>CATNEM010000090.1:900000-1210000 GCA_950096795.1 Macrostomum cliftonense | reverse complement strand
TCGCTGATGATGTGGCCGACGCTCTGCGCCAGCGTGGCTGTCGAGTGTTGCGCTGCTTTCTGCCCTGGAGTAGCGAAGCCGTTGCTACGGTGACGGAAGCTGAGGTCGTTGAGGACACTGACGAGATGTCGATTCAGCGACGCCTTGTCGGCTCGCAGTTGAGCGTGTCGGGCGCTGCCTGCCCGGTTTTCCTCGCCATGGAGTCGCTGCCGTCAACGGCTCGCCATTTCATCGCCGAAGTTGGCGGTCTTTCGGCGTCGTCAGCTAAAACTGCGGCCAGGTCGACGGCTGTGCAGGCGGCGCTGGCTGAATGGCTGAACGGGCTGGGCTGCGGCCGGCTGCTGCGATTGAAGGTAATTTCTTCTGATGAAAGAGAGCTCGGTTTCTTCTTTTATTGCATGGATTTTTAATTCGCCTGAAGCCAATGGATTATCTAACAAGAGCGTTTCAATTTCTATAGGTACCCTTGGACTTTGGTTTAAGACGCTGTCTGTTCTTCAATACGGCTGTGGAAAATGACGCCGAAGCTGCTAGTGAAGCAGCAATGAAAAATGTTGTTGGACGGCTACTGCAACTTCCCGCCTCAGTGTTTGGCGAAGACTGCGAAATTATTCTGTCATTGCCGAGGTCCGGCTTGCCACGGACCGCTGTTTCAATTAAACTACTTGACGACTCAAAGTGCTATTCACTGGACGGCGACTATATCTCGAGTAGTGGTTAGTTTGCCTGCTTTTTTGGACTTGTGTGCTTTGATGTTGCCGGCCAAATTAATTAGTTTAGTAAGATGTCAAACTGTCGGAAATTTTCAGACTTGCATGAAAAAGCTCGCATGATCGAAGCGCTGCAAGCTCGTTTCGGTCGCGTACTTAATCTGGACTCCGACTCGACTGGTTGGCTTGTAGCCTTTGATCTTGCCGCCGACGCTGAGTCGGCTCTGCAGGCTGGCCGATTCGATCTGGATGGCCGTCACCAACTGCGGGCTGTCGTTCCGGAGGCGGACCTCGCCCTGCTGCGCCTGTCCAAGCTGCACCCGGCCCTATGCCGGACCCGCGAGGATGCTGTTCGCCTGCTATTTAAACGCGATTTTGCCGACGATGTTAGGGATATTTCTGTCGACAAGCATCAGCGCGAGTGTCACGCTATTGTCAAGTCTCACGCCGGCGCCCGTCCAAGAGAGCTGCGTGCTCGCCTGCAGCTCAGCGGCGTCGCTGTTGAAGTTGCCGACTACCTTCAGGCGTCAGCCGGCGGTCTTCGTAGCCGCCTGGGCGATGACAACAAACTGTTGCTAAGCAACGTGCCGGCCAAGCTGACGGATTATCAGTTGCGCAAGTGGCTGTCAGCCTACGGACGGGTTCTGCGGCTGCAGGCTCCCCGGCCTTTCAACGGCCAGCTTGTCGCTACGATGATCAGCTCCGCATCCGCCGGCGCTGCGGTTGAAGCGGCCAGCGGCAGTGGCGGCGGCAGCGTCGGGTCTGGGCGGATCGATGCGGCAATGCGCGGCGTCTTTGTTGAACGGTTTCGTCGGGACAGACTAAAGGGGAATCTGATTTAGTGCTTTAAGCATCCGTTTTCACTTGTTGCATTCAAAATATATAGTTTGTTTTTACCACTGCTTTTTCTGGCATTCTTCCTTGCATGAAAATGGCCTTTATATTATTTGATTTAAATAATATAATAAATTTAGACACCCGACCTTTCAACCAGATGTACAGCCCACGGCACAGCCGCAGCTAGTTGCGCGGCGCATCCGAGGGCTGTGTACAGCTTTCAGCCTGACGGGCTGGAGGGGCCGCAATTCACCCACCCTAAATTTACCCAGCTCAAACTGGCACCCGATCTCAGCTGGGTGGGCTGAAGCAATGCGGGATTAAGTGCCTTGCTCAAGGGCACAAATTGTCCCCTAGAGCCGGGACTCGAACCCACGACCTTGCGGTCATAAGGCAGGCGCCCTAGCCACTGGGCTTCAACTCCTCTCTATTTTCAATTTATTATTTGAAATAAAAAGTACATAAGAGTTAAGCAGCACACCTTGGACATTGCAGCCCAAAACAATGCACTCAATAACCGACGTTAGCAAGCCTCTGTGGGATCAGGGCACATTCTGGGGCCGACTTCGCCATTTCGCTTGGCTCACCGATCCCAGATCGGTGTTCGCCAGCCGGGCGCAGCTCAAAGCCAGTCGCGACCTCATGCTGGCCTGCCGTTCTGGCGCCGTTGATCCTCGCAGCGTGCCGGAGGCCGAGCTGCTGCGCGCCAAACAGCTGTTCGAGAGCGCCTACCATCCCGACTCGGGAGAGCTGCAGAATCTGGTGGGCAGGATGACCTTCCAGGTGCCGGGTGGAATGGTGCTAACTGGGGCTCTGCTGGCGTTTTATCGGACCACTGCTCAGGTGAGCTGGCCTGGCTATTGTCTTCAGTGTCTTCAGTTTGTAGCTTCAGGTGCTTCAGTGTCTTCAGTTTGTAGCTTCAGTGTCTTCAGTTTGTAGCTTCAGGTGCTTCAGTGTCTTCAGTTTGTAGCTTCAGGTGCTTCACTGTGTCTTCAGTTTGTAGCTTCAGGTGCTTCAGTGTCTTCAGTTTGTAGCTTCAGGTGCTTCAGTGTCTTCAGTGTGTAGCTTCGGGTGCTTCAGTGTCTTCAGTTTGTAGCTTCAGGTGCTTCAGTGTCTTCAGTTTGTAGCTTCAGGTGCTTCAGTGTCTTCAGTGTGTAGCTTCAGGTGCTTCAGTGTCTTCAGTTTGTAGCTTCGGGTGCTTCAGTGTCTTCAGTTGGTAGCTTCAGGTGCTTCACTGTGTCTTCAGTTTGTAGCTTCAGGTGCTTCAGTGTCTTCAGTTGGTAGCTTCAGGTGCTTCACTGTGTCTTCAGTTTGTAGCTTCAGGTGCTTCAGTGTCTTCAGTTTGTAGCTTCAGGTGCTTCAGTGTCTTCAGTGTGTAGCTTCGGGTGCTTCAGTGTCTTCAGTTTGTAGCTTCAGGTGCTTCAGTGTCTTCAGTTTGTAGCTTCAGGTGCTTCAGTGTCTTCAGTTTGTAGCTTCAGGTGCTTCACTGTGTCTTCAGTTTGTAGCTTCGGGTGCTTCAGTGTCTTCAGTTTGTAGCTTCAGGTGCTTCACTGTGTCTTCAGTTTGTAGCTTCAGGTGCTTCAGTGTCTTCAGTTTGTAGCTTCAGTGTCTTCAGTTTGTAGCTTCAGGTGCTTCACTGTGTCTTCAGTTTGTAGCTTCAGTTGCTTCAGTGTCTTCAGTTTTTAGCTTCAGGTGCTTCACTGTGTCTTCAGTTTGTAGCTTCAGGTGCTTCAGTGTCTTCAGTTTGTAGCTTCAGGTGCTTCAGTGTCTTCAGTTTGTAGCTTCAGGTGCTTCACTGTGTCTTCAGTTTGTAGCTTCGGGTGCTTCAGTGTCTTCAGTTTGTAGCTTCAGGTGCTTCACTGTGTCTTCAGTTTGTAGCTTCAGGTGCTTCAGTGTCTTCAGTTTGTAGCTTCAGGTGCTTCAGTGCTTTAAGCGTTTCAAAAACATGTGGTGCAGCGCATCCATGAACTCCGTGTACAGCTGCTCAGTCCTGACGGGCTGGAGCGGCCGCAATACCCAGCCTAAATTTTCCCAGCTCACACAGTTTCCCAATCTCGTCTGAATAGACTAAAAGCAATGCGGCCATCAAGCGCCTTGCTCAAAATGCACCATTTGTCTCCTAGAGTGTTGGGACTCGAACCCGATACCTTCCTTTTTAGCATGTTCAGTAAAAAACGCTGTGTGTAGGCCTTGATAGTTTAGCTTCGTTCAGTAGCCGCAGTCTGTACACATCGTTACAGATCGTATTCTGGCAGTGGGTCAACCAGTCTTTCAACGCCCTGGTGAACTACACAAATCGCAACGCCAATTCTGGCATCACCAGCCAGCAGCTGATGATGGCCTACACCTCGGCTACCGGCTCCGCCATTGCCGTATCGCTCGGTTTGAAAGCCTTCTTAGCTAAACGGGCGCCGCCATTTGCTCAACGATTCGTACCGTTTGTTGCCGTGGCGGCGGCCAATATGGTTAACGTGCCACTGATGCGCCAGGCCGAGATTGTTCAGGGTGTTCAGCTCAAGGACGAGGCTGGCGCTACTGTTGGAACTTCGCGTGTAAGTCTTTGTTACACTTTTTTGTGTTCAAAATCGTAGTTTTCCTATTTTTATTTTGAGTCATTGATGACGTCATCTGGATTTGATAGGCAGCTAGCAAAGTAAGATCACTCACTCTCTCTCTTTCTCTCTTGCTTATTTTCAGTACGCCGCCTTCAAAGGTATCGGCCAGGTGGTGACCTCGCGTATCGCCATCGCCGCGCCGGGAATGCGTGAGTTGTTCCCGTCTCCATGACGACCTCATTGTGTTTTTTTGGTGTCTACTATAAGTAGTTTACGAAATGAGCGATAATTGTCCTACAGTTGTGACTCCGTTCATAATGGAGCGGCTGGAAGCTGCCAGATGGTTTGCCAGGCGTCGCGCTGTACTAGACGCTCCGCTGCAGACGCTGTTCGTTGGCTGCTTGTGAGTCTTTGTATTTTCAGCTTGCGCAAGTCTTTGTCAGGTCTTTGTACAATAGATTAAATGTTTTCACCTTTAAAATTTGTTTCAGTTTGCTTTTCATGGTTCCCACTGGGTGTGCCATATTTCCGCAAAAAAGGTGAGTCATTCAATTCATAAGTGCTAATTTATCAAGCGAAACTTGACTTTCAAAAATCTAGCCAGACTACATGTAGAGCGGGCGTCTAAAACAAAATAAGAATCGCCTTCTCAAATCTACAGACCCTGAGAATCGCCTTCTCAAATCTTTCCACTCGGAGAATCGCCTTCTCAAACCTACCGACCTTGAGAATCGCCATTTCAAATCTACCGACCCTTAGAATCGCCTTCTCAAATCTACCCACCCATTCTGAGAATCGCCTTCTCAAATTTACCAACCCTAAGAATCGCCTTCTCAAACCTACCCACCCTGGAGAATCGCCTTCTCAAATCTGCCCACCCTGAGAATCGCCTTCTCAAATCTACAGACCCTGAGAATCGCCTTCTCAAATCTACAGACCCTGAGAATCGCCTTCTCAAATCTACCCACCCTGAGAATCGCCTTCTCAAATTTATCCACCCTGAGAATCGCCTTCTCAAATCTACCCTGAGAATCCTGAGACCCACCCTGAGAATCGCCTTCTCAAATCTACGCACCCTGGAGAATCGCCTTCTCAAATCTACCCACCCATTCTGAGAATCGCCTTCTCAAATTTACCCACCCTAAGAATCGCCTTCTCAAACCTACCCACCCTGGAGAATCGCCTTCTCAAATTTATCCACCCTGAGAATCGCCTTCTCAAATCTACGCACCCTGGAGAATCGCCTTCTCAAATCTACCCACCCATTCTGAGAATCGCCTTCTCAAATTTACCCACCCTAAGAATCGCCTTCTCAAACCTACCCACCCTGGAGAATCGCCTTCTCAAATCTGCCCACCCTGAGAATCGCCTTCTCAAATCTACCGACCCTGAGAATCGCCTTCTCAAATCTACCCACCCTGAGAATCGCCTTCTCAAATCTACCCACCCTGAGAATCGCCTTCTCAAATTTATCCACCCTGAAAATCGCCTTCTCAAATCTACGCACCCTGGAGAATCGCCTTCTCAAATCTACCCACCCATTCTGAGAATTGCCTTCTCAAATCTACCCACCCATTCTGAGAATCGCCTTCTCAAATCTACGCACCCTGGAGAATCGCCTTCTCAAATCTACAGACCCTGAGAATCGCCTTCTCAAATCTACAGACCCTGAGAATCGCCTTCTCAAATCTACCCACCCTGAGAATCGCCTTCTCAAATTTACCCACCCTGAGAATCGCCTTCTCAAATCTACCCACCCTGAGAATCGCCTTCTCAAATCTACGCACCCTGGAGAATCGCCTTCTCAAATCTACCCACCCATTCTGAGAATTGCCTTCTCAAATCTACCCACCCATTCTGAGAATCGCCTTCTCAAATCTACGCACCCTGGAGAATCGCCTTCTCAAATCTACAGACCCTGAGAATCGCCTTCTCAAATCTACAGACCCTGAGAATCGCCTTCTCAAATCTACAGACCCTGAGAATCGCCTTCTCAAATTTACCCAATTTGAGAATCGCCTTCTCAAATCTACCGACCCTGAGAATCGCCTTCTCAAACCTACCGACCCTGAGAATAAATCTACCCACCCTTAGAATCGCCTTCTCAAATCTGCTTACCCTGAGAATCGCCTTCTCAAATCCACCCACCCTGAGAATCGCCTTCTCAAACCTACGCACCTTGAGAATCGCCTTCTCAAATCTACCCATTCTGAAAATCGCCTTCTTAAACCTACCTAACTTGAGAATCGCCTTCCTAAATTGATCAATAGAATGTGAATAGTTCTAGAAACAGTTTAACATGTTTTTCACTTTTACTGCACATTTCTGACCAACTCCCCACGCCGCACCACTCAGTTCGGTGTCCCTCCAGCAGCTGAAGCGCTTCGACGAGCCCGAATACCTCAGCCTGAAGGCCAAGGGCTTCTCTGACCAGCAGAAATTTTTCTTTAACAAAGGCCTTTAGAAATGTTGCAGTCCTAATGGTCATTAACTGTCATTATTTTAATTGGTGTTTGTAGTCTGTTTGCATTATCACGTGTTCCTGATTATTTAATTCCGATGATGTAAATCGATTTACATATATTTTAACAAGTCAAATCGATTTTTTCACTACTCATAGTAGACTTGAACTATTTTTCATTATTTTTGCTTTTTAATTTTTCAAGTAAAAGTTCTTGTTGTATTCGTTACATTATATTTGTTCGGCGCATGCATTATTATTAATATTTACTTGCCTGTTGTCTTAATAGCCTATTAATCTAACTGATTGTTATTTATTTCGTCATTCATTACGGTGCCTAATGTTTTTCTTCTGCAGAAAAAGAAACAAGCGGCAACATTATTAAATGAAATTTTCTTCATTTAATAAGCTTGCCTTAACAGATCATGCAATCTCAATTTTAGGGATTTCCAATTTTTTGTCGTTTTATTAATTTCAAATTGTTTGATTAAAAATGACGAATTTATCTGATTTCTGCTTGTCATAAATTGTTCGTTATGAGTATTTATAAAGGTTTAATTTTATTAAAATATTCACATTTTTATAATCAGTCAACAGACAATAGTCTAGTTACAGGCAATTGGAAATTCAGTCAGACAGTCTGTCAATCACCAAGGTTTCGCATTCACACAGACACCAAGACAGATGGTCACTCAATCACCAAGGTTTCGCATTCACACAGACACCAAGACAGATGGTCACTCAATCACCAAGGTTTCGCAGTCACACAGACACCAAGACAGACAGTCACTCAATCACCAAGGTTTCGCATTCACACAAACACCAAGACAGACAGTCACACAGAAACCAAGACAGACAGTCACACAGACACTAAAACAGACGCTCACACAGATACTAAGACAGAAAGTCACACAGACTCAAAGACAGATAGTCACAAAGACACCAAGACAGTCACATAGACACTAAAACAGACAGTCGCAAAGACACAAAGACAGAAACTATCTGGCAGTTAGGCTGTCAGTATATCAGTCAGATAGAGTAACAAAGAGTCAAACAAATGCACCGCCAATCAAACTAAAAACTTCTCATTAGTTTCAGCAGTGCTTTAGTAACTGCAGTCCAAATGTCAGACAAAGACACCAGCGGAGGCGGAAAAGTGCTGCTCAAAGCGGACCGACAAAAATGCTGGCAGTCTCGCGACGCCTACTGGGCCTGTCTGGAGAAGACCCAGGCCGCCAACGCTAGCAAGTCCGCCAGCCGCTGCTCCAAGGAGCTGGAGGCGTTCCATGCTGCCTGCCCGCGCCAGTGGGTGAGCGAACTGCTGGTTCTATGTGCTTATGAAATTCATTGGTATCATCTGTGATTGGGGATCAATTGGTTGCAGGTGTGATTAGGCATCAATTGGTTGCAGGTGTGATTAGGCATCGGTTGGTTGCAGGTGTGATTAGGCATCAATGGGTTGCAGGTGTGATTAGGCATCAATGGGTTGCAGGTGTGAATAGGCATCAATTGGTTGCAGGTGTGATTAGGCATCAATGGGTTGCAGGTGTGATTAGGCATCAATGGGTTGCAGGTGTGATTAGGCATCAATTGGTTGCAGGTGTGATTAGGCATCAATTGGTTGCAGGTGTGATTAGGCATCAATGGGTTGCAGGTGTGAATAGGCATCAATGGGTTGCAGGTGTGATTAGGCATCAATGGGTTGCAGGTGTGATTAGGCATCAATTGCTTGCAGGTGTGAATAGGCATCGGTTGGTTGCAGGTGTGATTAGGCATCAATTGGTTGCAGGTGTGATTAGGCATCGGTTGGTTGCAGGTGTGATTAGGCATTGATTGGTTGCAGGTGTGATTAGGCATTGGTTGGTTGCAGGTGTGATTAGGCATCGGTTGGTTGCAGGTGTGATTAGGCATTGGTTGGTTGCAGGTGTGATTAGGCATCGGTTGGTTGCAGGTGTGATTAGGCATTGATTGGTTGCAGGTGTGATTAGGCATCAATTGGTTGCAGGTGTGATTAGGCATCGATTGGTTGCAGGTGTGATTAGGCATCAATTGGTTGCAGGTGTGATTAGGCATCGGTTGGTTGCAGGTGTGATTAGGCATTGATTGGTTGCAGGTGTGATTAGGCATTGGTTGGTTGCAGGTGTGATTAGGCATTGGTTGGTTGCAGGTGTGATTAGGCATCGGTTGGTTGCAGGTGTGATTAGGCATTGGTTGGTTGCAGGTGTGATTAGGCATCGGTTGGTTGCAGGTGTGATTAGGCATTGATTGGTTGCAGGTGTGATTAGGCATCAATTGGTTGCAGGTGTGATTAGGCATCGGTTGGTTGCAGGTGTGATTAATGAGTACCATAATAGGTATAATATCTAAGGTGTAATACTTCTTATCCCTGACCACTAAATCTAAATAAACAACGTCTTGAACCTCCAGATCGACCACTTCGTGAGGAAACGCGAGTACGACCTGTTCAAAGAGAGGTTGGAACGAGGCGAAGTGACTGATAGCGACATCAAGAGTCACATGACTTTCTCTATTCCCAAGGAGGCCAGAAGTCGGCCTGCTTAGCTTGCTAATCCCCAGATTAGCGAAATCCTGTATAGTTAGGCTCCCGTTTCATTTTAACTTCTGTTGATTTGCCTAAATAATTTGATGGGATAAATAAAACATCTCTATTTCTGCTTAGAACACTAAACTATTAAAATAATTTGGTTAGTTTTCGTATAATAATAAGCGGAAATATATTATTAATTATTCATATTTATTAACTCAAAGTCTTCGTTTTTTAAAGAAAATAGTGAATATCATAATTTTAGCATTTTTTATTAACTCAGCATCCATACAAATAAATTTACTCGCAATCTAAACTTTGCTATGATTTGATAGTAAATGTTGTTAGAAAAAAATAACTTCTAACTGTTAGAAATCTACACAGGAAAATAGAGAAAAATAAGGCAGAAAATAATAACGAAAATGAGTTGTTTAATAAATATGGTTTTAATCAGAATGCTGTTCCCGAAGAGGCACTGTTGGTTTGTTACTTGAAGTAGTAGCTTTTTTGCCGTTCGCAGCCATGTGTTTGCGTGAGTTTGTTTTCTTTCAAATCGGTGTGACGTCATTTTTAATGTGATAACACAGCACTATTATGGCTAGTGCGGCAATGCTACCCTGCAATGTTTTTTATGATGGTTGAGGTTTAAATACACGATTAAATCCAGCCCATATACTGTCAGATAGTTTGGTTCTAATCAGGCTACTCACGGTTACACCGGCTGTAATTGATATGCCAGTGATGACCACGTTGGCATAAGTTGTCAAAATATTCCACAGTTTGTTGTAGCAGCTGGTCATGTAGTTGCTATTTCTCTGGTTGGGACTGTACGTGCAGTTCTTGTCCAGAGGTTCCGATGTGGTTGTGCTCAACTTGCAGCAGGAGATCGGGGCTACTAGGGCTGTGAGTGATGGGTTGACGTATCTGATGGCTTAAACTGCGACTCACGTTTCAAGTATCGTCTTCGTTAGCGAGACATTGAATAAGAGTGCTATAATTTTAGGGTTTATAAAATTCAGGGATGGGGGAAATGGGTGCTACGATTTTAGGGATTGAGGAAATGGGTAGTAGGATTTTAGGGTTTATGAAATTCAGAGATTGGGGAAATGGGTGCTATAATTTTAGGGTTTATAAAATTCAGGGATTGGGGAAATGGGTGCTAGGATTTTAGGGATTGGGGAAATGGGTAGTAGGATTTTAGGGTTTATGAAATTCAGAGATTGGGGAAATGGGTGCTAGGATTTTAGGGTTTGTGAAATTTAGAGATTGGGGAAATGGGTGCTAGGATTTTAGGGTTTGTGAAATTCAGGGATTGGGGAAATGGGTGCTAGGATTTTAGGGTTTGTGAAATTCAGGGATTGGGGAAATGGGTGCTAGGATTTTAGGGTTTGTGAAATTTAGGGATTGGGGAAATGGGTGCTAAGATTTTAGACGCTGTGAAAAATAGGGAATTGTAAAAGTGACCACGTCCAGTGCACTTCTCGCTACAGAACTTGTACTTGACTGAGGAGTTAGTGGCTAGGGCGCCTGCCTTATGACCGGAAGGTCGTGGGTTCGTTCCCCGGCCTTAGGAGACAATGTGTGCCTTTGAGCAAGGCACTTATCGGGTACCAGTTTGAGCTGGGTAAATTTAGGGTGGGTGTTGCGGCCCCTCCAGCCCGTCAGGCTGAGCAGCTGCGGCTGTGCCCTGGGCTGTATGTACATCAGGTCGAAAGGTCCGAGTGTCAAAATTTATATTATTTCTTTATTTTACTTAGCTACTCCACATGCACACTGCCCTATGCAAAATATCTTTGCTGAAACAGCGATAAATTTTGTGCAAATACACCTTACTTACTACTTATGTGAGTAGAACGAGCACTCTGTAGCAAGTTTAAAAGAAAGTACTCACTGACGTATCTGGACTGAGATGACAGGTAGTAGGTTCGATTCCACTGCGTGGCCGAATCGAAATCGGTGAAGTTCTCAATACCGCAGCACTCCAGCTGTCCAAAATGATGTAAAGTTCACGCAGTAGCCGTTAAACAAATTATTTTGTTGCTTAAGGCATTGCAATTAATTAAAATGGTCTTACCCGGCCCTGGATGATGTCCATAACTTTGCTGAAATCGTTCTGACTACCGGAATGGCTGCCCTGGTATTGTTCATTTATTAGTCGCTTGATCTCGCGCGAGCCGAGGCTGTACATGTCCTGCTTGAACAGCAGGTAGCCAATCACTAGGCCGAGTAGAGCCAGCGTCAGAGCCAGCACTAACACCACGTACTGCCAGTTGGTGGAGAGAGACATTATTGTGCACGATTCTGTCCACATTTTCTGGACGGTTGTTTTGAAACTAACTGTTCGCACAAACTCACCACAATGAGGATGACTTTGAGTTTGCAGCAGGCGCCCACGCATCCCAGGATGCTGCTAGCCAGAATGAAGAGGCCAACAGCGAGAAGGACAATGCCCGAGTAGCCTGAGGGTTGGTTATTGAGAGTTGAATGGCTTAAGGCTTTGTCCGTGACTTTTTCCGTAACTATGACTCATTATAAGGACTCTAGGTCTTGTCAGTGACTTGATCTGTAATTATGAGTCATTTTAATGAGTCGAGGCCTTGTCATCGATGACTATGACTCATTACAATGACCCTAAGCCTTTTCATCGCTGACTATGACTCATTACAATGACCCTAAGCCTTTTCATCAATAACTTGAAATAAATTCCCGTTCAAAAGGGCGTGTTATTGATTATTATGACGACTCGAAGCCATCATCCATAACTGTGACTCATATCATGATTCCATAAAAAAACCTAAAGTCGGAATAATTGAAAAAATCAAGGTGCAATACTCGTAATCGCCGCAATCAGCACTCACTGACAATGGACGACCAGCTGCCAAGAATTTTTTGAACATCCGCGATACCCAGCTGTGCACTTTGTCCACCGGCGTTGGTGCTGGCCACGGAGGACAGCACGCCGCTGAGCAGTTGGTAGATCGCGGTGCCGCCGAAGTGCAGAAGGCAGCCGACCGCGGACAGAAGGATGCCGACGGTCTGTTGGATTGGTGTCGGTTAGGGTGTACTTGATGGTGGCTGTGTTCGGGTGTTTACTGAGAGGTGGGTGTCTGTCTCCCGGGTGTCTACTGAGAGGTGGGTGTCTGTCTCCCGGGTGTCTACTGAGAGGTGGGTGTCTGTCTCCCGGGTGTCTACTGAGAGGTGGGTGTCTGTCTCCCGGGTGTCTACTGAGAGGTGGGTGTCTGTCTCCCGGGTGTCTACTGAGAGGTGGGTGTCTGTCTCCCGGGTGTCTACTGAGAGGTGGGTGTCTGTCTCCCGGGTGTCTACTGAGAGGTGGGTGTCTGTCTCCCGGGTGTCTACTGAGAGGTGGGTGTCTGTCTCCCGGGTGTCTACTGAGAGGTGGGTGTCTGTCTCCCGGGTGTCTACTGAGAGGTGGGTGTCTGTCTCCCGGGTGTCTACTGAGAGGTGGGTGTCTGTCTCCCGGGTGTCTACTGAGAGGTGGGTGTCTGTCTCCCGGGTGTCTACTGAGAGGTGGGTGTCTGTCTCTTGAGTGTCTGCTGTGATGTGGGTGTCTGTCTAATGGGTGTCTGCGGAGAGGTGGGTGTCTGTCTCCCGGGTGTCTACTGAGAGGTGGGTGTCTGTCTCCCGGGTGTCTACTGAGAGGTGGGTGTCTGTCTCCCGGGTGTCTACTGAGAGGTGGGTGTCTGTCTCTTGAGTGTCTGCTGTGATGTGGGTGTCTGTTTAATGGGTGTCTGCGGAGAGGTGGGTGTCTGTCTCCCGAGTGTCTGCTGTGATGTGGGTGTCTGTCTAATGGGTGTCTGTCTCCCGGGTGTCTGCGGAGAGGTGGGTGTCTTTGTCCCGGGTGTCTGCGGAGAGGGGGTGTCTGTCTCTTGAGTGTCTTTGGAGAAGTGGGTGTCTGTCTCCAGGGTGTCTGCGGAGAGGTGGGTGTCTTTGTCCTGGGTCTCGCTTCCCGCACTCACGATGAGGAGGCTGTTCACAATGTAAAGAATGCAGGACGCAATTTGAGCGGTGCAGCAGCCGCAGGCACCCATGTTGCAGAAACCGTCTGATTATCCTAATATCTTCAATCAGTCAAGTTGCTCCAGATGATTCAAAGCTAAAATATCTTATTTCAGCGACGAAGAATTGTCGTCAGTAAAAATTGATGCCTTTAGCATCAAGTCTGAGAGTCTTATTGTGCTTGGCGGAGCAAAAGAGGAACTAAAATGGGGTGGAGGGTCGAAAAAAAGAAATTTCCTACCAATCCTGGGATGCAGACATGAGAACAGGGCTAAAGTACGGGGCTTAGGGGGGCCATCTTGCCGACTTGAAGCCTTATCAAGCAAGTTCACTTCCCCCTCTGTCTGTCTGTCTCTCTCTCCCTCTCTGTCCCGGCCTCTTCACTCACATTGCAAAATATTTTAGTCGCCAGTTTTCGTTGCCATGGAAACGAAAGAAGAAACGCAACATCCCACACGGCCAGTCTTACAATGCGTTCTCTCCATTTCCTGTTAAAAATTGGCAGGAGGGGCTGCCTGCTTGGAGGCGGTTCTCACCTGTATTGCCTCTGTCCTTTAGTTCTGTCTCCCTGAAGGCAATTCAAACAAATGTACATTGCTCTCCCAGTATACGTGCTGACTTAGGCGAGTGCAGGGGATGGTAGTGAAGTGGAGGTTTTGGGTTGTCGGCCCGTATTTGGGAGGCTCTTACAGCTGGTCCCGTATGACTTGTTCCGGATTCCGTGTCTTCGAACCTGTAGCTAGCATTTTTTTAAACTCTAGAAACGTTTACAGCAAGTTCGATTTCCCACACCATCCGAAATTTTGAGGTTGGGAGGAGTTTTAATGGCTATGAAATTTGAGCAAAATTTTGTTCTAATCAATGTGGGACTATTTGCATGGCAGAAGTTTTTTACACTTTTTTTTAAATCCAGCTGGGAATTTTAGTTTCAATTTTGGTGAAAAGCATATTTTAATTCGCTCGAAAAAAAGCATTAGCTGCTACTTTTGAGTCTATTTTTAAGTAGCATAAAAAGGCTATTGAAGCTACGAAATAACTACACAATAAAATTCAATCCAATGATTTAATTTCCTTGCCACAAGGAAAAGCGTCGATGTTGCTAAAAATAGCATCAGATAATTTTCAGCTCTCAAACTAGCTCGTTGAGCAGTCGAACCAAGTTTGTTTTATATTTGTTTTTGTTTAATTGTTCTCTTTTAACGAATGGTTGCCATGGTAAATAAAGCGCACAGTTTTTTATTGCTCTGACCTCCAGCTGCACAGATACTTGAATATTTATTCATAAAAAGCTGAAATAAGTGGAGTAAAATACATGCTCAAGTACAGACATTGTGGGTTCAGTAAATGGCGAATGAGATGGAATTATTAAAATATATTCGGTTTCCTTTAACAAAGATTTAAAACTGTTAAAAGCAATAAAATGTTTTGCGTCATAAAAACTTTGCTTTATAACACTTGAAGGAAGATTTTGATGGAATTACAAATAACGAGTTTAACAAGCCATGTTTTCATGTTTTTTGGTCGCTTAACATGTGCAAATTAATAATAAAACGGTTCAATAGCTGATTTTGCATTCAAGGCCCCATAGTGCAAAAATGACAACAAAAATATATGAGTTATCGGCGAACTTCATAAAAAGGAGATCTTTTTTAGTAGCAATGGAGATAAACAAAGTAAAAATTGTCCCTGGAGAGTTCATGCTGGGTTCTGAGAGGCGAATTGCTGAGTAATCTTTAAGTGACGCTCTTCTCCAGGTTGACCAAAATTATGATTGCTAAAGCGGCAATGCAGCCCTGCGGATTACATGTGATTCAGAGGTGAGGGACAGTGTACGTTTGATTCAGGTTTGAGAAAGTGTGTGATTCAGGTGTGAGAGACATTGGGTGATTCAGGTAGGAGAGACATTGGGTGATTCAGGTGTGAGAGACATTGGGTGATTCAGGTGTGAGAGACATTGAATGATTCAGGTGTGAGAGACATTGGGTGATTCAGGTGTGAGAGACATTGGGTGATTCAGGTGTAAGAGACATTGGGTGATTCAGGTGTGAGAGACATTGGGTGATTCAGGTGTGAGAGACAGTGTGTGATTCAGGCGTGAGAGACATTGGGTGATTCAGGCGTGAGAGACATTGGGTGATTCAGGTGTGAGAGACATTGGGTGATTCAGGTGTGAGAGACATTGGGTGATTGAGGCGTGAGAGACATTGGGTGATTCAGGCGTGATAGACATTGGGTGATTCAGGTGTGAGACACATTGGGTGATTCAGGTATGAGAGACATTGGGTGATTCAGGTGTGAGAGACATTGGGTGATTGAGGCGTGAGAGACATTGGGTGATTCAGGCGTGATAGACATTGGGTGATTCAGGTGTGAGACACATTGGGTGATTCAGGTATGAGAGACATTGGGTGATTCAGGTGTGAGAGACATTGGGTGATTGAGGCGTGAGAGACATTGGGCGATTCAGGCGTGAGAGACATTGGGTGATTGAGGCGTGAGAGACATTGGGTGATTCAGGTGTGAGACACATTGGGTGATTCAGGTATGAGAGACATTGGGTGATTCAGGTGTGAGAGACATTGGGTGATTGAGGCGTGAGAGACATTGGGTGATTCAGGCGTGATAGACATTGGGTGATTCAGGTGTGAGACACATTGGGTGATTCAGGTATGAGAGACATTGGGTGATTCAGGTGTGAGAGACATTGGGTGATTGAGGCGTGAGAGACATTGGGCGATTCAGGCGTGAGAGACATTGGGTGATTGAGGCGTGATAGACATTGGGTGATTGAGGCGTGATAGACATTGGGTGATTCAGGTGTGAGACACATTGGGTGATTGAGGCGTGATAGACATTGGGTGATTCAGGCGTGATAGACATTGGGTGATTCAGGCGTGATAGACATTGGGTGATTCAGGTGTGAGACACATTGGGTGATTCAGGTGTGAGGAACAGTTAAGCGGCAACTTACAATTACTGCAGCAGCGATAAACAGTCCGTAGGTGGCGTAGGCTGAGTAAGTGTCAAAAGCACTCCAGAGTTTAGTGTAGCAGCCCCCAGCGTACATGTTGCTGTTATTACGGTCGGGCGAGTAGGTGCAGCTCTCTATATCCGGAGTGAATGTTGCGCCGGTGAGCTTGCAGCAGGACTGCGGCAGTACCGTGTCTGGCGGATGCAAAGCAGTGACAAGTGATATAAATTTTGCGCACTAATATCTGAAAAGTTGCTCAGACTAAATAAATACTCACCAATGTAGGTTCCATTTTTCAACTGATAGGTCCTGTTCCAGGTTGTAAAGTCTGAGTAGATTGTGTAATTTTCCACGCCGCAGCAGGGAACCTGATGTTTAAATGCCACGAAGTTTGAACGAACAAATGCACAATAGACATGGCGAAAACTAACATCTTACGAAGTATTACGAGCGTACAAACTTTTTCTTAGAATTAACTAGTTGTCATTGTCAGATTAGCAGATTAAATTTGATTGTACTTTTACATGTAGTTAATAAAACCCACGGGCAATGATAATTGAGTGAAAATATTATTACTGATTATAATAATGATTATGACATCATTCTTTGTTATTTTATTAAAGGGAATAGATTTAGCCTTTGGTGACATCATCGCACCTTTAAGGAGGTTCTAGATTTGCCAATTCCGTTTATTACGGTTCAACGCAAATGTACACCCAACCGCCCTAACTCTTTCTGCGTGCCTGAGGGTTAGCCTGCGGGGAGGTTTAAGAACAGCAACCTCCACCCCCCAGACTGCACTCCCCCTAGCCTATTGTACATCTGTCCTTGTGACTATTTGTATTCGTAATCGTGAGGCAGTGTACACTGCGTGCCTTTGGGGTTGGCCCCAAGGAAGATAAATAACAACAGGATTTTTACGCTAACCATTAAAGCGTGCCTTTGATCCTCATTGGCTAGATATTTTTCTACCCAACCAGACCCCTACACCAGCCCTACGCTGGACGTCCCTCCCCGTTTTTCCTACCCTTCTTAGCCTAGCAAGCGTTCTTTTATTCGGAAATTTATGGGGTAGAAGTGTACATTAGGGTATGAGGAGTAGCTAAAAATAGCAACCAATGAACAGCAAGCGGTGATTTCGTGAGTCAAATTTCAGGCAGGCCCCACTCTTGATAGTGCAATGGTCTGACAATCCAGTTGTTATGTATCGCCCTTGGGTTGGAATATTATAGAACAGCAATCCCTCTAGACTGCATTCTGAAAAACACCCAAATTAATGTGTGTACACTGCCCAAAATCGATAGGGCTAACTAGCTCGTAGCTAACCACTGAGCCACGATACCCTATCGAAACGTGTCCATGCTGGGGGCCACATTTGTCTGTTTGCATCATCAACAATAGCTGGGGCAGCTCACCCTGGCCTGCACGAGATCCAGAATGTTAGTAAATTCATTCGCCGAAGCTCGGCCCTTGTACTGCGCCTTGACCAAGTTGGTCATCTGTTTGGCCCCCTCTGTGCGCATCTGGTTCTTGTTGATAATGTAGCCCGCGGCGAGGCCGGCGCACGCGAGAGCCAGGATGGCCATGATGACGATGTACTGCGTTTGATGGTTGGCGGGTGTAGGCAAACAAAGTATCAATTGATACGCTCGTAGATGTACAATTCAACATGGATCACAATCGGCTACGGGTGAAGCTCGATAGAAGCACTCAAATATGAAAACATTTGAGCGCTTGAGGACTTAATGACTTGGGCACGAAGGCTTGAGAGAAACTGGGGACTGGGGACTCGGGAGACTTAAGAATAAAGATGTCACACAAAGACTCAAGGACACTCAAGGATGCGGGCTCAGGCTACAGACACTCAGAGACGAAGGCTCAGGCTACAGACACTCAGAGACAAAGGCTCAGGCTACAGACACTCAGAGACGAAGGCTCAGGCTACAGACACTCAGAGACAAAGGCTCAGGTTACAAACACTCAGAGACGAAGGCTCAGGTTACAGACACTCAGAGACGAAGGCTCAGGTTACAGACACTCAGAGACAAAGGCTCAGGTTACAGACACTCAGAGACGAAGGCTCAGGTTACAGACACTCAGAGACGAAGGCTCAGGTTACAGACACTCAGAGACGAAGGCTCAGGCTACAGACACTCAGAGACGAAGGCTCAGGTTACAGACACTCAGAGACGAAGGCTCAGGCTACAGACACTCAGAGACGAAGGCTCAGGTTACAGACACTCAGAGACGAAGGCTCAGGCTACAGACACTCAGAGACGAAGGCTCAGGTTACAGACACTCAGAGACGAAGGCTCAGGCTACAGACACTCAGGTACGCAGGCAAATTAACGCAGATTATTCAGTTACACAAGAGTCATCAGGTTGCACAAATGCGCAATGAATCCTCACCACAATGATGAGCAGCTTTGAGTCGCAGCATGCTCCGATAGCACCAATAATGCCGGTAGCAACTAGAAACAAGCCGACAGCCAATAGAGCGATACCGGCGTAACCTTTGTAGGATTAATTGAGTTTATTTATTTACACAACATATCGCCAGTACGATTGACGATCAAATGAATTTTAAATATTTGACACTACTACTCACTGACGTAGACAACCCAGGTGCCAAGAATTTCCTGCAAATCCTGAAACGACAACGGCGCACTTGAGCCGACCTGACTGCTGCCAATGTTGGAGAGCGCCGAGCTGAGCAGCTGGAACACCAGGTTGCCGCCCCAGTGCAGGATGCAGCCGATGATAGCCAGCACGACTCCGACCGTCTGAGGGGGATTCACGAGAGGCTGGCTAGAGTGACGCTGCGTAAGATCGAGTGATGTGAAAGAGTGACCCTGTGAAAGAGTGACGCTGTGAAAGAGTGACGCTGTGAAAGGGTGACGCTGTGAAAGAGTGACGCTGTGAAAGAGTGACGGATCGAGAAAGAGTGACCCTGTGAAAGAGCGACGCTGTGAAAGAGTGACGCTGTGAAAGAGTGACGCTGTGACAGTGACGCTGTGACAGGGTACCGCTGTGAAAAAGTGACGCTGCGAAAGAGTGACGGATCGAGTGACGTGAAAGAGCGACGCTGTGAAAGAGTGACGGATCGAGAAAGAGTGACCCTGTGAAAGAGCGACGCTGTGAAAGAACGACGCTGTGAAAGAGTGACGCTGTGACAGGGTGACGCTGTGAAAGAGTGACGCTGTGAAAGGGTGACGCTGTGAAAGAGCGACGCTGTGAAAGAACGACGCTGTGAAAGAGCGACGCTGAGAAAGAGCGACGCTGTGAAAGAGCGACGCTGTGAAAGAGTGACGGATCGAGAAAGAGTGACCCTGTGAAAGAGCGACGCTGTGAAAGAGTGACGCTGTGAAAGAGTGACGCTGTGACAGGGTGACGCTGTGAAAGAGTGGCGCTGTGAAAGAGCGACGCTGTGAAAGAACGACGCTGTGAAACAGCGACGTTGTGAAAGAGTGACGGATCGAGTTACGTGAAAGAGCGACACTGTGAAAGAGTGACGCTTTGAAAGTGTGACGCTCTAGGAATCCTTTTCTGCGGATAAGCTATCAAAGAACTCACAATCAAAATGCCGTTGATGGCACCCAAAACGCATTTGGCCACCTGGGCGCTGCAGCAGGTGCACAATTTGACGCAGCAGGAGCAGATTCCCATGTCTGTTGAACGACTCTACAACGTCTACAATAGAAGTCCACCGAGATAGTTGTCAGTGCGATGAGTAACTGTGTTAAATATATACTGTGTGCTCAGTTATGGGCGAGGCCTAAAAATAGAATTGTGTTTTGCTCCAAAGCTGTGTGGATTTTCAACAACAATTGAGCGGTTTGAGGTACAGGCGAGAGAAACCTGAATGCACACCGGGTGAGAGAGCGATGGGGGGTGGGATAGAGGGGAGCCAATGACCGTTGGAATCGAGCGAGCTCTTTCGTTTTGTGTGTGTGTATGTTCTGTGTACTCGCGGTAACCATAGCAACAGAGAGCAGCAGGGTGAGTAAGGTATAGGTGGGCGGAGGTCGCGTGCCTGCATGCCGAGGTGGGGTTTTAGCTAAATGCGTTGCTTTTACTGAGCACAAGTCGTGCAATTGTGCCGCGTGCGTCAGCTTATTCCATTAGCTATATTGCCGGGGGCTTGGAGTTGATTTACGTTGGTTCGGGCCGACAATACGGCGCCCCCAACCCCCTGATGCCAATCCGCTGTTTACCGCGGAGTTTCACCTCAACCCTTACGTCTCCCTCTGTCTCATTTTGTATGTCTGTTCTGGCTCTCACAATAAACTGTGTTTATGACTATCTTTCTCTATCTTCTCGTAGTAATAATGCTTTAGTCTAATGCACTCACTCTAATAAATTCATTCATAAACCCATAAACTCACTCATGAACTCACTCACGTACTCCCTCACTCATGAGCTCACTCATAAACTCCATCACTTATGAAATTACTATTGAACTCATTCAAAAACTCACTCATGAAATTACTCATAAACTTACTTCTGAACTCACTCATAATCTCACTCCTGAACTCATGAACTCACTCATGAACTTATAAACTCACCCATAAACTCACTCGTGAACTCACTCACTCACTCATGAACTCACCCAAGAACTCACTTATGAACTCGATTACTCATGAACTTACTTATGAACTCACCCATAAACTAACTATGAACTCACCCATGAACTTACTCATGAACTCACTCATGAACTCACTTATGAACTCGATTACTCATGAACTTACTTATGAACTCACCCATAAACTAACTATGAACTCACCCATGAACTTACTCATGAACTCACTCATGAACTCACTCATGAACTCACTATGAACTCACCCCATGAACTTACTCATGAACTCACTCATAAACTCACTCATGAACCCACTATGAACTTACTCATGAACTCACTCATGAACTCACTCATGAACTCACTCATGAACCCACTATGAACTTACTCATGAACTCACTATGAACTCACCCCATGAACTTACTCATAAACTCACTCACTCATGAACTCACTCACGAACTCACTATGAACTCACCCCATGAACTCACTCATGAACTCACTATGAACTCACCCCATGAACTCACTCATGAACTCACTCATGAACTCACTATGAACTCACCTCATGAATTTACTCATGAACTCACTCATAAACTTACTCACTCGCTTTAGTTATGAAATTACTCATTAAATTGCTCAAATTCATATCATTCAAAGGCCAAATAAAGTTCGGGTATATCTTAATTCGATTTAGATTCAAGGAAGTCAAGTAAGTAAGTTCGAAACAGCTTTATTTTCTACAAGTGTTAGCTTAATCTGAGAGGACCCCTCCATAGCCCACCAGTAAAGATTTAACTATAGATAAAGCACCCTAATAAAAAATGTCCCAAACTAGCGCAACGTAAGAAAATAAAAATTTACTGACAAAATAAATAACAATGACTGTTACAAGACGGCTGACGTCAACTAATAATTTTGCTAGCTACTGAGAAATCGTCAAAAAGAGTAATTTTACGACTATGAGTTTCACGCGGAGGAGAGAAATAGAGCAGATGCTTAGTGACTCAGAGTATAGCAGTAAAATTATTGAGCCTAGGGTAATAAAAATACCCGTCAGAATAGCCCAGGTAAGCCACTAAGAAAAGCGTACAGTGGTACAACCGTCAATTGAATTATAAAAAATCGATAATGTCTACAGCTCGAGTTAACGTCACCTTAGAACCGGTTAAAACAGGTACGAAAAAGAGGAGACAGTAAGAGGGAAAGAGGTTTGGGCAGAGTGCGAGTATCATCATGCATCAGAGAAGGGAGAAAGGAAGAGAGAGAGAGAGAGAGAGAGAGAGAGGGACGTCAGCTGAGGAAAGCAGTTTCTTAGAAATATGCGATGAAAAGTACAGGATAGAGTAGAGAAAAAGTGTGCCCAGCTCTGCAAAGAAAAGACTAAATGACAAGTTCTAGCGGGCAGCAGGGGAAAGACCTCCGTGTCAAAGCTCATTTTGCAGCAGATTTTGCCGCAGAGTCCAATCGATTTTGCTACCTTCTATAGGCCTGGCATGGCAAGAAAGATTGAAAATGCTAATTCAGTTTTTAGTAAAAGTAAGCTTTAACCGCTTAACAGCTGTGTCCACTCAAAACAGCCAAGTTTACTGCATTTGCATTCTGATTGCTTCTGCTTTAGTTGAGGGAGCTGTTTAGCTAATAAAATATCGGCACTTGGGGTACCATGTGTTCTGGGCAATCCACAGTTAACAAGTGCTGGGCCAGTTAATTTAGCTATTTTAAAAACTTTATTAGCATGATCTCGTAGCTTACTTTAAGTAGCAAGTTTTGATAGAATAAAACTAAATCGAAAATAATAGCTTCAATTATGCGTAAAACTACTAAACTAGCCATTTACACTACCACTGTTTAGTTTCACACTTGCGTTAAACTGGCTATTCACATTTTCACTGTTTAGTTTCACACTAGCCTTAAACTAGCCATTCACACTATCCCTGTTTAGTTTCACACTTGCCTTAAACTAACTATTCACACTATCACTGTTTAGTTTCACACTAGCCTTAAACTAGCTATTCACACTATCACTGTTTAGTTTCACACTAGCCTTAAACTGGCTATTCACACTATCACTGTTTAGTTTCACACTTGCCTTAAACAAGCCATTCACACTATCACTGTTTAGTTTCACACTTGCCTTAGACTAGCTTTTCACACTATCACTGTTTAGTTTCACACTTGCCTTAGACTAGCTTTCGCAAAAGCAACAATGCAGCTTTAAAAAGCAGACATGCCTTCCTCCCATAAACAGGTAGACCTTAGCCAAGTCCTATAAACTCATTTAAGAGGTTTAAACCTGATGCAACAATTAGCATTCAGAGCACGAAAAGCTCCCGGCGAGAAAAGAAGCAACGCATTATAAACAATCATTAAACTGCTTCCGACTGTTTTTTTTAACGACGAACGAACGTGCCGAAACAATGGCTCATCTGACGATGCACTTTAAAAGTACAAAAATTTATAATTCCCAGGCCGGCGTGTGTGGGCCTGTGTGTTTCGACCGAGAAACTTGATTCAAAACAAGCAAATAAACTTGGAACATTGGGATTTATTGCTTTTTTCTAGGCGAAGCTACGAGCGTATGTTGCTTCTTGTTATTCAGAAATTCTCAATTTGACGAAATCATGTAAGAAAATTTTTCCATAAATAAAATTGCTTTCAATTAATTAGTTATTTAGTTTTTTCGACTTTTTGTTAATATTAGCTAATTCAAATCTGCCAGAATTTCAACTAGTCAATCATTTTTTGTCTCTTGGGATTTAATCCCGAGATTAAGTAGAGATTCTAACTTAACAACGCAGTCAAAACATTGCGTGACAGGTTTTCGCTTTCTAAGAATCCCTTCGTTGATTCATTTGGAGCTAGCAAAAATCTTAATCGGCGGATCACTTGGGAACGAGGTATGCAAAATTAGAAAGCCTACTGTGGGAGATTGTTTTTGGCTTAAGCTTGAATGCTGGGAACTTCATATCAGCTAACTATGTGATCATTTATGATTCCCTGAGCACATCCGGGTTTATCCAATCCTCAAATCACTAAACTATTCAATAGCAATGGATGAAAAAAAACACAAACACACAAGCTAAACTAATCAGCCATATTTGGAAATGTTTAATCCCAAACTGATGGAATGGCGGGTGGGGGGGGGCCGCCAGCTGATTGACCTGGGCCTGGACACGCGAAAGCTGGTCCATTGAGGCGCAGGTTGGAGAGAGAACTCAGTTTTATTATATTTTCCCCATAGTTTCATATTTAGTCCGAATGGCCAATTTTATTTTTAGTGCCAGGAACGCTTTCAAAGCGTTTGTTTCACTGAAGTCATAAAGTTGGATTTCATTAGTCATTAGGTGGGGTCAAGGTCAAGGTCAAGGTCAAGGTCAAGGTCAAGGTCAAGGTCAAGGTCAAGGTCAAGGTCAAGGTCAACCCAGCATGCAGGCCGTTCCCCCAATGCGACATCGCTTTCGAAGTCGAAAAATCGGCGTCCGCGACACCGGCGGTCGGTTTCCCTTGCCTTTGACGAGTTCGTCGCTTTCGAGCTCTCGAACTTGGGCCAACAGTCGGCGAAGCTGGGCGGCCAGGTGGGCGGCGTAGCCGCTGTCGCCGGGCCAATCGACGAACACCGCATCGACGCTGCTGTCTGATGGCGCGAAGTCTGCTTGAATTGATGGAAAAGTCAGAAGTGGTTATTAGGGATGTCAGAAGTTGTCAGACAGGATGTCAGAAGTTGTCAGTCAGGATGTCAGAAGTTGCCAGTCAGAATGTCAGAAGATGTCATTCAGGATGTCAGAAGTTGTCAATCAGGATCAGGATCAGACAGAATGTCATAAGATGTCAGACAGAATGTCAGATGTCAGTCAGGATGTCAAAAGTTGTCTGACAGAATGTCAGATGTCAGTCAGGATGTCGGAAGATGTCAGTCAGGATGTCAGAATTTGTCAGTCAGGGGGATGTCAGAAGTTGTCAGTCAGGATGTCAGAAAATGTCAGACAGAATGTCAGATGTCGGTAGTATTTGAATATGCTGTAAAAGTATTCATTCTGAATTGATCTGGTTTGGCTGTCCTTGAAAGTGCAAATTTAAATTACATGTGTGTTTTTTATGTTTAAAACGAATTTAGGCTTTTTAATTGATACAAAAATATATTTATATGTGGACAGAAAAATAGCCCCTGAGGCATTTATAATAGAAGCTTCATATTCTTCAACCTCCACACAAACTAATTATGCGCCAGTAATTATTAAAACAAAAAACACACAATATCAGACAGAATTTTTTTACTAAGAATCAAAGGCAGCGTTCGAATTGCGAAAGGCAGGGAAAAAATGAGACCATCAAATTCCAGAAGTAGCGACGCCCTGACAGAAGCTGACAATCGTTGAAGAAAAGAATATTTCTACTCCAGCAGGAAATCTGTTCCGGTATGACATTCCGAGACATGTTGCGTCGGATACTCACAAGCATTAGCTGATTCCGTTTGATACTCAAGTGGGAACATTTATCCACAAAAAAACACACAGCGACTCAATGGGACAAGCACTTCCAGGGTGCAAATGTCAGACAGACAAACTGAGAATCGGCGAAACTAAACGACAGATTGATTCTCGTCTGTAGCCCGTTTGTTTGAGGAGTTTAGAGGGCCAGAGGATTCATAAAAAGTAAAATTAAAACAAACGTCAGAGAAAGGTTGAGAGAAACATCAAAAAGGGGTAGTAACAAACATCAAGAATCTCTTTGCTCAGAGAGAGATCAAGAAGAGGCAGAGAGAGACATCAAGAAGAGATAAAGAGACAGTAAGAAGAGGCAGAGAGATATCAAGAAGAGGTAGAGAGACATCAAAAAGAGGTAGTCAGAGACATCAAGAAAAGGCAGAGAGACATCAAGAAGAGGTAGAGACACATCAAGAAGAGGCAGAGAGACATCAAGAAGACGTAGAGAGACATCAAGAAGAGGCAGAGAGAGACATCAAGAAGAGGAAGAGAGACATCAAGAAGAGGTAGAGAGACATCAAGAAGAGGCAGAGAGACATCAAGAAGACGTAGAGAGACATCAAGAAGACGTAGAGAGACATCAAGAAGAGGCAGAAAGACATCAAGAAGAGGAGGAGAGACATCAAGAAGACGTAGAGAGACATCAAGAAGACGTAGAGAGACATCAAGAAGAGGCAGAAAGACATCAAGAAGAGGCAGAAAGACATCGAGAAGAGGAAGAGAGACATCAAGAAGAGGCAGAGAGAGGCATCAAGAAGAGGTAGAGAGACATCAAGAAGACGTAGAGAGGCATCAAGAAGAGGTAGAGAGACATCAAGAAGAGGCAGAGAGAGGCATCAAGAAGAGGAAGAGAGAGGCATCAAGAAGAGGCAGAGAGACATCAAGAAGAGGCAAAGAGACATCAAGAAGACGCAGAGAGACATCAAGAAGAATCAGAGAGGCATCAAGTAGGGGGCGCGTGGCTCGGCGGTCTAGCGCGTCTGCCTTGTGTGCCACTGGTCCAGGTTCGACCCCGCGTTGTAGGTCGTTTATTTTCCCTAGCGCGGTTTCGTGTACAGGGTCACATTAATTTGGGGCCTTGTGCACGAATTGGTTGGGCTTTGGGCCAGTTGTGAAATTTACGCCCATGAGGGCAACCCCCCAAGGCATAGAGAGTGTACATTCCTGGAACTACCGCTTGTACACCCTATGTGAGTGCGTGACTGGGTGCCGGCCTGTGTGTGTGTCTATGCCTGCATACCGTATTTAGTGTGACTGAACGCGCTTCAGGAGTCAGCGCAATGGACACTCATGCCCAGTCGCTGGTTGTGGGACGATGTCGCTTTAAGCGTCAAGGTGCCTGCAGCCCTCCTGCAGATTCAGCTTTTTAGCTTTAGAGGCATCAAGTACATATGCACCAGTGTACGCTCTCAAGCTCAGAGAGTTGATCTGCCTCACAGGACAAATTTTATCAACCTACAAGACTGCAAAAAATCCACTCGCAAAAGCGGCCAATTTTCCTATCCTATCCATGAATGGCATGCAAGTTCTCAAAACTAAAGCCGGAAATTAGGCCTGAATTGGACGAAGATCGGACGATGCCAAACTTAGATGAAGCGCAGCAGAAAGAGGCCGTGAAGGGGCGGTCATGCAAGGACAACGGATTATTTTTTTACCTCTGAATTGCGGATAAGCCAGACAGCCGAGGCTGCTAATCAGCAGAACAAGGATACGGGTCGTCACAGTTGAACTGCTTCCAGCCATGACCTCTCAGCGCCCCGCGTTGACACCTGATTGTTGAATATCTGGCTGGTTGGCACTGTTGAAGAGCGCCTCGGCACGTTGTAGCATTGAAAAAATCTATCGAGTGTATGTTAAATAGCCAATTGCCATGGGAGCTGATTGGCTGGTCCGATGAGGATTCTGGAGACGCTGCTGCGTCCCAGTTTTAATTGGCAGCTCATTAAGCATGCAGTAGACAAATTGGGTTGATTTTAGACACGATATTTTAATTGACACAAATGTTTTTAGCTATGTAAGATAACTAATTAAGTGACTTCGTGTACCCCATTGAAGGCTAGTTAGTTGATTTTAATCATTCTAATTACATCACATTTATTTTGTTTTTTAAGAAAAATTTTAGTGATTAAAGCAAGATATTCGCGCTAATTTTATGCTAATTTTTACAAAAAAGAAATGACTTTTAACCAGAAGCTTCGTAGAACAAACAAAAAGATAGATAGACAGATAGATAGATAGATAGATAGATAGATAGATAGATAGATAGATAGATAGATAGATGGATAGATAGATAGATAGATAGATAGATAGATAGATAGATAGATAGATAGATAGATAGATAGATAGATAGATAGATAGATAGATAGATAGATAGATAGATAGATAGATAGATAGACAGATAGATAGATAGATAGATGGATAGATAGATAGATAGATAGATAGATAGATAGATAGATAGATAGATAGATGGATAGATAGATAGATAGATAGATAGATAGATAGATAGATAGATAGATAGACAGATAGATAGATAGATAGATAGATAGATAGATAGATAGATAGATAGATAGATAGATAGATAGATAGATAGATAGATAGATAGATAGATAGATAGATAGATAGATAGATAGATAGATAGATAGATAGATAGATAGATAGATAGATAGATAGATAGATAGATAGATAGATAGATAGATAGATAGATAGATAGATAGATAGATAGATAGATAGATAGATAGATAGATAGATAGATAGATAGATAGATAGATAGATAGATAGATAGATAGATAGATAGATAGATAGATAGATAGATAGATAGATAGATAGATAGATAGATAGATAGATAGATAGATAGATAGATAGATAGATAGATAGATAGATAGATAGATAGATAGATAGATAGATAGATAGATAGATAGATAGATAGATAGATAGATAGATAGATAGATAGATAGATAGATAGATAGATAGATAGATAGATAGATAGATAGATAGATAGATAGATAGATAGATAGATAGATAGATAGATAGATAGATAGATAGATAGATAGATAGATAGATAGATAGATAGATAGATAGATAGATAGATAGATAGATAGATAGATAGATAGATAGATAGATAGATAGATAGATAGATAGATAGATAGATAGATAGATAGATAGATAGATAGATAGATAGATAGATAGATAGATAGATAGATAGATAGATAGATAGATAGATAGATAGATAGATAGATAGATAGATAGATAGATAGATAGATAGATAGATAGATAGATAGATAGATAGATAGATAGATAGATAGATAGATAGATAGATAGATAGATAGATAGATAGATAGATAGATAGATAGATAGATAGATAGATAGATAGATAGATAGATAGATAGATAGATAGATAGATAGATAGATAGATAGATAGATAGATAGATAGATAGATAGATAGATAGATAGATAGATAGATAGATAGATAGATAGATAGATAGATAGATAGATAGATAGATAGATAGATAGATAGATAGATAGATAGATAGATAGATAGATAGATAGATAGAATGCAAAACAATACCATAAAGCAAAACAATGAACTGAATTAAATCGAACAAAGAGCCAATCAATAGAGCTAAATCCCCACTATGAGGATGCCTTTGACGCTCAGAAAAGGGCCAGCACAAAAAATGCTGAAAAAGCCAGCTAATATAGTCAGAAGATAACGGTTTTTTGAGAATCCAGGCGGCGAAGCACGTGGGTTTCCTCAGCTACTATTTGCACTTAAGCATTCCATTTTTACGAGCATGTGGGTTTCCACACGGCTTCAGACCGGCTCTTGTTGCCATGCGCTTCGGTTTCTGCCCAGCAAACGAACCACCCGTTCCCTAATAGTTGCCTCTCGGTCTAGCCTCTCTCCAATTCTCATTGTCATGCTTGCAGCCCTGTAATTTTGCTGCTGATCTTCCACCCACAGTATCGAATTCAAGTCGCCCCCCCCCCCCTTAGCCTTTCTCAAGCCCACGCAAAATTTATTCAGAGGGCGCAGGGGGTCGGGGGGTAACAGAAGGGTGGCCAAGGCGGTGAAGATTTGAATGTCGGTGGACAGCTGAAATCGGCTCAGCTAGTTGGGCTGGTGAATATGTTACGACAACTTAAAGAAAGGAGTTGCTTTTTAAAGGAAAGCGGAAAAAAGTCGTCAGTCATAAACGCTGGGTGGGGTCTAGTAGGCAACAAGAGGTCCTCGGCCTGCAGAATCGGCAGGCGTTAATTTGAAATGCAGCACGTCCGCATCCGGCTGCTTGAATGCGGCGTCTGTCTAGACGAGATTCAGGAGCCGCGAGCGCTCGACTGTCTGCACTCGTTCTGCCTTCGCTGCCTCCGCGGCCTGCCGGGAGCTGAGCAGGCCCGACTGACCTGCCCGCACTGCAGGCGGGTGACTAGGAAGCTGCCGGCAGATCTGGAGAGGGACTTCCGCATTGAGCAGGTGAGGCCAAAGTGTGGGTTTCTGTCAGCAAAGCCCACAGAGTTAGACATTTGGAGATCCTGTCAGCACTGGGCTGGGCGGCCATAGCTCACATTGGAGATCCTGTCAGAACTGGGCTGTGCGGCCATAGACTCACATTGGAGATCCTGTCAGAACTGGGCTGTGCGACCATAGACTCACATTGGAGATCCTGTCAGCACTGGGCTGTGCGGCCATAGACTCACATTGGAGATTCTGTCAGCACTGGGCTGTGCGGCCATAGACTCACATTGGAGATCCTGTCAGCACTGGGCTGTGCGGCCATAGACTCACATTGGAGATTCTGTCAGCATTTGCTGTGCGGCCATAGACTCACATTGGAGATCCTGTCAGCACTGGGTTGTGCGGCCATAGACTCACATTGGAGATCCTGTCAGCACTGGGCTGTGCGGCCATAGACTCACATTGGAGATCCTGTCAGAACTGGGTTGTGCGGCCATAGACTCGCATTGGAGATCCTGTCAGAACTGGGCTGTGCGGCCATAGACTCACATTGGAGATCCTGTCAGCACTGGGCTGGGCGGCCATAGCTCACATTGGAGATCCTGTCAGAACTGGGCTGTGCGGCCATAGACTCACATTGGAGATCCTGTCAGAACTGGGCTGTGCGACCATAGACTCACATTGGAGATCCTGTCAGCACTGGGCTGTGCGGCCATAGACTCACATTGGAGATCCTGTCAGCACTGGGCTGGGCGGCCATAGACTCACATTGGAGATCCTGTCAGCACTCGGCTGTGCGGCCATAGACTCACATTGGAGATCCTGTCAGCACTGGGCTGTGCGGCCATAGACTCACATTGGAGATCCTGTCAGCACTCGGCTGTGCGGCCATAGACTCACATTGGAGATCTTGTCAGCACTGGGCTGTGCGGCCATAGACTCACATTGGAGATCCTGTCAGAACTGGGCTGTGCGGCCATAAACTCACATTGGAGATCCTGTCAGCACTGGGCTGTGTGGCCATAGACTCGCATTGGAGATCCTGTCAGAACTGGGCTGTGCGGCCATAGACTCACATTGGAGATCCTGTCAGAACTGGGCTGTGCGGCCATAGACTCGCATTGGAGATTCTGTCAGCACTGGGCTGTGCGGCCATAGACTCACATTGGAGATCCTGTCAGCACTGGGCTGGGCGGCCATAGACTCACATTGGAGATCCTGTCAGAACTGGGCTGTGCGGCCATGGACTCATATTGCAGTTCCTGTCAGTCTGAAGCTAATCCATTTATAATCGCCTCTAATCCAGCTACGCGTTGCTCCCTTCTCAGGTCCGCGAAATGAAGCCACTGGTGGTGCGCGGGTTGGAGCAGCTGAGCGCCGAGGCCACCACCCGATCAAGCGAGATTCTGGCCAGCCTAATCGAGGAGGGCCACCTCAGCAGCGTCATTGGCGAGTGCGACCGTCAGTTAGCCCTGCTAGACGAAGACGAGGCGGCATTTGGCGCGGCGTTTCGGCGCCACATGCGACGCCTGCACGCGGTGGCCTGGCGCCACAGGGCCGGCCTGATCACCCAGATCGATCGTCGCCGACGTCAACTGCTGGCTAGACGGCGATGGGCGTCGGAGACGCTGGACTCCCGAGCGGCGGCGGCCGAGGTGCTGGACAGGGTTCGCCGAGGCGAGCACGACTCCGTGGCCGGCCTGCTGCACCGCCTCCGCCCGGCGGTCGGTTCGGCTGGCGGCGCGCCGCCGCTGACGGAGCCGCGGCTGCCAGCCGGCGCGGAGGGCCTCCGTCGGCTCCGTCGGCTGCTCACAGAGGCGGCCGTTCGGCTGTTGGCCTCCGACGATGACGGCGACAACGACGACGACAAGGACGAAGTCGGCGACGGAGATGACGGCGTGGAGGGTGATGGGGAGGCCGCCGCGGCAGCGTTGAATGCTTGCAAGAAGATGCAGACCGACTGATTTTAAGAGATTGCGCTGATCGAGGCCTTTTTAATGATGTTAAATGCTGTATCACTGTGCAATGCTTGTTTCTTCTGACTAAATTAATAGTATGATTTACTGACAAGTACTAGATAAGACAGCTACACTTAATTTGCTAAAAAAGCAAAATAAAACTTTAACTTCCGTTGTTTCTGGTTTAGCCATTAGGGCATTTGCATTTCCAACAGAGAAGGTCGTGGGTTCGAGCTCCGGCGCTCTGAGAGAAAATTTGTGCTCTTGAGCAAGGGAGGGACTTAATAGATTTTTCTTTCGAGTAAGATGTGGACACAGATAATAAACTTGTAGTACTTGTAGTACGTGTGGCTATAGTAGAGTATGAATTCGCTGTTATTTCTAGCTTGTGTACTCTCGTTTTGCTTCGAAAAAGAAAGTTTTTTTGCCTCTTAAGCAGATATCAGTTTCAAAAAAAATAGCCTAAAAATCCCCAGCGACTGGGAAAATTTTTCAACTTAAAAAATATATCCGCTGACAATACTAACTAAAAAATTCCATATTTTAATGCGCAAGTGCTTGGCAAGGGAAAACTCGAAATGATGTTGCGGGCGGAAATCACTGGATCTTTTTCTCTGGACAGTTTTTTTTAATTCCCAATTCTGACTAAAATTTTGCGACTTCAGTGTATTTTTTGTAAACGTCTGGGTTACTTGGGCCCTGGCAAAAAGAGAGGCAGAGGCATTTTAAAGATTACTCGTTATTTAATTCTTCAAAAAGTGAAAGTTGAAAATGAAAGTGAATTAGAGGCGATTTCTAATGTGGATTTAGGGGCGATTTCTAATGTGGATTTAGGGGCGATTTCTAATGTGGATTTAGGGGTGATTTCTAAAGTGGATTTAGGGGCGATTTCTAAAGTGGATTTAGGGGCGATTTCTAAAGTGGATTTAGGGGCGATTTCTAAAGTGGATTTAGGGGCGATTTCTTAAGTTTATTAGAGGCGATTTCTTAAAGTGGATTTGGGACGTTTTCTTAAGTGGATTAGGGGCGATTTCTCAAGTTGGTTAGGGGCGATTCTAAATGGATTAGGGGCGATTTCTAAAGTGGATTTAGGGGCGATTTCTAAAGTGGATTTAGGGGCGATTTCTAAAGTGGATTTAAGGGCGATTTCTAAAGTGCATTAGAGGGGATTTCTAAATTTTATTTGGGGCGATTTCTTAAGTTTATTAGAGGCAATTTCTAAAGTGGATTAGAGCCGATTTCTGAAGTAGGTTAGGGGCGATTCTAAATGGATTATGGGCGATTTCTAAAGTCGATTGGGGGAGATTTTTATAGTCGTATAGGGGCGATTTTTAGAGTGGATTTAGAGGCGATTTCTGAAGTAGGCTAGGGGCGATTCTAAATGGATTAGAGATTAAAGTCGATTAAGGGCAAGTTCTAAAATTGAATTAAGGCCGAATGTTAAAAGTGTAGGAAAACACTGTTTCATGGTATAAAGAGTGATTTTTTATTATATTAGAGACTATTTTTGAAGTGGGCTTTCGTTAATCTAAAATTTATAACCGATAGAATATGAGCACGTTTTACGACAGTTTATAACAATTCAGGATAAAAACAGAAATTTTTGTAAGTAAAAATATTTGACGATGATTTTTTTCGCCTGTCATGACTCTCCTGACGGATTACTAACAGTAGCATTAGCAGCATCTGTTGCAATAGTACTAGCAGTAGTATCCGACGTGGCCATCGTGGGAAGGGTGCAGACGCACTTGTTCTGGCCGCTAGACAGCACTGCTTCGTAGAAGACCCACAGCAGGAAGGCGGCGAACAGAATCAGGGCTGAGCAGATCAGAGCGGCCTTGTAGCGCCTCGCCACGCTGAGCAGGCGACCTCCTAGGCTGTTGGAGTTCGGCAACGGGACAGCGACCGGCTCGTCTGCGCCCAGTAGAAGCTCGACGTCGGCATCTGCCGCAGAGTTGACGTTCTGCTCCTGCGGCAATTGATTATAGGAGACCGATGATTGCTGCTGCTGCTGCTGCTGCTGCTCCTGCCGCCTGGGTGGCTGCACCTCGGCCTCAATAGAAACCAACAGGGCTCGGGTGTTGCTGATGAATAGGCGCCGATTTTTTGTTGTTGTCGGAGACAATTGCGAAGCTGGCGGCTGATGCTGCAGCATTGAATTCAGGGTCTCGTGAAGATCGTTCAGTTCCCAGGTTAGGCTCTTCAGGCTGCGAATGATCTCCTCTGTAAGTGTCGTTTCTTATACTCGTAATAATACATGTAGTTCTGATAAATTGAAGATGGGGAGCTCAGGAGTAGCGGGATCTGATTATTAAAATGAAGGTGAGAAACTTAGGGGTTAGGGCTCTGATTATTAAACTGGAGGTGAGAAGCTGAGCAATGGGGGTTGGGGCCAGGGGTAGCGGGCTCTGATTATTAAACTGGAGGTGAGAAGCTGAGCAATGGGGGTTGGGGCCAGGGGTAGCGGGCTCTGATTATTAAACTGGAGGTGAGAAGCTGAGCAATGGGGGTTGGGGCCAGGGGTAGCGGGCTCTGATTATTAAACTGGAGGTGAGAAGCTGAGCAATGGGGTTTAGGGCCAGGGGTAGCGGGCTCTGATTATTAAACTGGAGGTGAGAAGCTGAGCAATGGGGGTTGGGGCCAGGGGTAGCGGGCTCTGATTATTAAACTGGAGGTGAGAAGCTGAGCAATGGGGGTTGGGGCCAGGGGTAGCGGGCTCTGATTATTAAACTGGAGGTGAGAAGCTGAGCAATGGGGGTTGGGGCCAGGGGTAGCGGGCTCTGATTATTAAACTGGAGGTGAGAAGCTGAGCAATGGGGTTTAGGGCCAGGGGTAGTGGGCTCTGATTATTAAACTGGAGGTGAGAAGTTAAGCAATGGGGGTTGGGGCTGGGGGTAGAGGGCTCTGATTATTAAACTGGAGGTGAGAAGTTAAGCAATGGGGGCTGGGGCTGGGGGTAGGGGGCTCTGATTATTAAACTGGAGGTGAGAAGTTAAGCAATGGGGGTTGGGGCTAGGGGTAGCGGGCTCTGATTATTAAACTGGAGGTGAGAAGTTAAGCTGTGGGGGTTGGGGCCAGGGGTAGCGGGCTCTGATTATTAAACTGGAGGTGAGAAGCTTAGGGGTTGGGGCTCTGACTATTAAACTGAAGGTAAGAAGCTAAATGGATTAATAAGGAAGGATGTTGGGGCACGGGGCAACGAATTAGATTATTCTGAATGTTAAAAGCAGCCAAAACACACCTGTCAACCACCTGAACTCGTCCTGCAACAAATCGGCAGGAATAGCCCCCTCCCCAGCTTCGTCGTCGTGCTCCCTGGCGTCTGCTGACTTCAACGCGCGCCAACGCTCGAAGCTTCGCTGCAACGCTCCGAGCTTCTCCTCGAGCGCCTGCTGGTCCACAGAGAACGGATCCTCATCGTCTTGGTGCATTGTTTTTTTCAGAAATTACGTATGTGGCTCTTTTTCTTTAAACGCTCGTAGAAAGATTTCACTTTTTTGAAAAAGCAAAAATACCAACTAAAAATTTTAAAACAGTTTCGTAAATGTACATGTGGTCTTATCTCTAGCGGCAAAATATGACTGGCATTGGTCTTTAACCCCAGAGCTCACTTCAAACCCCGTCAAATTTATGCAGGTTATAAAAAAGTGCAGACTTTTATCAGCTGTCTCGTTAAAAAAATTGAGATTTAGGGTGAAAAAAATTGACCTAGCGAAAAAATTTGTTATTAATTTTGAATTGATAGCTGAGTTTGGCTGTACAAACTACTGTTTGGTAGCTGAGTTTGACTGTACAAACTGGCTGTTTGGTAGTTGAGTTTGGCTGTACAAACTGGCTGTTTGGTAGTTGAGTTTGGCTGTACAAACTGCCTGTTTGACAGTTGAGTTTGGCTGTACAAACTGGCTGTTTGGTAGTTGAGTTTGGCTGTACAAACTGCCTGTTTGACAGTTGAGTTTGGCTGTACAAACTGGCTGTTTGGTAGCTGAGTTTGGCTGTACAAACTGCCTGTTTGATAGTTGAGTTTGGCTGTACAAACTGCCTGTTTGGTAGCTGAGTTTGGCTGTACAAACTGCCTGTTTGGTAGCTGAGTTTGGCTGTACAAACTGCCTGTTTGGTAGCTGAGTTTGGCTGTACAAACTGCCTGTTTGGTAGCTGAGTTTGGCTGTACAAACTGCCTGTTTGGTAGCTGAGTTTTGATTTAGCAAATTGACTAACAAGAAACGAATATTGTTAAGGTAATTTATTGCATTGGCAAAAATCCGGATGAAGGCGACATTGTTTCAAGGTAAAAATAAAACAAATCTTTATTTTTCTTTGCCTTTTAAATCGCAAATGCAATTATTTCTCGTTTATTTAGAAGCAATGAAAATGAAACAATAGAACATGAAAATGTCTACGTAATAAAAATTTTGCACCGGCAACGAAATGCTGTTAAAAATCGAATTTTTAGATACGAAATGCTTCTATGGTAAGATATGAAGTTTCAGAAACTATTGAAAAAAGCGCACCAAAAAAGCAGAGACTGTGAGCCACTGATAAGCCCTCATAAGTCACTCCAGAAATGCGTCACCTCAGATGAGTCACTCTTGTCAATCGTCACCCCGAATGAGTCACTCTTGTCAATAGTAACCTCAGATGAGTCACTCTTGCCAATCGTCACTCCAGATGAGTCACTCTTTTCCAGTGTCACCCCAGATGAGTCACTCTTGTCCAGTGTCACCCCAGATGAGTCACTCTTGTCCAGTGTCACCCCAGATGAGTCACTCTTGTCAATAGTCACCCCAGATGAGTCACTCTTGTCAATAGTCACCCCAGATGAGTCACTCTTGTCAATAGTCACCCCAGATGAGTCACTCTTGTCCAGTGTCACCCCAGATGAGTCACTCCGCCGAAGCGACCGGGCGGCTCAGCCTAGCCAGCTGGTCAAAGACGATCCCGGCGCAGGCGATCACGAGGCCAACCGGCTGACCGGTGACGTCGGCCAGCAGGCCGGCCAGACGCCGGAGGCATCGGCAGGGCCGGCGCCCGGCTGGCAGCAGGGCGGCGGCGCACAGGATCGGCGACACGGTGTGCAGGCAGAGCAGCCGACGCCGACGACTGCAAGATCCGGCACTGCGTTGAAGCAGGCGATGGTCGGAGCTGTACAGCTGACCGGAGCGACGGTAGCAGAAGTTGACAACTCGGCGCAGTTTGTCGTAGAGCCGTCGGTCGATCGACAAGAAGGCAAACCGGTCGGCCAGGCGGGCGAGGTTGAAAGCGGCCACGTCGGCGGCGCAGTCGAAATTCAGCGAGTAGTCCAGAGCGGCGAGTGTCCGCTGCTCGGCCTGTGCGAATTCCAACGCCGCTGCCTCCACCTCCTCCGCCTTGTTGCCGCCGAGTCCAAGGCGGCGCAACACGCCGACGCAATCGGAGCTGCCGACGCTTCGGCTGAGGCCGCGATGCCGCATTTTGCACGCCAACGACAAGGAAATGAGCAGCGATTTGAGCAGGAATTTGCGGCGGACTGCCTTGCCGATTGGCGGCGGGTGAATAGATTGATGCTATTTTTAGAATTAAAAAGTGACATCCCTCGGTTCAATAATCTATTTTTAGAATATGTATTCAGGAGATTAATATAGGAGTAAAAGATCGTTGGTGCTTTTAGAAGTCAAAAAGTGACGTCACTCGGTAAATAATCTATTTTTAGAATATGAACTTAAGAGATTAATGAAGAAGTAAAAGATCGATTGTATTTTTAGAATTAAAAGTGACGTCACTCGGTAAATAATCTATTTTTAGAATATTTGCTTAGGAAATTAATATAGGAGTAAAAGATCGATGGTATTTTTAAATTAAAAAAGTGACGTCACTTGGCTCAATAATCTATTTGTAGAATCTATTTGTATTTTTAGGACAGAATATTTAAGTGGTAAAATATTGATGGTATTTTTAGAATTGAAGAATTGAACAAGTGACGTCACTCCGTTAAATAGTTTATTTTTAGAATATTTAGTTCAAACAGATTTAAAAAATACAATATTAAGAGCATGTTTAGAGTCGATTTCAGGAGACTATTAAAGCTTTTTAGGGGCGATTCCTTTTCTAGATTTCAGACTTTAAAAGGACGATTTAAAAAAGGTCGTCACTAACCAGCCGGACTAAGTCTGAGAAACCCGAAGTACCGTTGCCGTTCCGTTTCTATCCAGCGCGCCATCAATCTATAGAAAACTTCAACGGCCAGACGGCCGACACCGGCGTAGAGTTGCAGCAGCTCGCACAATTTTAACAGCAGCTCAGCGGCCGAGCCGACGGCGTTTTGAAATCCTTCGCCATAGCGTCCGCAGCGCAGCAGGTAGGCGTTCAAGGAGCGGTCCCGAGGACGGCAGCTGCTGCCGGCCAGCTGGGGAAATCGGCGACCAGCGATGTCAACCAAGCCGGGTGGCAGCTGCGCATCCGGGTTGCAGAAATCGTCAGCAATGGAGAAGCCGAGCGTTGGTGACGACAGTGGGCCGGCCTGCGACAGCTGCCGCTGCCTTGGTGGAGCTGGTGAGCCTTTCGATCTTGAGCCTGTTGAGTTCGGCTTCTGCAATCAATGATGGCGGGAGTTTCGCGTTGCTAGGGACCAGCTGTGAATCTCTGAGATCCCTTGCTAGGGAACAGCTGTGACTCACTGAGATCCCTTGCTAGGGACCAGCTGTGACTCACTGAGATCCCGTTGCTAGGGACCAGCTGTGACTCCCTGAGATCCCGTTGCTAGGGAACAGCTGAGACTCTCTGAGATCGCGTTGCTAGGGACCAGCTGTGACTCTCTGAGATCGCGTTGCTAGGGACCAGCTGTGACTCCCTGAGATCCCGTTGCTAGGGACCAGCTGACTCACTGAGATCGCGTTGCTAGGGACCAGCTGTGACTCTCTGAGATCGCGTTGCTAGGGACCAGCTGTGACTCCCTGAGATCCCGTTGCTAGGGACCAGCTGACTCACTGAGATCACGTTGCTAGGGACCAGCTGTGACTCTCTAAGAGCGTTGGTAGGGACCAGCTGTGACTCTTTGAGATCGCGTTGCTAGGGACAGATGTGACTCTTTGAGATCGCGTTGCTAGGGACCAGCTGTGACTCCCTGAGATCCCGTTGCTAGGGACCAGCTGACTCACTGAGATCACGTTGCTAGGGACCAGCTGTGACTCTCTGAGATCGCGTTGCTAGGGACCAGCTGTGACTCTCTGAGATCGCGTTGCTAGGGACCAGCTGTGACTCTCTGAGATCCCGTTGCTATGGACCAGCTGTGACTCTCTGAGATCGCGTTGCTAGGGACAAGCTGTGACTCTCTGAGATCGCGTTGCTAGGGACCAGCTGTGACTCCCTGAGATCCCGTTGCTAGGGAACAGCTGAGACTCTCTGAGATCGCGTTGCTAGGGACCAGCTGTGACTCTCTGAGATCGCGTTTCTATGGAGCAGCTGTGACTCTCTGAGAGCGTTGGTAGGGACCAGCTGTGACTCTCTGAGATCGCGTTGCTAGGGACCAGCTGTGACTCTCTGAGATCGCGTTGCTAGGGACCAGATGTGACTCTTTGAGATCGCGTTGCTAGGGACCAGATGTGACTCTTTGAGATCGCGTTGCTAGGGACCAGCTGTGACTCCCTGAGATCCCGTTGCTAGGGACCAGCTGACTCACTGAGATCACGTTGCTAGGGACCAGCTGTGACTCTCTGAGATCGCGTTGCTAGGGACCAGCTGTGACTCTCTGAGATCGCGTTGCTATGGACCAGCTGTGACTCTCTGAGATCCCGTTGCTATGGACCAGCTGTGACTCTCTGAGATCGCGTTGCTAGGGACAAGCTGTGACTCTCTGAGATCGTGTTGCTAGGGACCAGCTGTGACTCTCTGAGATCCCGTTGCTAGGGACCAGCAGTGACTCTCTGAGATCGCGTTGCTAGGGACCAGCTGTGACTCTCTGAGATCCCGTTGCTAGGGACCAGCTGTGACTCTCTGAGATCGCGTTGCTAGGGACCAGCTGTGACTCTCTGAGAGCGTTGCTAGGGACCAGTGTGACACTACAATCTTTGCTAGGGACCATTTTTGACTTACCGAGATCGTTGCTAGGGACCTGTGTGACTCAGAGAAAAAGATTTGATTCACCCAGATTGTTTCTAAGAAAAAACATGTAGGGCAAAAAATTAACAAAGCAAACAAAAAAAAACAATGAAATTGTTTAATAGAAAATCTGAAATATATCATAGCCCGATGCAATACGAGCTACCTTAGCATATGAATAGAAAACTTTGTACTTTAATTTTTTCCAATTAACAGTCAGAAGCCAGCATGGAGATTACTGGCAATACATAAAGCAGAATCAGCTGATGTGTTATTTTGACTAGAATAAAAACAATATTTTTCAACAATACAGGTATAATTTTTACACGCACAAGAAAATTAAATTTCACGCATGCACTGAATAATTGCTAAAATACTTAATCTGTATAATGTTGATACATTATAACAAAAATTAATTTAACTAGACAGTAAGCAACGGAGGTTAAGCATTAGAAAATCAATCTAGACGAAATAAGCATATCAGTAAGACTCTGCATAACAGCTTCATATTTACATGCATAAATCCTTATCCTAAATCATTTAGAATCGGTAAAGATTGGGTTAATTTTTTAGGGTCTCATGAGGCAGATCTCGCAGGTTTGCAGGTCAGGAGAGTTCATATGAGGTCAAATTCGAGGTTACGAGGAGTCATGTAGGGTAAAGTTTTACATCTTAAGGGCCATTTAAGGTCAAACTTAGGGTCACAATGAGTCATTTAGGATCAAAAGCCAAGTCCCGATGGGTCAATTAAGGTCAAAGTCGAGGTCACGAGGGGTCATACAGCGTGAAACTCTACTCAACGAGGAATCAGATCGGTTCGAAGCGGAAGTCGTCACTATTGGGTTCAATTAAGGTCAAACCGATCAGGTTCAGTCAAGCGTCGGGCAGGCCGCTAGACACGCTGCTGGACGGAGTCAGATGGCAACTCTCCAGCAGGCTCACCAGCTCACGCGGCGTCGGCCCGCCGACGTGCCCGGAGTAGCCGCCGCTGAAGCCTCCGCCAGCGGCAGAAGTCGAAGCGACTGTAGCGGCGGCGGCGGCGGTCACGTGACGTGACTGCACAGGCGCCAGGCCGGTCCCGGCGGCGCCGGACAGCAGGCAGCTGGTCGGCCTGGCGCCGGCGGCGGCGTCGGCCTGAGACGGCAGCTGCTCCAGCGCCGTGGTCAGGTCCCACAGCTGCAGGCTGCCGTTGGCGTGGCCAGTGATGAGGTAGCGGCGCGGTCGGGAGCCGAGGCGCGAGCTGCAGCCCTCGTATTCGTGCGTGGCAAAAGCCGTGATGGCGGAGCCGTCCACTGAACGAATGGTGCACACGCGCCGCCCGTTCGGAGCCAGGCGGATGAACAAAGAGCTGGCGGCGGGAAGCACCTAGAGGATGGGGATTAAACTGTTTTCTTAAATTGACATTATTAATCTCATATGGGATTCTTTAATAGCAACTGCTACGATCCTCAAATATTAATAGGATTCTTTAGGGACTGTCGCTATAATCCACAAATGGGATTCTTCAATCGCAGCCGTTGCATCCCACACCCAGTCCGCACCTGCTGCACAAAGATCTGCAGGTCGTCCTTCTCGCCGTGCGGGCCAGGATGCCGGCCAGGCGAACAGCTGAAGTGCAGGACGTGAAAGCTGGCCAGCGGGGTGCTGCCAGGCTGGGTGCTGATCATGCCGCGGAACCTGGTGACCAGCCAGCTGCGCACGTGGCCCAGCTCGGAGCAGACGCTGATGAGGTGCCGCTCGGACAGGCTGACGTGTTCAACTGGCCGGCGGTGGACGCTAAACGTTTGAAACAATTGCGGCGCGTGGCCTGGCGTCTCCGGATGCTGCACGATGACGCGGACTAGGCCGCTGGCGGTGCCGTAGGCGATCTCCAACCATCTGCCAGCCGACAGGGAGGTCTTCGGGGTCAGATAGACGCTCAGCGAGGTGACGGGCTCCTGGCCGGGATCGCGGTAGAGCTCCGTGACTAGCAGGTCGTTGTCTTTCAGGCGCATCTGAATTTAAATTTAGGGTTGACAAACTGCTAACTGCACTACTGCTAGTAGGTAAGTAGGAAATATCAAAATGCTCACCGGCAGTTTCTCCATGTCGATGTGACAGATCTGGCCGTTGGCGCAGCCCAGCAGCAGGAACTCGCTGCCGGCGACGTCCAGGCTCGTCACGGGCGAGCCGATCGCCTGCAGCTGCCAGCTGCCTGTGGCGTGGTGCAGCACGCCTAGGGCCCCGGCTCGCCTGCGCGCGGTAGGAGAAATCAGTTAGGGAGCAAGGAAGAAAAAGTAGAACGGGATGCAAAACAGGGAAATGAGGAAGTGGAACAGGGGAATGAGGAAGGGGAACAGGGGAATGGGGGAGTGACACAGGGGAATGGGCGACTGGCACAGAGAAATGGGGAAGTGGCACAGGGGAAATGGGGATCCGGAACAGGGGAATGGGGAAGTGACACAGGGGAATGGGGAAGTGGCACAGGGAAATGGGGAAGTGGCACAGGGGAAATGGGGATCCGGAACAGGGGAATAGGGAAGTGGCACAGGGGAATGGGGAAGTGGCACAGGGGAATGAGGAAGGGGAACAGGGGAATGGGGGAGTGACACAGGGGAATGGGGAAGTGGCACAGGGGAATGGGGAAGTGGCACAGGGGAATGGGGAAGTGGAACAGGGGAATGGGGAAGTGGCACAGGGGAATGGGGAAGTGGCACAGGGGAATGGGGAAGTGGCACAGGAGAAATGGGGAAGTGGAACAGGGGAATGGGGGAGTGACACAGGGGAATGGGGAAGTGGCACAGGGGAATGGGGAAGTGGCACAGGGGAAATGGGGATCCGGAACAGGGGAATGGAGAAGTGGCACAGGGGAATGGGGAAGTGGCACAGGGGAATGGGGAAGTGGCACAGGGAAATGGGGAAGTGGCACAGGGGAAATGGGGATCCGGAACAGAGGAATGGGGAAGTGGCACAGGGGAATGGGGAACTGGAACAGGGGAATGGGGAAGTGGAACAGGGGAATGGAGAACTGGCACAGGGGAATGAGGAAGGGGAACAGAAGAATGGGGGAGTGACACAGGCGAATGGGGAAGTGGCACAGGGGAATGGGGAACTGGCACAGGGGAATGGAGAAGTGGCACAGGAGAAATGGGGATCCGGAACAGGGGAATGGGGAAGTGACACAGGGGAATAGGGAAGTGGCACAGGGGAATGGGGAACTGGAACAGGGGAATGGGGAAGTGGCACAGGGAAATGGGAAAGTGGCACAGGAGAAATGGGGAAGTGGAACAGGGGAATGGGGAAGTGGCACAGGGGAATGGGGAAGTGGCACAGGGGAATGGGGAAGTGGCACAGGGAAATGGGAAAGTGGCACAGGAGAAATGGGAAAGTGGCACAGGAGAAATGGGGAAGTGGAACAGGGGAATGGGGAAGTGGCACAGGGGAATGGGGAACTGGAACAGGGGAAATGGGGATCCGGAACAGGGGAATGGGGAAGTGACACAGGGGAATGGGGAAGTGGCATAGGGGAATGGGGAAGTGGCACAGGGGAACGGGGAAGTGGCACAGGGGAATGGGGAAGTGGCACAGGGGAATGGGGAAGTGGCACAGGGGAATGGGGAAGTGGCACAGGGGAATGGGGAAGTGGCAAAGGGGAATGGGGAAGTGGCACAGGGGAATGGGGAAGTGGCACAGGGGAATGGGGAAGTGGCACAGGGGAATGGGGAAGTGGCACAGGGGAATGGGGAAGTGGCAAAGGGGAATGGGGAAGTGGCACAGGGGAATGGGGAAGTGGCACAGGGGAATGGGGAAGTGGCAAAGGGGAATGGGGAAGTGGCACAGGGGAATGGGGAAGTGGCAAAGGGGAATGGGGAAGTGGCACAGGGGAATGGGGAAGTGGCAAAGGGGAATGGGGAAGTGGCACAGGGGAATGGGGAAGTGGCACAGGGGAATGGGGAAGTGGCAAAGGGGAATGGGGAAGTGGCACAGGGGAATGGGGAAGTGGCAAAGGGGAATGGGGAAGTGGCACAGGGCCTTCAAACAGAAGCCACACCTGCTGACAGCCACCAGCTGGTTGCTGACAAACAGCAAATCGTCCACCGGGCCCGGGCTCTTCAACTCTCTGGGCGGCGCGGAGCCGGCGTCGCCGAGCTGTCCGGCGGCGGCAGCGGCGTCGTCTCCGGCAGCTTCGGGCACGGCGAACAGCAGGACGCGATGTTCGCCGCTACTGCCGCCGCCGCCGGAGCTGCTGCTGGTGGTGGCCACGCCTAGCAGGCGCTGGTCGCGGGCGCCGCCGAGTCGGCCGCTGAGCGCCAGGCGGTGCACCCGGTCGGCAAAGGCGCCAGGTTGGCTCTGCCAAACCGGCTGCCAGCCGGCGGCCTCTTTCAATCGGTAGAGCCGGACAGAATCGTTGGTGGCCACAGCTAGCCAGGACTGCTGGCAGCGGATTAGCGTCAACTGCGGGGGTTCACCAATCATTGGAAGAGATTTCTTTAGAAAATTAGACAATAGGCGAATCATCATTTCTGGAATGAAAAATCACTGAATCATTTTTCTATAGAATGAGAAATAGGAGAATCATCTCTCTACAGAATGAGAAATCGGAGAATTATCTTTCTATAGAATGAGAAATCGGAGAATCATCTTTCTACAGAATGAGAAATCTGAGAATCATCTTTCTATAGAATGAGAAATCTGATAATCATGTTTCTGCAGAATGAGAAATCGGAGAATCATCTTTCTACAGTATGAGAAATCTGAGAATCATCTTTCTACAGAATGATAAATCTGAGAATCATCTTTCTACAGAATAAGAAATCTGAGAATCCTCTTTCTACAGAATGAGAAATGTAAGAATCATCTTTCTATAGAATGAGAAATCTGAGAATCATCTTTCTATAGAATGAGAAATCTGAGAATCATCTTTCTATAGAATGAGAAATCTGAGAATCATCTTTCTATAGAATGAGAAATCGGAGAATCATCTTTCTACAGAATGAGAAATCTGAGAATCATTTTTCTACAGAATGAGAAATCTGAGAACCATCTTTCTACAAAATAAGAAATCTGAGAATCATCTTTCTATAGAATGAGAAATCTGAGAATCATCTTTCTACAAAATGATAAATCTGAAAATCATCTTTCTACAGAATGAGAAATCTGAGAACCATCTTTCTACAAAATAAGAAATCTGAGAATCATCTTTCTACAGAATGAGAAATGTAAGAATCATCTTTCTATAGAATGAGAAATCTGAGAATCATCTTTCTATAGAATGAGAAATCTGAGAATCATCTTTCTATAGAATGAGAAACCTGAGAATCATCTTTCTATAGAATGAGAAATCTGAGAATCATCTTTCTATAGAATGAGAAATAGGAGAATCATCTTTCTATAGAATGAGAAATAGGAGAATCATCTTTCTATAGAATGAGAAATAGGAGAATCATCTTTCTACAGAATGAGAGATCTGAGAATCATCTTTCTACAGAATGAGAAATCTGAGAATCATCTTTCGATAGAATGAGACATCGGGTAAATTACATTACTTAAAATGTAAGAAATCGGCGAATCATCTTCTTTTGTAGAATTAAAAAACGGCGAATCAGTTAATAAAGAATCAGAATAGACGAATAGCCGAGTTCAGAAACGTTTTGCTCACCTCCTGGCCCTCGATGGCATTGATGTAGGCGTGAAAATACACGCTGCCGCAGGCTCCATAGTAGGCCTCCTCGCACAGGCTCAGCTTGCGCGACAAACAGGTGACCCCGTAGAATTCGGCCTCGTTTTTTAGGGCCAGCCAGTCGACGTTGTCGCTGCTAGGCAGGTCGCGGGTGCGCAGGTAGTTGAGGATCAGGGAGAATAGCTTGGGATCGCGGTCGATAAAGATAGCTCCAGTTTCGTCACGCAGAGTGTCCAAACTGCCACTGAGCAGTGCTCGGAAAAATGTGTCCGGTATGGATAGTAGGGTCTGCTGTGACGTGGAGAACCTGTCAAGTAATTTTGTGATTGATTGATAGATGTGTTGACATTGACAAGTAAGCCGAATATAGCTAGTGAAAATGAAAATAAGGTAATCACAATTTACCTTTTACCACCAACATTAAAGTTGATTATGTCAGATTTTTTAATACTGTCCTGCATTGCACTGGCTAAAAAGAAAAATTAAGAAGAAAATAAATTGAAAAGTCTAAAACATTATGGCAACTTTATTTAACAATCAGCAGTTTTTACTTTTAAACTAAAGGTATTGTTATCACAAACCTAGATATTCTTAATTAATAAAATGACATGAAATTACAAAACTCTAGTGGAGATAAAGTACAAATACACTTTCTATAGAGGCTAACTTATACTTAATTTGCAAAATACTCTGTTGCCAACTTAGCAGCGATTGTGTTTTAGCAATTTATCCATTTGTACAAATCCTGTTCATTTAATTCTATATTCTAGAGCTTTTATAGATTAGTAGGACAATCTGTCAAACTTTAGAGAAGGAATGCTGATTCAATGCTAACTGTTGCTGATTCAATCCAAATATACATGTTTTTTATTTGAATATAAACAATCTGATTATTTGTCATATCCCTAGTGTATATTTCCTATTCTTAGAATATAAATGGTTGCATATTAGCTATGGCCTATGGCAAAGGTATATTGCTCTGCCTCTATATAAAGGTGTTTAAATGAAAAATGTGATGCAAATAACTAAAATGATTACTCTTTGGATTTGTATTAGCATAATATCTCTGAAATAATAAGCATTAGACACTATATAAATTATTCCATATTACTGTTACTAATACCAAGCAAGTTATAGGGAAGTTTCAGCCATTAATAATATATCCCATACCATAGCATTCAGCTTCCTGGATACTTCTTTATTTGCTTTTTTATCATCTTATACTTTTGTCATCCACTTTTCAGATTGGACACTTCATTATCCAGCCTATTGGTGTATCTTAAAGTTTGGTCACATTGTTATCCATTAATAGAAACTACACTCTATAGTGTTGAATTGATTTATAGTTACCAATGTATACAGCTAGCTACAGTATATGGAAAACTGATAACAAAATATGAGTGTTCCAGACAATCACAAATTTTTAAATTCATTCATTAAAATTGGATGATTGATGAATAATGCAACACTGTAATACATGCATGCAACACAATTGAGTTGTAGTTGTAGTTGATATATGCTAAGACAGGTCTATGTTGAGACAGTCCTTGTATTGTGTTTAGATAGCTATGTAGCCCTACATCTAAATTTAAAACTTGAATTCCAATGAAATTCAAGTCTCAAAATTTGAAATTTTTGCAAAGCATAAAGACAGCAATTAAACAACAATTATAGGCTTGATGGTATTGGTGCAACATGCACCCTGCCATAAAACATAGAGATGACCAAGTGTCTTTAAGTCTTGTCTCTTGGTCACTTTGTCATCCAAGCTCTTGACCCTGGACACTTAATCATCCAGATGACTAAAAAGCAGATGACATTGTCCAGGAACTTAGCATTTATACCTACTAGAGCCTGGATCTTAAGAATTGAGGGCTAATACTATACATATAAATATAAAAAATTCTTGTACTGAATCCTAAGGCTTAGCTGCCTAAACAAAGGAAAAAGAAAGCACAGGTTTTAAATGCTATTCTATAGTATTCTTTCCAAAAAAGTTTCAGGTTAAAAAAAACTAAGAATAAAATAAAAATTTTAATAGAAACCACTTCTATAAAAATATTTTATTCACAAAATAGATCACAAGGTTTTATGTAATTGTGATATAGTATGTACAACTACAAGCTAGTAAGTGGTAAGCTTAAGCTTTAAATTTAGAAGTAAAGTGACAAGAATAAAAAATCGAAACAAACTTTTTTGCATGGTAAATCTAGGGTTTTTATAAGTGTGAAGAAACTGGATCTAAAAATAAAAATAACTCTCGCCACTCGAGCCGAAATCGAAACTGAAACTGAGATTAGGAAACTGAAAGTTTCCATGAAAAACGAGACTTTGGATAGTATGCAAGTCAAATTTATAGGTTATAACAAAAGGAATTATTTAATTACGCATTTCTCAAAACTAATGTTCAATGCAGTTGGGTAGTTTTGAAGCTGGTGCAACAAAACACTATTTTGTCTTTTGCGCATTCTATTCATACCATATTAGCATTCATTCTCGGCATTCTTGGACAACTGTCTGCATTAATATGATCAAATCCATGCATATACGATAGGAAGCAGTTGCTGGGTTTTTCGTTTAAATCAGAATACCAATTTGGCATCGTTGCTCAAAATCTGAATGCTTTTTGGGGAGCCCGGATGCCATTACCATTAACTGGTATCCAAAACATTATGTAGTCGGAGGCATTTGCGTTTCACAAACCCTATCTTTCTCAATGTCGAAAAGAAAACGCATAAAGTACTTTTACGAGATTTTCGAAGCAGCAAAATACTCGTAGATAGGTTTTTGAAATACTGGGTTTTGAAGAATTCGAGCGTCAGGCCGGACTTTGGGTTTGTAAAGTTAACTTGTGTCGACGTTATAAAATTTCAGGTTCGTGAAAGCGCCTCATGGACCCCTAATTTAACTCGTCAATTACATGTACATGTTATAATTCTAAGCACGCATGTGGACTGTGATATCAAATTCTGAAATTCTGAAGTTTCTTTCAGTGGTAAGCTAGTATGTCAGTAGCAGATTTGGCATCTATAAAATCTAAAGAAAATTTTAGATGTCGGAAATGGCATCGGGGGGGTCAAATTTCAGGATGCAATGCATTTTCGATTTCGGGAATGCTACAATGGCATGAAAAAACTATCATCGTTGCCTGGCGATAGTTTACTTTTACTCTCCCGTGCTCCACAGACAAAAATCGGCAGGGGTGACAGCTACACGCATACAGCTAATTAAATAATTACGAGCGTATATATAGCTAATATTATACATATAGCTAATTATACTTATACATATAGGCTCCAAATTATAAATTAAGCTACGATTCAGGACTAAAGCTCAATGAACAGTACAATAGCAACGCTCAGATTACATTAAAAAAAATTTTTTAACAAAACATATGAAAATCAGCCGGAGATGCACACGTGCATTTGTTAAAAAAGCAAACCTTTATCAAACAGAATTCTAACTAACGGAACGGTAAAAATAGGCCAAACCAAATTCCAACAGTAAAAAGCAAACCGTAAACTATTTATATAGGATAGTCCATACCGGAGAGAAAAGCTTCATATAGAGGCTGACGGCATGATAAAATACCACCCCGGAAATTCAATTCAGTCTCGAAACGCGAGTCGAGAATAAGCAAACTAAACACTAAAAGTACATGCGTATTGGTTATAGGTACTAGTAAATTTTAATTATTCAGTTTGAATGGCGAAAACAATTAAAATTATCATAGCATAATTAAGTGATTTAATAATAAAAAAGGGAAGGAGGCGCAACTGTCGAATGGATCTAAAAAAATGTCCCTATTGCTTGGATTTTGACGGTAAAAGTTGATTGAATCGCGGGGATTTGAATTCAGGCGCAGGGCGTGCAGCCAAAAAGGGTGCCAAATTGGGTTTTATAGGGCGCACTACAAGGTGAGTTTCCCTGTCAATGAGGTGATCGAGTGCCCCTGTCTTTGAGGTGAGGCCCCTGTCTAGGCGATGAGCCTAGACAGATCTGTCTATGAGGTGAGCGCCCCTGTCTATGAGGTGAGCGCCCCTGTCTATGAGGTGAGCGCCCCTGTCTTTGAGGTGAGGCCCCTGTCTAGGCGATGAGCCTAGACAGATCTGTCTATGAGGTGAGCGCCCCTGTCTTTGAGGTGAGCGCCCCTGTCTTTGAGGTGAGCGCCCCTGTCTATGAGGTGAGCGCCCCTGTCTTTGAGGTGAGCGCCCCTGTTTTTGAGGTGAGCGTCCCTGTCTATGAGGCGAGTGGCAATTCACCTGTACACATGCAGCTCTAACACGTTACAATTTATAGCCACACAAACGTACTCGTAAAAATGCACATTTTTGGACGGAGCCTGTGCAGAGAACAGCACAATTTAGCATACAAATTGCAAAGGAAAGCGAGACGCTTCACACGCAAGCCCCCGCACTTTGCATTCACATTCGGAAGTCTATCTTCATTTGAGCGGCTGTGCGAAGGCACACAGGAAAAAAAACTGGTGCACAGAGACTGAAATTTCTGCTCAGTTAAATAAGACATACTCGTAGAGCCGCTAAAGACAGCGCACTCGAGCGGCATTGTGTGCCGGTTGCTAAGGCCGAGACACTGTACCACACGTTTATAACAGCATTCGACGCTGTTACAACTGTTAATTTGATATATCTTAGCCATGCTACGACATCAAAACCAGCAACTAAACGACGATAAATCAGAGCGTCAAACGACGCCGACCCTGGCAGAGCCGGTCGACATTTTCCTCACCCACGTGCCGGCCAATTTGCGCGCCAAATTCGGCACCGCCCGCTGTCGTTCGCTGCTGGCCGACCAAGAAAAAGTTCAACTGGCCTGGAGCCGCCTGCTAGCCGATGATGGCTCGCCAAATCGACAAACGACGCCGAAGCGTCTGCCGCCAATTCGAGACGAAAACCGGCAGCAACAGCAGCCCCAGCAGACTGACTGCTCCGCCACGCTGAGCGAACAGTTCAACTCGAACTATTCGCCAGGCGTGACAGCCACCAGACGGTTGGGCCACAGTCGGGAGACCCACGGCGGCGACGTGTTCACGCGGGACGCCGGCGCCTACAACGCCGACAATTTGAGTCGGCCGCATCGGCTGCGCAAAGACGAATTCTCGGCCTACAACGAGATCATCCACGTTGAACGGAAGTTCAACAACCAGTGGCGGAACCAGCCTGGCCAGAACCAGCAGGCAGCGCCACCCAAGCTGACGAAGCCGCAGCCAGCGCCGGTCAAAACGCAGCAGCTGCAGCAGCAGCAACCGGAGCCTTCTGCGTCCATTTTGTCGCAAAACAGCGGCAAGAGCAACGCAGCAAAACGCGTCACCATTGAAGAGCAACAGCGATCAAAGGCGCCTGGACCAGCTGACCAGCTGCACCGAGCAAATACGGTGCAGAGAGGAGACGATTAGATGGCTGACTCTATCTAATGCTGTTTATTGATTGAGAACAAACTGAATAGATTTACGATTTTAATACAAATATAAATCTCTCTGCAAAACCTACAAAAATACAAATCATTCAAAATATATTCGATGGATAAAAAGACGAATAGACAGACAATAGATAGATAGATAGATAGATAGATAGATAGATAGATAGATAGATAGATAGATAGATAGATAGATAGATAGATAGATAGATAGATAGATAGATAGATAGATAGATAGATAGATAGATAGATAGATAGATAGATAGATAGATAGATAGATAGATAGATAGATAGATAGATAGATAGATAGATAGATAGATAGATAGATAGATAGATAGATAGATAGATAGATAGATAGATAGATAGATAGATAGATAGATAGATAGATAGATAGATAGATAGATAGATAGATAGATAGATAGATAGATAGATAGATAGATAGATAGATAGATAGATAGATAGATAGATAGATAGATAGATAGATAGATAGATAGATAGATAGATAGATAGATAGATAGATAGATAGATAGATAGATAGATAGATAGATAGATAGATAGATAGATAGATAGATAGATAGATAGATAGATAGATAGATAGATAGATAGATAGATAGATAGATAGATAGATAGATAGATAGATAGATAGATAGATAGATAGATAGATAGATAGATAGATAGATAGATAGATAGATAGATAGATAGATAGATAGATAGATAGATAGATAGATAGATAGATAGATAGATAGATAGATAGATAGATAGATAGATAGATAGATAGATAGATAGATAGATAGATAGATAGATAGATAGATAGATAGATAGATAGATAGATAGATAGATAGATAGATAGATAGATAGATAGATAGATAGATAGATAGATAGATAGATAGATAGATAGATAGATAGATAGATAGATAGATAGATAGATAGATAGATAGATAGATAGATAGATAGATAGATAGATAGATAGATAGATAGATAGATAGATAGATAGATAGATAGATAGATAGATAGATAGATAGATAGATAGATAGATAGATAGATAGATAGATAGATAGATAGATAGATAGATAGATAGATAGATAGATAGATAGATAGATAGATAGATAGATAGATAGATAGATAGATAGATAGATAGATAGATAGATAGATAGATAGATAGATAGATAGATAGATAGATAGATAGATAGATAGATAGATAGATAGATAGATAGATAGATAGATAGATAGATAGATAGATAGATAGATAGATAGATAGATAGATAGATAGATAGATAGATAGATAGATAGATAGATAGATAGATAGATAGATAGATAGATAGATAGATAGATAGATAGATAGATAGATAGATAGATAGATAGATAGATAGATAGATAGATAGATAGATAGATAGATAGATAGATAGATAGATAGATAGATAGATAGATAGATAGATAGATAGATAGATAGATAGATAGATAGATAGATAGATAGATAGATAGATAGATAGATAGATAGATAGATAGATAGATAGATAGATAGATAGATAGATAGATAGATAGATAGATAGATAGATAGATAGATAGATAGATAGATAGATAGATAGATAGATAGATAGATAGATAGATAGATAGATAGATAGATAGATAGATAGATAGATAGATAGATAGATAGATAGATAGATAGATAGATAGATAGATAGATAGATAGATAGATAGATAGATAGATAGATAGATAGATAGATAGATAGATAGATAGATAGATAGATAGATAGATAGATAGATAGATAGATAGATAGATAGATAGATAGATAGATAGATAGATAGATAGATAGATAGATAGATAGATAGATAGATAGATAGATAGATAGATAGATAGATAGATAGATAGATAGATAGATAGATAGATAGATAGATAGATAGATAGATAGATAGATAGATAGATAGATAGATAGATAGATAGATAGATAGATAGATAGATAGATAGATAGATAAATGGCTTACATAAGCAATAGGCTATATGTTAAGCGGGAACAGTATATCAGAGTGGTTATTAGGAGGTTAAAAATAACACAGTAACATTTGCAGTCACTAATCTAGCTAACTCCTGTCCATCCATGAGCGGCTGTTTTCAATACAAATATTGCCTCGAATTTATCATTGCTTGCTTTAGTCAGCTCACACGCACATGTTACCGTATTGACAAACTCTATAGATGCTTCAGCTAAAAGCTAAAAGCTTAAAAGCTAAAAAACGAAAGGGACTGGGGTCACGACAAGAGAGTCATTCCTAGGAAGATATTGATGCCCCATAGCGCCAGGAAAGCAATTCCCTTTGTCGCTAGCAGATCAATAAAATTTTGCTGCTGCGCGACTGCCCCGCTTGATATGCAGAAGTCTGCGCATCATGTCCGCCTCATGACCAATGGCCGCATGCGGACAGGGCATGGACGATGCCCATGGTAACGGGAGTAAAATCAAAATGCATTGGGACTAACAATTTTTATAGATGTGAAAATCAAGAAATAACCCGCGGATAAAGATGGGGCACACAATGTACACAGCGGTGCTGCTGCCGCTGCTGCTTCTGAGTCCCGCCGCCAGCTGCTGCAGGCAGCGAGCCCTCTTCCACCCGATCCTCACCTCCAACTGCGTGTCCCCCGCCCACTACCGGGTGCTCAGCGTCGGCCTCCAGGCCTGCGCGCTCCGCTGCCAGACGGCTCCGAGGTGCCGAGCCTTCGCCATGGAGGCCGACGCCGCCTCCTCGGACCGGCAGCTCTGCCTGCTGTTCAGCTTCGATGCCTGCAGCCCGCAGCTGCTGCTCGATCCCAGCTCGTGGAGCGGCGGCTGCTCGGCCAGGCGGCTTCGCATCTTCGTCAAGCAGACGGAGGGCGTCGAGCCCGGCCGGCTGTGTCCCGCCGACTACAGGTGGGTCGCCGGCGTCAGCGGCAGCCGCTTCAAGGGCTCGCTGTACAAGGCTGCCAGAGACGGGCAGACGGCAACGTGGGCCGCTCAGGCCGACAGCTGCCGGAGGTCCGCCAGCCTCTCGGACGGATCGGCCATGCCGCTGACAAAGCTCGCCGACCTGAGCAGCGTCGAGGAGCTGCGCGACGTCAGGGCGTCAACGGGCCTGCTTGACGACAAGCAGATCTGGGTGAGCGCGTCAGTCCTGAGCAACGGCAGCTGGACGTGGACGGACTGCGGCTGGCCGCTGCCGTTGCTGACGACCGACCGTGGCGGAATCTGGAGCCCCGGCGAGCCCAACGAAGGCAACGGAACTAGCATCCGCGCCAGGATTCTCAACCAAGCCCTGTACGACAGGGACGCGTCGAACACTTTTTACGGAGCTTGCGAATGCGCTGATCCGTTCTCTTATTTTAGGTACGTGGGTCTGTAGATGTAGATCTCAGCTAGCGAGTATAAAATTTGCACGTTGAACAAACTGATAAGTTGGTTATTGAAAAAACCCAGGAAATTTTTTTCATGTCCATTTAAGCGCAGTCCTTTCTTGAGTTCTGGAGCTATTTTTAATTTTCAATAAGTTGCAATGTCTATGATATCAAGGAGTTCTAAAAATAGCCTCATTTACTGACACAATGTGTTTAAAATAGATAAGATTCTAATTTCCACTCCAGATGCTAGATTTTTTAAACCCTCTTAAAATTAAGAAATTATACTTTGCGTAATAATACAGGCACTGTGCTCATTTTTTGATAAGTGCCATAGATAATTAAATGTACTTTTTATCGCTTTGACTTTGCTCGTACGCACGCAAGTTTTTAAATTCCAACAGTTAACACTGGTTTTTCCTTTGCCTTTTGTTTCACATGCAGCTTGATAAATTCCAGTGTACATGTAGTCACGTGTACAAAATGCCAAATATTGCGAAGAAATCAATTTATGCGTGAAAGAAAGCTAAAATTTGAATTTTGCTTTTCCACATGGAGCTTTGCAAATTCGTTTCTTTTATTACTCTCTTTAGACAAGCTTTTACTCTGACATGTCTTGGCTGATTTCGTAAAACTGACGAATCGAAAATTTTAACATTCGATATTTTAATTTCAAGTATGAAATAAAAAAGCATACATTTAAACGTAGAGAGGCTATTCTCAACGTATAGAGAGGCCCGTATTAACCATTGGGCGACATTAATAATTTATTAGATCTCCATTATTTCCCCCAAATTTGACAGCTAGTGTGGGTGGATAGAAATTTATAGCTATTTTCATGCGATCAGATCATATAGAGGATAGAGCGCATTCATGCTGTCTTATCTATCTATTGTAAAACAAAATACTTAGCTCACAAAAAGGCTCAGGAAAATTTGACAATCAACTTTCCCTATATTTTCCAAAAGATTCCACCCTAACTGTCCCCTTCATATAAAAAAATAAATTGACGACACGATGAAATTTTCTGAGATCTTAAAAAACTTACGCTTATTTCGTTTTAAAAATGTCACTAGCTTTAATGCCAATTTCACTACTAACAGTAGCATTTTAACGTTTTATTTAGAATAAGATCGACGATTGTGACTAATGTAGTTGGTTTTTATTTTCGGAAAGTACTGTAAAAGCGCAGGCGGATAAACTACACAACTTTAAATGACTGAGTCGCAGGTGGAGATACCCTATGAATGATTGTAAGGTGTGTGGAGATACCCTCTGAATAATAGAAGATACCCCATGAATGATTGTAAGGTGTGTGGAGATACCCTCTGAATGATAGAAGATACCCTCTGAATGATAAAAGATACCCCTGAATGATAGAAGATACCCTCTGAATGATAGAAGATACCCCTGAATGACTGTGGGCGGGTGGAGATACCCTCTGAATGATAGAAGATACCCCCTGAATGATTGAGGGGCTGGTGGAAATACCCTCTGAATGACAGGGGCGGATAAAAACCTACTTCAAATAAAAAAATTCTCACATCGATTGATTGACAGCTGCTGCACAAACAAAAAGATTCTGTTACAAAGCATTACTTGTGAGTACAAACTTCTTGCAAAATAATTCATATTTTTAACTACAATTACAGCCTCTATGTAGAAAAATAAGAGCGCTCGAATAACTCGAAAAGAAAAACTTTTACGATAAGCATTTTAACACCTCTTAAAATTGGATCCAGTAATCCAAGTTACATTAAGTTAAGTTAAGTCAAGTTGATTACTTGTAATCAAGTAACAATGGCAATTAGAAATACATAAAAAAGTCCAAAGCGAAAGAAAACAGAAATTCTGAGTTAAAAGTCAGTTAAATAAGCCAGCTGATATGCCTGACAACTAAAATTATTTGGAAATAACGCCAAAAATTTAAGACTAGGATTACAATTAGTAAAAAAATGTGATCACACAGTGCAAATATTGCAATAAAAAATAACAGTTGATTAAGCAAAAGTATTGTTCGCTCGCATCTATTATACACGTAAATATTGCAGGCAAACATAATCTAGAATACAAAATTACTATTGGCTTTAGAAACCTAACTTGCATTGAAAAAAATTGGTCGATTCCGATTTTAGATGCAAAACGACTACAAAAGTTAGGATCATTTTATAGTTATAACAAAACAACAACGCATCATTATTCTGTAGTTGATTGATTGCTACGTGAAAGTAAGTCAGCCTAAAGTTCAAAGGGTCAAACTAAGGTCAAGAGGTCAACATATTGTCATGACGTCAAACTAAGGTAAAGGTGGGCGTGAAAATAAGGTCAAGAGGTTAAACTAGGATCACGAGACTAACGTAAGGTCACAAGGTCGAGTCAAGGTCAAAAGGTCACTTCAAGGTCAAAAGGTCACTTAAAGGTCAAAAGGTCAACCTAAAGTCACTTGATTCTTTCACCAAAAAATCACTTTAAGCAACGAGAACGACAACAAAAATTACCCAAAATTCACTTCTAAAAGAATTTTCTGTTTATCCCAACCCAAGAACACGAGTTTAATATAGATTACGTAATCACAATAGACTATTAAAGCTTTCTAGACGAGCTCGCCGGTGCGACGCAGCAGCGTCACCTGGTCTTGAATCTGGCCGGCAAGCACGCGGGACAAGAAAATGGCGGTCAGTTGGACAACCGACACGCCAATAGCAACGGCGGCCACAGGTATGACATTATTCTCAATGTACTTTCTGGTAGCTTCAACGCAGCCGATAGTCCATATGCGAGCCTCAGGTTGCTCGGTATTTCGTGGATCAGTCACGTGATAGCCGCACATTGTATTAATAACCCGATCGTCGATATCATTCATCTTCTTGCAGCAGGAGAATGGGACGCCGCAGCGCTCCGGGCTTGTGTTGTTAGGCGTACAGGCGAAGTATTTGTTGTCGTTCCAATCTCGGTAGGAGGCGGCGCCGCAGCAGGCCAGGTTCTTGTGGTACCAGTCAATGAAATTCTGTGTATCCTCGTAGCGCTCCTCCCGGTACATGGTGATCATGTTGGACTTCAGCACGGACTCCACGTACTCAATAGCCCGGTCTTTGAGCACGAAAACGGCGATAGCGGCGGCACATTCGGTCAAGAAGATGACAAACAATGACAGGGCGAAGAATTTCAACAGGCAGGCGTTGTCGCGTAGCGAACCCAAACAGCCGGCGAATGTTAATAGAAATACGAGCGCGCCGAATGCTATGAATACCAAAGTGGCGTCGAATATGACGCTAAATATGTCCTGAAATCATGAGGCAGTGCCGCGTGTTGTTGTTGTCAAGGTTACAGGCTTATGCTGAGACTAATAAATAAGGCAAACATGCTCGGTGTGCTTAGTCCTTTCTAATTTCTTATTCCCATAATAAATATGCATAACAATTATTGGTTTTTCTGAACATACTTCTAAACTTGTGAGTCGTCGCTTTTAATTTAAGAAAGTCTAAATAAAATTTTTATAAACAAAGAACAAAAAATTAGCTTGAACTGAGGACAGGACAGCATCATGATCTGAGGACAGGACAGCACCATGATCTGAGGACCGGACAGCACCATGATCTGAGGACAGGACAGCATCATGAAACTGAGGACAGGACAGCATCATGATCTGAGGACAGGACAGCATCATGATCTGAGGACAGGACAGCATCATGATCTGAGGACAGGACAGCATCATGATCTGAGAACAGGACAGCATCATGATCTGAGGACAGGACAGCATCATGATCTGAGGACAGGACAGCATCATGATCTGAGGACAGGACAGCATCATGATCTGAGGACAGGACAGCATCATGATCTGAGGACAGGACAGCATCATGATCTGAGGACAGGACAGCATCATGATCTGAGGACAGGACAGCACCATGATCTGAGGACAGGACAACATCATGATCTGAGGACAGGACAGCACCATGATCTGAGGACAGGACAGCACCATGATCTGAGGACAGGACAACATCATGATCTGAGGACAGGACAACGCCATGATCTGAGGACAGGACAGCACCGTCTGAAGACTGAGCAGGATCTATGATCAGAGGGGAAGTACTCTTCTTGTACATTCCCTGACTTTTATCTGGGATACTTAATACCCAACTCCTTTCCTGATTAGATACACCTTCGCTGCATCACCCACCTTGACTCCGCCGCTGGCGGATGCGAAGGCCTCCCGCTTCATGAAGGTGGCCGCTATTCCAATGCCCAGTATGAGACTGCCAGCCAGCCAGAAGATAAAATTAAAGAAGAACAGCGCGTACTTTATGCACGGATTAACAAAATTTGTCCGACGACCGCCGCGTACAATAGCGCGAGTCACTACTACTGGCTGCTGGCATTGAGCTGGCCTGCGGTGCCGGCGCTTGCCATGGTTGCCATGACAACTGGTCTTGCCAGGCGGCGCGTGGTAGCGATGGTTTGGCTGAAACGTAAGTTAAGTTGCAATGGGATTTAACTACTTCGAGAGATGATAGCTATAAAACTTATAGTGTCCCACCTGGTAAAAAATGTTTATTATCATGATGAAATTATAAAAACTATACAAGAAAGGCAATTATCCAGATTCAAACAGTAACATTTACATTCTCTGTTGAAAGTAGAAGCAATTGGGTTTTTCATGTAATAACCAATTTTTTGTAATTAATTTAAGTACTGTATTATTTTAATGTAATTAAAGAACCACTTGTAATCAATGGCATAGAAAGTACTTATTATAAGTTGTAAATATCATAGCCTCTCGAAGACTAATATAATATCTTTTTATTTGGCGAAATTTTGTTTTGCTATACAAATTATTTTACTATATATTCTACTTTAAAAAATCATAAGTCACTAGTTATAAAATGAGCCAAGTTATAAGCCAAAAAGTATATCAATAATAACTGACCACTAGTTTGATTCTAGCCATCAATTAGACAGTTGCATGTCTAGTTTTAATGATAGACCAATAGACAATATTAGAATTTATTGGCCAAGCAATTGATTAATAACTAGCTATTTGCCATAATTCTATGACTTTAAAAACCCAAGAGACCTATGCAAATACCATTGTATATACTATAATATAGGGCATGTAGGCAATAGGCTGATGGCTAGACCATATTCTATTCCTTAATTGCACTAGCAATTGCCTCTACTATATACAAATATTAATTCATATATGCAATTATTTTATATATTATCAAATTGGCCAATGACAATTGTTATAGCCAGTGATGGGCACCACTAAATTTATTTTTAGCGCCACTAAATAGCGCTGTCGCTGACTATTTGACAGAAAAATTTAGCAATTGCTAAATAGCGAGTGCTTTTCCGATTTGAATTTAGCGCAATTAGTGCCGCTAACTTTGAAATGCACTAAATTAAAAGAAATTTATAAAAACAGTTACTAAAGTTAATTTTTGGTGCATTTTTTAAGCAAAAAACAAACAATAGTTTAAATTGAATCAATTGAAATTTGTTATACACTTATAGTCATTATAGACAGTTAATAAAACAAAGTTGCATATGGTGTAACAATTTGATATTTTTGTTGCACTACATAAAAATAAAAAGACATTTACAAAAATATGATGAGGATACTACGAGCATTAGAATGAAGATAACTGAAGCCGAATATTTAAAGCAACGATTATTGATTTCATTGACAATTGCAGTTTACAAGTAAGTCATTAGAAACAGAACCCTCCCTCTTTTCTGTCTACTTTCTTTAGTATTCAGTCTCAACTATTTGCATATCACTACACACTAATGAGTTAATTTCAGTCTATCAATTTAATACTAAAAATGAAATAAGTGAAAACTAGAAGTTAGACATTGCAAAAAAAGAAACTCTAGTCTGGTACTATGGTACTAGTGCATTTTTTCAAAGAAAATTTAAAGTTTTTAATACATATTTTACGTAATCTTTACTTTAATGCTCATATTTTTTTACTCTTTTTAACTATAATTGCTTTATTTCATAATCATTTTGCAGGCAAAAATGAATTTAGTGCAATTAGCGAATTTCAGGAAAATAATAGCGGCACTTTCATAATGCACGCTAAGCAGAATTTCAATTTAGTGGAATTAGTGGCGCTAAAAAAGTCTTAGCAGTGCTTTAGCAAAAGTCAAATTTAGCGGCGCTAGTGCCCATCACTGGTAATAGCTATAAGAATATTGGATTATAAATTATTCATTAACTTGTGACTTGACTCATATTTGTAGGCAGTGACTTATGTGACATCTGAATTAGAAGAAGTAATTTAATCCACAGTTTGAATCTAAAATTTAGAAGCTTAGGATGCATTTAAAGTTAAAAACTGATTTTGATTAGAATGGGAAAACCAATGACCAGCTTATCAAATAAAAGTGACAATATTTGTCCTAAAAAATCTATACTATGTATAAATACTTTTCCTGTTGTTAATTAATACAACATAAAAAGGTGGATACTATTAAATAGCATTTATAATTGATGGAAATAATATTGTGTCATAGGAAAATGTACAGATTGCAAATATAAACCTTTTGTACAATTGAAATATGATAATCTTGTTTTGCAGTTGCAGTAAAATTAAAATTGTAGACATAAAACTTCTTAGCAATACTTCAAAATACAATTCATATCATTTAATAAAGTAAGATTTCTTATAAGTTAACATTTTTGAAAACTGTTTTCCAGTTAAAGGTAGTTTACAAATCGACTTCAACAATTAAATCGAAGCAATGAATGAAAGATTTTTTGTTTAGGCCAATTTTATATTCCTTATTTTTTACTCAATAGTTGCTTCTTGGGTGGCGCAATAGGGCAGAGCTTTGCAACAAGAAATGCCAATGCTGTTTCTCAATATTTAAATGTAAGTCTCAGTCGGGCCCCGTTAGTTTGTTGCCTTTGTTTGAAATTCGACAGCTTCATTCGAAACCATGATTTTTTATTTAAACAAAATTGGCGAAAATTACTTAAGATATTGGCACCAACGTCGTCAAAATCAAACGTAGAGTAGTTGGGTGGTCTGAACAGCTTTTTTAGTGTCATATTGAAACTTATAGAATTGATTTACTGCTTCCTTTGATGATGCTTCCTAAATGATCCAAGCTTTCTTGCTTTTAGACATGCGTATTAACATCGCTGCAGCCGAGCCGCCGCTAAAACACTGTCGAAAAAAATTTAAGCACGTGTCTTACAAATTATTTAGTCCTCTTAAACAAAACAGATATTTTTTATTTTACATCGCTTTTGATCTGCCGTTTCGTCATTAGATCCATTTTTAGAACTCCTTCTCAAGTTTGTATTTCGACAAGCTAAGGGAAGAATAGGGATCCGATTCGAAAACGAACCGCTTAACAAGAATTTTCTAAAGACCTAGATTGGTGGATGCCAGCATGGTTTAACTACTTCAGTCGCGCCGTACAAGATAAGATAAAGCATTTACATGTACATGCATGAAGATCCAATTGCACATGGTAAAGCTTCAAAGAAACAGGAAGCATTTTTTGAAACTACATGTACTAGTGAATGATCATGTTTTGCCGCTAATAATAGAAGAGCACATTGAACCAACGCATGGTCGACTGCTGAGGCCAGATATCCTTGTACAGAATCTACAACATTTGCAAGAGTTACAAAGCTCTTATCACCTTAGATTTCAAGCCGTCTGGCAAGGTTGAAAATCATATGTGCATGTTAGCTATATATTAATTAGTTAATTGATAAATTATAAAAATTAGTGTCAAACGATTTGCTCATCAGGATTTAAACGAAAAAATGTTGTGGGCACAATAATCTAGCTCGTACTTTTAGGCCGATGGCAAGAGACGTGTTAGGCTATGAAATTGAATCGTCGGGTGACAAGTGTAAGTACAGTACTGCAGTCTGCCTAAACTTCTCAATATCTGTAGTATTAAAAAGCCGGCTTTGCTTCAAGCGCTTTTGGGAGATCCCTGCCCGCTTTGCCAGTCAGCGGCCACAGCCGCTTCGACTTCGCGCATCAGGCGCAGACAGGCGTCTTCGCGCCAAGGCGGAGCGGCGCACTGCACAGCCACCGGCAGTCCGAGAGAGCCGTCTTGCAGAGCCAGCAAACTGGCCTCCCAGCCCAGCTGCCCGGCAGTTGGCGGGCTTTTCAACGCATCTAAATCGGCCTGCGTAACCCGAGTAACGGGCAGAACGCCGGCCGGTAAGTTGAACAAATTAAACAGCACGTTGTAGGCCAGGCAGGCCTTGAGAACCGACGCGTCGTCAAGTGGCGGAGCCGGCGTGCCGTTGCCCGGGCACAGAACCGCGTCGAAACCGCGTCGCTGCCAGTCGGCCAGTAGCTCGGCTCGCCCGTCGACAAGTCGTTGCGACAACGTCCACAGATCCGACACCGAATCAACGCCGGCCAAACAGTTGACGGCCAGAGCGGCGTCAGAGTCGCCGAGCAACCGTAGCAGCCGTCCAAGGCCGCGACGAAGCGGTATCGGCACGAGAAGTACGTTGACGAAATTGGCCACAGAGGGCGAGCTGACATCGTCGTGACGCAACTGGTTAGCCATGTAGCGTCCAGCGTCCGACCAGACGCAGCGGATGTAGATCTCTACGAGGTTGAAGGTCTCAGCGGATAGGCTTGGTAGCAGCGACCAAGGAACAAGACGGTGGCCTCGAGCAGCCAGTCGGTCTCTGTTTAAAGTTCAAATTGTGTTCAGAGATAGCCATGATCTCCTAATACAGATCGGAGCTTCTTAAAATACGAGTATTTTCATATTTAACCTGGCCAACAGCACCGCTCTCTCCATGCAGGGCGCGGCCCGCAACTGCCCATTGGACACCATGTAGCCAATGGTCATCTTTTTGTCTCCAGCTGTCGTCTCTAAAGTCAGCGGCAGCGGCGCCACCGTCGGATCCGTCAGCTCAGCTGGAAAAGGTGACGGCGGCTCGAGCAGGGCCTCCAGCAGCAGCGCCAGAGAGTCAACATCCGGCGCCATCGGCCCCCAGGCCGGCTCAACCAGACGCTGCAGCCCCGTGCCGCGCATTCCTTGGCGGCTCATCCGGCCGCCGGTGGTTTTTAGGCTGGTCGCGCCGCACCAGGCGGCCGGCGTGCGCACGCTGCCACCAATGTCCGTGCCGAGGCCGAGCGGGGAGCCGCCGGCCGCGATCAGGGCGCCTTCGCCGGAGCTGCTGCCGCCTGGACAACGACTCGGATTGGCCGGGTTCAGCACGGTACCGTCTATTGGGTTGCTGCTCAACACCTGAAACCCAAGCGAAAAATCGCCGGCTCGAGATTTTGATTAAAGTGTTTGTTGGAGGGTGTAAACAGGACTGGAGTGCTTGTTAGAGGGTGTCACTAGGACTGGAGAGTTTGTTGGAGGGTGTCAACAGGACTGGAGTGCTTGTTGGAGGGTGTCAACAGGACTGGAGTGCTTATTGGAGGGTGTCAACAGGACTGGAGTGCTTGTTGGAGGGTGTCAACAGGTCCGGAGTTTTGTTGGAGGGTGTCAACAGGACTGGAGTGTTTGTTGTAGGGTGTCACCAGAACTGGAGTGTTTGTTGTAGGGTGTCACCAGAACTGGAGTGTTTGTTGCAGGGTGTCACCAGGACTGGAGTGTTTGTTGTAGGGTGTCACCAGGACTGGAGTGTTTGTTGGAGGGTGTAAACAGGTCCGGAGTTTTGTTGGAGGGTTTCAACAGGACTGGAGTGTTTGTTGGAGGGTGTAAACAGGTCCGGAGTTGTGTTGGATTGTGTCACCAGGACTAGATTGTTGGTTTGGACATGCCTGCAGGACTAAAAAATTGAGTATTATCTTTAAATTCAATTCACTCTACAAAAGCCCTGATGGCAGAACCGGCAACCTACGGACAGCATGGTCTGCGGCACCGCAGTCCGCACAAAGGGCACCCCGCCGAGCGCTTTGATCTGCCGAACCGGTAGGCAGTCCTCGTCAGCTGGTTGGCCGACAAACACAGAGCAGCCGACGCAGGTGTCCCGGTCGCGAACGCCGAAGTTCTCTTTGATGCTCACCGGCAAGCCGGCCAGCGGACCGGCCAGGTTCACCTCTGACAGGTCGGGGTGCAGAAACTCGACGACGCAGTTCAAGCGCTGATCGATTCTGTAGGCGCGGCGCTGGTAGGCCAGCAGCACTCGGTCCTGTCGGAGGCTGCCGTCGCGCAGACGGGCAACGAGTTGGCGAGCCGTCAGCGCCGCTATCTCGGCCTCCTCCGCGTCCGACATTGTCTGGCTAGCCAGGTAGGCGCCGAACTCGGATTTGGCGCGACGACGCTCGGCGCGTTTCGCGTCAAGGGCGGCGCGGAGGCGACGCCGACGGCGCCAATCGGCAAGAAGACGCGGCCAGAGCAGCGCCAGTAGGAAGAGGCCACCGCCGACTGTTGCGGCAGTCAGAAACCTCCTGTTGCCTGACAGGGGCTGCAGAATCTGCTGGATGCGGCTCAGCAGGGTCGGCGAGGAGAGCTCGGCCGCTAGCGAGACTGGCAGCTGATGCAACTGCTGGCTCATTTCTGACAATTTTACATGCGTTTCTGGATGTTTTTATGCAGTTAAAGTCTCTTACTTTTAAACTCATGAACTCATTCATTAGCTCATAAATACATGAACTCATAAACTCATGAATTCATGAGCTCATGAACTCATGAACTGATGAGCCCATGAACCCATGAACTCATGAACTCATGAACTCATGCACTCATGCACTCATGAACTCATTCATGAACTCATGAACTCATTTATGAACTCATAAAACCCATGAACTCATTTATGAACTCATAAAACCCATGAACTCATTTATGAACTCATAAACTCATGAACTCATTTATGAAATCATGAACTCATGAACTCATGAACTCATTTATGAACTCATGAACTCATGAACTCATGACTCCATGAACTCATGAACCCATGAAGTCATTAACCCTCATTACTAAGAACCTACTCATAAACGCCACTCACATATTACTTACTCTCTAACTCATTCGCTCAGACACAAACTTACTTTGGAACGTTAGAAATCAGAAATTGTAATGCTGCACTGCTCTTGTAACTTAGTTCAAATAATATTCATGTTAGGTAAGCTCTTTTAACTAATGGTAGAAGACTTTAGTGACACGGCGTCCCAAATACTTACAATTTAGCTTTTGAAGCAAAAGATTCCACTCAAAGCAACTCGAAGCAGAGAGTTAAGAATGATGCCTTTCCAGTTGGTTGTATTCGTCACCGCTCTCTTTTACTCACCTGTTAAATTAGTTTATTGGTTGTGCATTTGAGAAAGCAGGCATTATAAGCAAACAATTAGGCCAAAAATGTACAGGCATACAGATGGCAAGAATTTGGCTGGCTGCCCTACCATTTTTTACTGTCAATTTTTGCAGGCGGGCATTGGCTATGACAAGCACGCAGAATGATAAGTGGACCACTCCCCCGACCACACACACACACAACCGATATTAACGCATTTGAGTGGCCAAATTTTCTCAGTATGTACTTTTTAGAGATTAAAAATTGCAGCTAAAAAATACGAGATAAAAAACTAATTTGAACTGGGCCTTTTTCGAGATTATAATGTGCACAGTTGCGTACTGCCGTGCGCTGAAAACACTATACAGCTGTTGTCATGTCGAGTTATTTCTAATGGATCGTGAAAATTAGTATCTTTTTTAATCTTTTATGATTTGAAATGGGTATGACATTAGTTAATGAGAGACCTGATTTTTACGAATCATGCTCAATTGAGGCATCGTTAAGTTACGTAATCGATAAATGAAGCCAGGTGTTATTGCGCAACAGGATTAGGAGTTACCCTGCGTTGCGCAACCAGGAGCTTAAACTGAATGGGTTATCACTCCAAGAAGTGGGAGAGGACTGCTTAATTACTAAAATAGATGGAGAATATTCTGGATGGCCGAGTCAATTCTTTTGACCATCTACGGCAAAAAGCACTGTATACAAGGGACCTGCAGTCGGCCTTTATGTGATGCATGTTTGTACATGCAAGTTTATAGCTTAAAAAACCGGCTTAATCTCTTGTTGTTAAATTTGCCTTATGTTCTTCAAGAATTGCGCTCGAGTATTTCATTTGACCCGGGAACTTGCAGTATCTATGTTTTGCTATTTGCCCCAGATAATTAATTATTTATTTCCCTTTCAATGATGAAGGAAAGTATGAAGTGGTTTCCTTTATCCACGCGATATTGGCTCTCTATGTAAGCTCGGTAATTGTTTTGATTTAGCTGTCTCTTTCTGTCCGCTCCTAGCATAGGACCTTGCCTCTCTTCTCTGTCATCTAATATCTAGCTACCTGGGGCTGCCCTATAGATCGGGGGATGGGAGGTCAGAGCATGGTTACGTCCATGTCAATAAAACGATAAGATCGACACTCTACAAACTCATTTACCGTTTTTTTCGAATCTTTAATTAGTAGAGATGTATTTCATTCATCCAAACAAAAAGCAGTACTGTCATGCAGGTCTTCTTATTCCATACGGTTTTACGTTTTGGCGTACGTACTTGTAAAAAACTTGCTTAATTCGTAAGTGGCTACTTTTAGTAACAGAATTGCATGCTTCGAGACATTTTTTTCACAATTCTACCCCTTTGTTTTTTATTCTACACTCTCAGGCATTTTTTAGCCATAGTTGTACTTTTATCCCTTATAAATATATTATAAATATTTCATAAATAAACTAACAATATTTTACTGAAAATTAGGGAAAACTAAATGTTTTTCTGCATAAAAAATATTCAAGTCATTAGGGAGTTTTCCGAAAAAAATGCATAGCAGCATAAAATTACGGTATCATATAAAATCACGAACAAAATTAACCGGCAAACAAGGTGGAAAGAGAAGCAAGCATTTATCAAATCAAAATGACATTGACATGTTAAAAAAACAAAGAATATCGCTGTTTTCGTACAATTTGTTTTCGTAAGTTTTTGTTTTTAATGGCTTAAATTTGTATTTTACTACTTTTCGATTTGCAGCCTCTCCAAAGTCTGCAGATAAATATTTTTTTCCTATTGCGAGCGTACTTTGAGATTTGATAATTCGTTTGCATGTCGTTTTACCATAAGGTAGTTGTTTTTATCGCAAACTCTAACGGGTATTTTTTAAATGCCAAGCTAAGCTAATAGTTTTCCCTCGCTTATCAGGAAACTGGAAGAATCAAAAGGCTCTCGACGTTATTAAAAGGCTCTTGGTGTTATCAAAAAGCTGTCAAAGTTATCAAAAGTCTCTCGTCGATATCAAAAGGCTCTCAACGTTATAAATAGGCTCTCAGCGTTATTGAAAGGCTCTCAACGTTATTAAAAGACTGTCAGCATTATAAAAAGGCTCTCAATGTTATCAAAAGGCTCCCAACGTTATCAAAAAACTCTGACTAACAACATTATAAGCAAAAATATATCATGTAAATAAAAATCATGATTTATAGTTAGTGAAAATTTTTGTGCTCGTAACTGTCGCTGATGGAATTTTCTTTAATCAGTTTGTGTCAGCATTGTCACAAATAAACATTACAAAAATGCGAGATAATTACAGGGCACAAAAGCTCGGGTCTAATAAATAATAATAAATAAATCTGCAGGAGGGCTGTAGGCACTTTGACGCTTGAAGCGACATCGTCCCACAACCAGCGACTGGGCATGTCTGTCCATTGCGCTGACTCCTGAAGCGCGTTCAGTCACACTTAATACGGTATGCAGGCATAGGCACAAACACACGGTGCGCAACGGAATTCCAGTATAGCACCCAGGCACGCACTCACATAGGGCGTACAAGCGGTGGTTCCAGGAATGTACACTCTCTATGCCTTGGGGGGTTGCCCTCATGGGCGTAAATTGCACAACTGGCCCATAGCCCAACCAATTCGTGCACAAGGCCCCAAATTAATGTGACCCTGCACGCGAAACCGCGCTATGGAAAATAAACGACCTACAACGCGGGGTCGAACCTGGACCAGTGGCACGCAAGGCAGACGCGCTAGACCGCCGAGCCACGCGCCCCCCTAAAGCTCGGGTCTAAAAGAAGACAAAATTTTATATGTACTACATTGAGAAGCCATCCCCGTACACAAAATGTAGCATTCACTAGCAGGCATAATAGTCAGCATAATTGAACTCACGGAGGCGAATGTATTACCTCATTACAAGGATTCCAGTTGGTCAGGATAAGCTGGCTGGATTAAGGAGAGCCACTACTTTCTAAAGGATTACGCCAAGAGCACTCGTAAAAGCAAAGTTACTCACTGTTCCGGAGGGTGTTAAGCAAAAATTCTTTGAGCACATGCGGTATCATTGATTTAATTATAAAGATCTCCGTCTAATCAGAGCAGTGTTCTTTTAGTAGTCCACTTGGACTAAAATACGGGGAACTAAATGCGAAGACCTCGTGTTGCAGAATCGAGAGAAATTATATATAAGTTAGGTAACTAAAATAAATAATAAATAAATTCAGACACCCGACCTTTCGATCAGATGTACAGCCCACGGCACAGCCGCAGCTAGTTGCGCGGCGCATCCGAAAGCTGTGTACAGCTTTCAGCCTGACGGGGGCCGCAACACCCATCCTAAATTTACCCAGCTCAAACTGGTACCCGATCTCAGCTGGGTGGACTGAAGCAATGCGGGATTAAGTGCCATGCTCAAGGGCACAAATTGTCTCCTAGGGCCGGGACTCGAACCCACGACCTTCTGGTCATGAGGCAGGCGCCCTAGCCACTAGGCTACAACTCCTCTAAACTAAAGCAAATATGGCTAGTTGTCTAAATCAGTACAATAATGCTCTTTGTTGTTATAACACTAGGCAACTGTAACAATGTTTTTGGGAATGGGAATCGATACATGCAACATTTTTATATTTCATCAACAAATTTGTCATTTCATCATACTTTGTAACAGCGGTTTGAGGAAAAGATGAAAATTGATCCAGCCTTTTTTTAAAGAAGCTCACAAGCAAACGATTCACTTGAAATTCTATCAGGGATCTGAGGATCTCAAATTGTCAATCAATTTTAAACGGGCCTCCTCTTTGTTTTTTGAAGTCCCGGCAAGTGGAACGAGCAAAAATGTAATGGACGGAAAAAAGCCTAATTTGGTACTTGGAGCTTGATAATTCAAGCAGAAAACGGGCAGGACAGAAGACTGCAGGAAAGAAAAGAGATTTTTTTGCAATTTGATTCGACTTGCTTTAACCGAATTAGAGAAACATTTAAGGCAACATTATTGTCAAATTGTCGGTCTCTCATTGAGAAAGTAAATTTTCAAATAAACTCATTCAGTCATCTGGCACTCAATCGATTGCGGGACTGCATTGCGTAACTTTGTACTATTATAAAATCTACACCCAGTGTTGTATCTGTGCTATTCACCAAGAGTTCGTTATACTGAGCATTAAAATCTGCGCTTATATACTACTAGCATCCCTCGCATTTGTAATCCGTTTTTTTATCTCAGATTTCCTAATTGATTTCCATACTAGTGAGCTCCGTGGGATGAGAAGAGTTTCTTAACTTTGTATGCATAATGCGTTGCATTATTTATTTGCTGCTATGGTGCGCTTTCCCTATTACCTGCATGAATTATCTTCATTTGGCTGCACTCCAGCACGTGCACAAAAAACACACTGCTCCCGAAATTACGAGGCATTGGTAACTTGTTGCTATCCGATCTACAGCCACTATATAATAATCCCCAATTTCTATTGCTTCCCGCTTTGGCAAACCAATCCCAAATTGGGATTAGCGGCTGGCCAATAGGGCGACAAACAGATAGGATTGAAAATCTCCATTCTGAAGCTTAAGACAGTCAAGACTTAACACAGAAAAAACACAGTTGATTTTCAACTGTATTTCATTTTTTGGCACACATTATTTCACTGGCTTTAGTACACAACAGGTAAGTTAGTTTTATACTTGAGCACTTTTTTTTAATTATCTTTTTGCAAGGCTATATTTACTGGCACTGACCTAAAGTTGCCAATCTTATAGAGTTATTTTACGTATCACGTTGGTTAAGCTGTTAATAAATTTAATCTTGGTAAAGGTCAATGGTAGTGCATGGTAATCCGATAAGTCCTGGCCCGACAAAACCACCACAGAAGTATACACACGTACTATGCAGAGAACCCCGAACATTAACTGCTCTTTACAGTTTAAGCAGCCAAAAATGTGAAAACCTTACTTGCGTGTTTCAATTCTACCAGGATGAACCAAACTTTGACCGCAGCTCAAGAAGCCGACAACACTACTTGCATTGGCTACAAGTTTCAGGTGGGAGCCTCTGAGGCTGTCTACGTATCCTTACAGATATTTATTTTCGCGTTTGGCCTAATTGGCAATGCGACCCTCATCTGGGTGGTCGCCACCAGGAGGTGTCTGCGTACGACACCGAATCTCTTCATCACTAATCTGGGCATTGCCGATTGCATCTACCTGCTGCTGTTTATCCCCTGCAATCTCATTAGCACGTTCGGCATTGAGCTGCCGCTGTTCTTCTGCAAAGTGCTCTACTTCTGCCGGTTTCTCACTCTGGGCGTGTCGGTTTTCACACTGTTGGCCATGGCTATTGACAGGTGAGGCTGGGTACTTTCACTGGCTAGAAATTTTACTATCTAGAAATTTCACTAGCTAGAAATTTCACTAGCTAGAAATTTCACAACCTAGAAAATGTTAGCACGCTCTTTCACTAAAGCAGTTTTCTAAGTTGTGAAAATTTTAGCTTGTGAAGCGACACTGTGAGCTGGGCGTTTTAGATTGAGATTTTATCCCCAGCGCAGCTTCATGTGCAGAGCCGCAATTATTTGGTGCCTTCTGCCTGAATTTGGTTTGGCTATGGGCCAGTTGCGCACTTTCTCGGATACTACTTACTTTGGTTAGTTTTGCCGTTATAATAGTAATTATAAATTTATGTAAGAATCCTCGTATCTTAGGTAAAATTTTATTCAGTTTTGTTTTAATCTTCAGGCTTTGTTTTGATAAGAAAATTAACCTAAAACTGCAAGCACCTCGGCAGGCAAACACCTACCTTAACATACTTTTAAAATTCAGTATAGAATATGGAAAATTTCAAAAAAATTCTGCATTTTCACAGGGCTAATTATGGGTTAAACTGAGAGGCCTGTTTTGCCCGTAAGTTGCTTGGTACTTTAGTTAGCTAATTAAAAAACAGGCTCTTTTGAGACCTCGACGCTCAGCTGCTTAACTGCAGGCTATGCGTTCCCACTCCACGCTCGAGAGGGTTTTTCGTCTTCGAGAGGTTCCGACTAGCTAGCTGAAAACAATCCTTCGTTTCCTTCCCATTAGCGGTGTCTGTCTGTCTGTCAAGCCGGTAAATTTGTGGAAATTAAATTTTATTGAAAAAAACGTAGCAGAAATGATTATTCAGCCATGTGGGATAGTTCACAACATTCTGCATAAAGCAAACATAAAAATTCCTGCTTTGGGACAGCTCAAGGTTTGGTTTGTTTTACTGTTCAAACAGGGTATTATTGCTGATGACCAGTTCCGCATAAATACGAGGAAATTATTCCTTGGTTACGCTCGTATACAACATAAATGTACTTTTCAATGGCATGCTATTTTTGAATGATAGTAAAGCAGCCTCCCTAATAGAAAAGAGAAATTTTCCGACTCAAAATCAATAGTTAAATCAATAACTCAACCATTTTCATGCGTATTCAAAGAGACATTAGTAATTTGTAAAAGTAGGAAGCTGCAACCACGAAGTGGAATTTTCAAGAGCCTCTTTTGGTATAAGCTTGTCGAAGGACGGGGGACGGATGCAAGAGATTGTTGGAAGGAAGGAAGGAAGGAAGGAAGGAAGGAAGGAAGGAAAGAAGGAAGGAAGGAAGGAAGGAAGGAAGGAAGGAAGGAAGGAAGGAAGGAAGGAAAGAAGGAAGGAAGGAAGGAAGGAAGGAAGGAAGAAAGAAAGAAAGGAAGAAAGCTCTTCGAAATCGAAATCGAAAACTTAAGTACACAGAAAAAGCTTTCACAACAAAATAAGAGTTATAGTCGCCAAAACAATAAATAAAAAAATAATAAATTTACAAATCTAATCTTTCGACAAGATGTACAGCCTACGGCACATCCGAGGGCTGTGTACAGCTGCTCAGTCTCCTGACTCCTGACGGGCTAAAGGGGCCGCAACACCAACCCTAAATTTTCCCAGCTCAAACTGGTACCCGATCTCTGCGGGATTAACTGCCTTGCTCAAGGACTAAAATAGTCTCCTAAAGCCGGGGCTCGAACCCACAACCTTCCGGTGATTAGGCCGATGCCCTAGCCACTAGGCTACAGCTGGCAAATACAAAACAAACCGCTTGCAGGTGCCGCGCCATCACCCGGCCAATGTCGGCTTTGAAAAGCTCCCGACCAGATCTGGCGCCAAAAATAGGCCTGGCTGTCATCTGGATTCTGGCAGGTGAATTCGTGCGCTGTCAAAATTGATTTCTTTGTTGCGTTGTTTATCAGTAAATCATGACGAGTATTTTTGGACAAGAAAGTGAAAATCTAGCCAGAGGGAATCCAAGGACACATTAAGTACTCGTAGAAGGACGGGACACTTCGTTTCTTGGAAAGTTTTTGAAGTCAGTCCAATTTTCGCGAAAAAAAAATACACTACGGGGATAGGAAATTTGCGGATTTTCGACATAAAATTAAAGATTGCGCTCGATTGGAAGCAGATGATAATATCATCTTTTGATAAAATAAATAAAAAATAATATACGTCTTACTTTGTGAAAAAATTATCTTTAATTTGCAAAAGAATTTGTCCGAATATTGTAATTTTAATAAAATAATTTTTCACCAGCTGGGTAGGTTCTGATCCTCTTCTAACAAATCCTCTTTGCTTTATTCAAAGAACATTTCTATCAATCGGTATTTTTGATAATTTTGCTGGTCCAGTCACAAGTCAATGTCTTATTTATAAAGCTTTTCCTGCGATACGATAAGAGCTAGTTTGTGCTATAGACACACTATCTGGAATTTGCGCTCCCTTTCAAGTCAAAGAGGAATAACCCTAGAATTGCAGCCTTTAACTAAACAAAAGTGTTTCTTTCTGGAAAAAAAGTGATTTTACGATAGGATTCGCGACGGACTGTGACCAAAAATTACTGAACAAAACTGTGACAGGCTAAAGATAGGTATTATTTTTAGCACTGACTACAGAGATGATAAATAGCAAATCCGGGCTCAGTAACTAACAATCCCTCATCCCCTGCATTTGCACTCGACCAGTTCTCCTCTCAATCCCGTGGACTATTGGCGCCCATATTGTCGAACGTCGAGTCCCTCTGCTACTGCCGAATAGCAGCAATCTGCTTGCGCCCAACTCGACCAGCCAGCTCAACGACCAGCTCAACATCACCGGCTGCCTGTCAATCAGCAGTTGTTTCCCATTTCCCGACGCCTGGGGCGACGGCTATCGAGTCGGCATGCTGATCGGCAAGCTGCTGGCTTACTACCTGGCACCTGGCCTACTAATCGCCCTGTTCTACGGCAAGATGGCCGGCAGGTTGATTCGCAGCGCTGGTCAACGATCGACCGACGGAGCCGCCGTTGCCGCGGCTGGCGTCATGGAGGGCAGAAGGAAATTAGCTAAATTATCACTGTGCCTGGCACTGGTGTTCTTTGTCGCTTGGGGCCCGGACTATTTGGTAATGCTGCACTTTTTCTTCTGGGCCGATAAAGTTAGCGCGCCATTTCTCTGGTTGAAGATGGTCGCCAAGGTGAATAAAAAACGCATAACTGTTTGCAGCCTGCAATGGCAACATTATTGCTGGATGAATCAATTTGTCATTGACAATAGTGGGGTCAGGTTAGCAGATCCTATACTGATGGATTAGCCAATTTAAATAGAGATCTAGAAATGCCAGTTGACATACAGAAAGTGGCGGCTTCTACAAAGAGACTAGAAACGAATTTTGAGGGCTTATCAGTTTCTGCAACACCAAAAAACACACCCACACTTGAACTTGGCATCGAGAATGAAAAATGATCGCGTGGTACTTTGACTTATTGAAGATGATTCGTTTAGTTAAAAATAGAAACTTTGGCCGCAGCTTGTCAAAAAATCTGTTAAATCGGTTATAGATTGGATAGATAACACAATTTAGTGCCAAATCTTTTAGGTTTGAAAAATTTTACGTTAGTTAAATCTTGCTTCTCTACTCAAAGTAGTTAGTACTATTTGTTCTACCGAATCGCAGGTCCTACCGTCGGCCTACTCGGCCAGCAACCCAGTCACCTTGTGCATCATCAGCAGGCGATTTCGGCGCCACCTTCTCAGCGCCCTGACCTGCGGCAGGTTCGGCGATGCATCAGAGTCCGAGGCCACCGCAGCCGCAGCCGCCGGACTGCGTCAGCAGCTGTTGCGACGTCATCAGCAAGAGCGGCAGCAGCAGCAGCAGCATCTGTTGCTGATGCGGCAGAGGCGGGCTCCCGCGTCCAGCAACCGCGGTGGAGGCGGCGGGGAAGCTGCTGAGAACAGCTTTGACGATTAGACTTTCTTTACTATAGTAAAACTACTCTACTTATAGTAGTTTAATTTGACGCTTTGAATCAGCGCATGCACGAGACCCTATTAACTGTTGTAAAGACTCAGGCCCAGGAGTCTTACGCAGTGACAGACAAGGTATAAAGAACTCAGTCTGCAAGCTATCGCATACAGTAAGTAATACGTAGAACAAAAATGTACAGAAAGTTCGCGCTATAAACATTTCTCAGTTTTCAAAATAATAAAGTTATGATTGTGAACGCGGTTTGCTGTATATTTAATGTCTGCAAATGCTTTGTAAGTAAGCGCATTATTATAATAAACGTTTACAATAGTTGTCGTATATTATTATTGTACAAGCAAATGAAAATATACTATTTAATGCTGAAAGACACATTTTTTGCATGCCATATCAAAGACTATTTCCATTATAAAATGTATAACAACTGATTAGCAAACAATTTGTCTTGTATACTGGATGAAAAAAATAAAAGTACAAGAATAGAACATGAAAAAAACTGGCATAGCAACGTCGTAGCTTAAGGCACAACAAGATGTGGTATTAAAGTGTACGCAGAAGGTCCAAAAGAAGGTTCGCTAGTCAACAAGCAGGTGAGAATTTCATCACACCCTGCCTGCTCCCCAGCTCTGGGCGTGGTACTGCAGCACGAATGCGGCGCCGCGGTGACGAGCTCGACACGCTGCAAGCTCGGCGTTGGTCATTCGATTAAGATCTCGGCAGGGTCCGGCCGCGCTGCCGCCGCCGGAGTCCCAAGAGAACGGGTTGAACAGGTCGGGCGGGAACAGGCAGACTGGGCCGTGCTCGAGGTCGTTAGCGTTGCTGCCTTTGACACCCACGTAGCGATCGAATACGTGCATAAGCAGCTGCGGCCCCGTGGTGAGGTCCACGGTCTCCTGGGCTGTGACGCCGACTAAACGGGCCCGCTCGGACATCGCCTCCAGCACCGTCAGCCAGAATGGATGGCCGCTGCGACGGGCAAACATCAGCGAGTTCTCTAAGTAAGGCCGTCGAGTAGATCGTTGATTTCGACGCCGCATACTGCTGAGAATGACGCCGCAGTTGCTGAGGGAACTGTTTGACTTGGTGCCTAGCAATACGCTCTCGAATGGTTGCAGGCACTCGTTGTCCAAGTCCGTGTAGAGGCCTCCATAGTGGTACAGGTACAGGTAGCGCGCGGAATCCGCCCTCTGGATGTTCTCCCGATAGCGGAGGTAGTGATCGAGAAAGTCAGGCGCCTTCTGCCGCACCAGCATCAGGTTGTCCTCGTCTGACCACAGCCGATGCCGCCAATCCGGGAAGCAGGCCGACCAGGTGGCGCACCATTCGGCGAATCTAGGTGGGATTTGATCGCTAGCGCGCCAAGACTGATGTACAATGCGAGCAACTGGCGCTGGTGTTGACGGCTGAACATGACGAGCTCGAGGGGGCCCGAGTTGCAGCTTCGTACGACGGCGGTGCTGCGCAGATAGCATAAGAATGAAGGAGAAGGTGACTGCGAAGGCTCCAACCAGGGCCAGGAGGGAGCAAAGTCGACGAGGAGAAGTCAGCATTGGGAGCACTTGCTACAGGGAGATTTTTAACTGCATTCCAAAGATCAGTTGGAAAATTAAGCTGATAAACATGCCTGAAATTGACAAAAAATAAACAGAAAAAATATTAAAAGCAAAAATAGTTTTAGACACTTACGATTTTGCATATGTTTTAAACTCTAATTAACAGGGTCCAGAATATCATGAATAGAGCTCACTAACATGTCATATGTAATAAATAAATATATTCAGTACAAAATAATAATTTGAATTAAAATATAGAAGCTTTAGAGCATAGGAGAATACTATTTTAATGTACAAGAAAATAAGGGCCATAACACAATTGTGTTAAAACTAAAAAATACAATTTTTGGATAAACCGATTTTTTAAAACCTTTCTATACGTCAAGCAAAAATAATTAAAAATATTGAGCTAAAAAGTAACAAAAACATTTCGGATTTTAAACTTTTCTCTAAGTTTGTTCAAAAGATAATTTAGTGCTATATACTTAAAATACAATATGGAAGACATATTTCAATAAAAAGTTAGATATTTTGAGATGTAGAAGTTTGGCATAAAATAAAAAATAGAGCCTTGGATAAATTTGAAATTGTTTGTGCAATAAAAACTCCATTTTGTTTTTTCGTACTTTTCGACAGCATAAAAATACATAATTAATAATTCAAGTTTTTTCTGTTTATTGAGAAACTAAACATGAAAATTTAAAGCTGGCGACCAGATTTACATAAGATTGACTAATACACTACACTTGGCTTTTTAAATCTGACTGCAGTTTTTTAGAAACTGAAATTAGGCAAAAAAATAGCCGCTAAGATAGAAGACGGCCGAATAGGCTTAAAGAGTAATATATTTGGTACTCTAGACATAGAAATTAGGATCCGATGCGCTGCCGCATATATTAGAGGATCTATTTTACTAAATATTTCATTTATGACTTAATTATCAATATAAAAAAGCCCAATCAAAATTAATTCCGTGCGTATTACTTCCGTAATAAGATAAAATTTTGCAGTAAAAACATATTAAAAGCACAAAGGGTCCCGTTACGGCGTTAGTAAGCACTAAATAAGAACGTAACCTTGGATTTCTAATTAACACGATTGTAATAATTTATCTTGATTATATTAAGTTGAATTTGCGCTAAACGTGAAACGAAGAACGCTGACACGAACTAACACTAAGAATGAAAATGCATCGTATTGAGGAACAATATAGCACATATTTGCTTTATTAGATTAATAAATATCACATATTTATCCATAAAACTAAGAAATATAAAAAAGGCACATAAAATGCTGTAAAATAATTTATGGCTTCATTTGACAGCTGTTCGGTCAATGAATCGACAATCTTCTTGATACGAGTATTGCCTCAGTTGATCTGCATGATTCAGCTACTGCTTACCTTGAAATCAGCACTTACCATTTGATTGCTCGTTATAGTTAAAAAAATCATTAAATTCAATACACTGTAAATGCACATTGTGCTGTGCAACAAATGCCCGACTTACCAACACAGGAGTAATTTACAAACAGGAACTTATAGTTCTGGATGCACGGATCACCAAAAACATCATTCGACGCCAATACATCGCAAGCCACTCGTTTCTGACAGGCTAAGCGAACCACTTCTGTTGACACAGCGCTCCAACAGTTGTCTAAAGTGCTCGTCTCCCGAGTGCAGTGCGGTGCCGAGAACTCCTCTGACTTGCCATATAGAGCAAAGTGTACGTCTAAGGTTGCCAGAGGGCCCTCTTGATGGCTGCTTGTGCAGTTGAGCGAGGCTGTATCCGACTCGCAGACCAGAATTGAGTGGGCTGTAACTCGACATGGGTGATTTATTGGCATCGGCAGGTGGCACTTTTCTATATTGCTTCTCGAAATGTAATGTAATGAACGCATTCGCTGCCTTCACATTAAAGCACTTACCACAGCAGAAAACCGTATGATTGTTTAGAAAAAGAAAGTTTATTAAGAAAATTTAAACAATACAAAACATTGTGTGTCTGATCAGTATATTCATAAGACTTATTCCATTTAGAAACTTAATAAATAAGCTTTATAAAATCCTTTTAATAATGCTAAAATCTATTTAGAAGTCACAAGCCATGTAATCTATATTTGAATCCTTCGAGGCCAGTTAGAGTGGATGACAATTAAATAGCTTAGGAGCCCTGTATGTTGCTGCTGGCTGCTTTGATTGCCCTGCGACGGAGAATGAACAATTAAAATGAGAATTGTTTTTGGCTAAAAAATGCTTCTTTTCATAAGGAGCAATTTTCAATAGAAAAAATTTAACTCTAAAAAATCATTGCATTGATATTCTAAAAATAAATGATAAAGATCACCAGGCCAGCTATGTAACCATGGTAACTAACAAGCTTGAACGGCGCGATTCAATTTGAAGCGATTTGTTGCTAGCTCGCAGCCGCCACAGCCTCCGCCACAGCATCGCCCGTGGCCACAATGTGATCGCTCTGGATGATGAAGCAGGCGCCGCCGCCTCCTCCGCCGCAGCCGCCGCCGTTGCCGCCGCCACCGCCACTGCCATCGCCGATTTCGTCGGCATCGTCGGTATTCACTGCGGCGACGCTGCTAGTTCCTCGGTATCGGTTGCTAGCTGAAATAGCGAAATTACGAAATATTTTTCCACATGATTTAAAATAACTTATTTTTTTTACATTGACACAGCTTCGGCTTGAAAAGTTGGAAAAAAAGTCTTCCTAATGCCCACTGATCTGTGAATAAGTCGTCCCCTGATCAAACTGGCTAGGGGCCGCGAGTGGCTCGGCGGTCTAGCGCGTCTGCCTTGTGTGCCACTGGTCCCAGGTTCGACCCCGCGTTGTAGGTTGGCTATTTTCCCTAGCGCGGTTTCGTGTGCAGGGTCACATTAATTTGGGGCCTTGTGCACGAATTGGTTGGGCTATGGGCCAGTTGTGCAATTTACGCCCATGAGGGCAACCCCCAAGGCATAGAGAGTGTACATTCCTGGAACTACCGCTTGTACACCCTATGTGAGAGTGCGTGACTGGATGCCGGCCTGTGTGTGTGTCTATGCCTGCATACCGTATTGAGTGTGACTTCAGGAGTCAGCGCAATGGACACTGGTTGTGGGACGATGTCGCCTTAAGCGTATACGAGCAGTTCTATTTCATACACTTTTTATGGGACATTTAAAAAATTTGATTTTCATTCTCGTTTATTTCTACTTTTAGTAAAAGATCTCTCACAAACAGCTTAGCCACGTAAAGAGAATATTACACACCCAAATCCATATCGCCGCCCGTGTAAGGAAAAGTTTCCTCCGACTTTCTTAGAAACACTCTGGGCAGCAGGTCGGACTCCGGACTCCTGGCCAGAGCGGCGAGCCAATCGAGGAAGGCGTCCTGAGCTGGACAGAGGCCTGCGGATTCGCCTTCGAGCCAGGCGGAGTACCGAGCCAGCGACTGCGGCAGAGCCAGCCGGATGTAGCCGACTAGACGCAGCTCCCGAGCTTTGGCGCGGATTTTTGCCGCCAAAGGTCGGACGCAGGCGGCAATGTCGCGCAGAGTGAATGCGCCGGAGAGGCTGCTAAATTTTGGCGCCAATTTAAAGTGAAGAAAGTAGCCGGAGAGACGGCGTTTGATTCGAGACAAACAGGTCGCAGCGGGAGGCATCTCCGAGCTTCGCAGAATCGTTGGACAAAATAAAAAGTTTGGAAAGTTCGTTTTCACACTAGCTAACGCCATCAAGTTTTTTGATGTCCGTTCTATGGTAAAATCTAATTCCAACGGCTATAGTTAAAACGCTAAAGTACACACAATAGGAACGTTGAAGAAATTTTCGACTCTGTTGTCCAGTTTGATGGGGTCAAATCGAGGGCATCGGTTGAAAGGTCGCTGTCACTTTGATTGCAGATTGCAAACCTGTTTTTGGATCAGGCCCCAAAGCAAGCATCTGTCAAAGGCCAGACGCATGAAGTGACTGCGGCGCACAGTGCGAATACTGTGACGTTTTAGCGAGCTGGAGGTGTCGCAGACTTAATCTCCCATAGATGGACGTGAGCAATCGAATAGGTCTGCGTGAGGATCTCAATTACGTGATATCAAATTTCCCAATACATGAATTTCCCATGGGAACTGCCCAAAAGGGGATAAGTCAGCAGGACAGAGATGGCTTGATGGCCTCAAGTAACCCCGTCGCCACCCCGCAAGTCTGATGCTAGTACATAAAAGAATCTACAGTTAAAATGTTCTGCGCCAGAGCTTCACCTTGCCAAGATTTTATTGCTACAGAAATCTAAGGGAAATCTGGCATGACGCCTCTCGCTACAATCCTATTCAGGGTCATGGCCTCAGCCGCCCTAACGCTTCAGCTGCACTGTTTGCCTTGTGACAGCAGTTCGGAACAATTCATTAACTTTCAGCTGCTGTACAAGTCCGATTGGAGCCGGCATACTGACCTCAAGATTGTGTTCCGACCCGAGCTGCCAGCCGACTTCCCAGCTGTGTCGGTTAGTGAAGTGAACTTTTAATAAATTCGTCTCGTGTATAAAATTTATGCATTTTTCTGATGTTTAATCTCGACGAATCGATCTCATGTTTGTTCTCAAAGAATCGTTCTCATGTTTAATCTCAACGAATAATTCTCATGTTTGATCTTAACGAATCATTCGCATGTTTGATCTCAACGAATCGTTCTCATGTTTAATTTCAACGAATCGTTCTCATGTTTAATTTCAACGAATCGTTCTCATGTTTGATCTCAACGAATCTTTCTGATGTTTAATCTCGACGAATCGTTCTCATGTTCAGTCTCAACGAATCGATCTCATGTTTGATCTTAACGAATCTTTCTCATGTTTAATCTCAATGAATCGTTCTCATGTTTGATCTCAATGAATCGTTCTCATGTTTGATCTCAACGAATCTTTCTGATGTTTAATCTCGACGAATCGTTCTCATGTTCAGTCTCAACGAATCGATCGCATGTTTGATCTTAACAAATCTTTCTCATGTTTAATCTCAAAGAATCATTCTTATGTTTAACATCAATGAATCATTCTCATATTTAATCTTAACGAACCTATCTCATGCTTTGCCTCATGAATCGTTCTACCTATTGTTGCTCTATATAAAACGGTCCTCAAGGTTAGTCTCGACAAATAGCTCTTATATTTTCTATGAAACCATCCCCAGTACTTTTGATCATTCACCTTGAATGTTGCCTGATTAATATCTTAAGCCAGTTCACAGTTTTCCTTACTACGTTATTGTCTACTCGTAAAGGAGACGATCGAATCCGTAAGAGTGTTAGTTACCAAAACAATTGGTTAAATTCTGATTGCCAACCACTCACAATGTTTGCAGATCGTTTGGAATGGTCTAGGAATATTTTCCGTGGGCAACCGCAGTGTGCAACACGCCTTCGATGGCTTGGCCAGGCTGGTGAAGCTGGATCTGGGCCCGGCGGCGGTGTCCCGACGCGAAGGCCGCTTCACCTCTCAGCTGCTCCGCAGCCGCCAGCTCAACCAGTCGCTGGCCACGAACGACATCGCGCCCTACCTCATGTTCGAGTCGGTGCAGCCGAAATTCAACAGCCGACAGAGACGCCAGGCTCTGATCAACGGACTCGACAACATGAACGTGAACGTGGCCAGGGTCGGCTCGGAGTTCATAGCAACCAATGACTATGCCAAGAGTTACACCTTTGATCTGGATGGTTTGACCACTAGTGAGAGGCGTTTCTTATGTATTCGGGGTCGACCAAGGGTACGGTATTTACCTTGAAAAACAACTACTGACTTTTCAAGGTGATTCTCAGGTGGCGAGTGGCTCGGCGGTCTAGCGCGTCTGCCTTGTGTGCCACTGGTCCAGGTTTGACCCCGCATTGTAGGTTGGCTATTTTCCCTAGCGCGGTTTCGTGTGCAGGGTCACATTTTAATTTGGGGCCTTGTGCACGAATTGGTTGGGCTATGGGCCGATTGCGCAATTTACACCCCTGAGGGCAACCCCCAAGGCATAGAGAGTGTACATTCCTGGAACCGCCGCTTGTACACTCTATGTGACTGGGTGCCGGCCTGTGTGTGTGTGTGTCTATGCCTGCATACCGTATTTATTCAATAGTGTGACTGAACGCGCTTCAGGAGTCAGCGCAATGGACAGTCATGCCCAGCGCTGGTTGTGGGACGATGTCGCTTTAAGCGTCAAAGTGCCTGCAGCCCTCCTGCAGATTTAGCTTTTTAGCTTAGATTCTCAAGCAAGTATAGCTGTGATTCTGAAGAAATTGTTTTTAAGACAAGTCTGGATGATTCTCATGGCCATCTAGGCTAGGCTTTGAAGCTTGACAAAAGAAACTCTTCAACTCGCAGAGAATTTCATTGAGCCTCGCGTCAACGGTCGTCAACTGGGCCTGCTCACCCAGATCTCGAGCGCTCATCCTCTGCCGGAGGCTGGCAACACCGGCTGCCTCATCAACTTCGTTACCACGATAGCCATAGCGCCATTCCTCAACGGCAAACTTCAGCTGCTGCGCTTCCGAACGCCGGAAGCTGCGGAGGTCGTGGCCTCGTGGCCAGTGCCGGGCCATCGGGTGCCCTACATGCACAGCTTCAGCCTGACTGCCAACTACGCTGTGATCTTTGCCGCCCCGCTGTTTATTGACGCCCATCGGATGCTGCAAACTGCTCAGCCGTTCAAGTCGCTGCGCTGGCAGCCCGAGGAAGCCGCCTCGGTCTACCTGATCGACCTCCGCACCGGCTCCGTGAAGCAGCTCAAAGTTCGAGACGGTCGCTACCTGATGCACCACCTGAACGCGCACGAAGACGGCAGGTGGATTGTGTTCCATGCCACCGCCTATGCTGACACCGACTTCTTCACCGGATTGGAGCTCCACGTACTCAACAATGACCGGTTGAGGTGAAGTGGCTTGCATAACTATGCCTCAGTGAATGAGTCCCAACTCGATTTGAGGAGACCCTTTTCTGAATTTGATTATATTGAATTGTACCGATCCGCAGAGACAAAGTGCCAATCAACAATGAACTGCGTCGCTATACAATCGACTTGGACACTGGTGTGGTCACTTCCGACATTGTACCGCCGGCTGCATCGCTGCCTTACCTGGTGCACCTGGAGATGCCTGTTATTAACGAGGCTCGACGCTATAAGGTAATCAAGGCACCTGCCTTATAACCGGAAGGTCGTGGGTTCGAGTCTCGGCCCTAGGAGACAATTTTTGCCGTTGAGCAAGGCACTTAATCCCGCATTGTTTCAGTCCACCCAGCTGAGATTGGGTACCAGTTTGAGCTGGGTAAATTTAAAGTGGGTGAATTGCGGCCCCTCCAGCCCGTCAGGACTGAACAGCTGTACACAGCCCTCGGATGCGCTGCGCAACTACGAGCTAGCTGCGGCTGTGCTGTGGGCTGTACATCTGGTCGAAAGGTCGGGTGTCTAAATTTATTTATTTACTTGTATTTAAGGCAAAATTATAAGGAAAAAAGTCGTATTTAATGTATTTATAAGAGACATTGAATCGCACAAGGACGACTGGAGTAACGAATATGTTCAGAACACGTGACTCGCGTTTCATAGAAAACATATTTAATTTTTTGGCGTAAATTCTAACGCAGTTGACTAAACTGTCGGCATCATTACCGGAAGGTCGTGAGTTCGAGCCTCAGCTCGAGAAGACAATTTGTCCCCCCCTTGAGCACGGCACCTACATGAAATACCGCATTGCTTCAGTCCGTCTAACTGACTGAAATGGATTGGTTACCATTTTTTCTGAGAAAATGTAGGATGTGTAGGGGTCCGTTTGCTGTTACATCTGTTTGAATGGTCAGGTGTCAAAAATTTATTTGCAAAGTGAAGTGTTATTTAGAATCGAGTCTAGTTGCTTTAAAAACAACATTCCATCGTTCATAAAGACATTCAAACTTGAGAAGCAACATTCATCAGCATCATCCATCAGGTACACACCTCGTCAACGAACCCGCAGACTGCCTGCCTCACCTACGGCATTGTGATGAAGAGCGACGGCGTCAACCTGGCCAACATCAGTCTGGCTCGTCGCAACCTGTGCGAGCCGCTCGGTGACCGAGTCTGGTTCCGACAGCACCACTACCCGTGCGAGCCGCAGTTCGTTGAATCCGCGCGCGACAAAGTCGACAAACGCGGCGCTGATGTCAAAGAGGACGACGGCTACTTGGTGACGCTGATTCTGGACGGACTGCGGATGCGAAGCTACGCCGCTGTGTTCGACGCCAAAAGTCTGCGAATGCTGAGTCGGGCGTGGCTGCCGGGACCGCTGCCCTACAGGCTGCACGGCAAGGCCTTCTTGCCGCGTCCGTGAACTGAAGAATGTTGTCAATTCAAGGATGACTTGAACGATTGAAACGTTTTTTTTGTTTTCAAACTAATTTTTCTTTGTTTCGCCTGCTTGTTGATCAAATCTATTAACTCATTATTCAGAAATATATTTTGAGCCAACTATTATGGATGAAAAGTTTTAAAAGATGACTTCAAAAAATGGTTTGATGCAATTACAGATTGCTCAAATGAAACTTTAAGAATGGCGTGAAATTGTTTCAGTGGCTACCCCTGCAAAAGATTGCTAAGCAGCAAGGAAATTAATTAGTACTAATGAAGAGCAAATCTTGTCACTGCAATTATCTTCGTTCTTGGGTGGCTGGCTTAGCCAAATGTCTGTTACTTAGCTTTTATGCTACTGTAATTAGCATAAAAAAACAACAAAAAAACGTTAAAAATGATACACAGACAATAAAATTATGGACTTTAACAACCTTTCGACCCGATGTGCAGCCCACGGCACAGCCGCAGATAGTTGCACTGCGCATCCGAGGGCTGTGTACAGCTGCTAAGTCCTGACGGACTGGAGTGGCCGCAACACCCAACCTAAATCTTCCCAGCTTAAACTGCTACCCGATCTCAGCTGCTTGGACTAAAGAAATGCGGGATTAACTGCCTTGCTTAACGGGCACAAATTGTCTCTTAGATCCGGGGCTCGAACCCAGAACCTTCCGGTCATAAGGCATTTGGCTACAATATTCAGGCTTATTTATCTTTGTATCCAACCTGCCAAAGCACAAGTAATCAATCAAAAAGTCTTGTTGCAAGAAGCAGAACAAAAATCGGTGCGAGTTGTGTGCACTTCTATCGGTACTCTTCACTCTTAATTGTATTGTTCAGTTAGCTAATAATTGAATTTGCCGACAATTAACGTCTAATAGGACAGATTAGCCATTAATTTTTGCTTAGAATGTTTTTCCATTGATAGTAAAAACGCCAGCATTTTCTGAAAGGTATTGATGTGACTAATTAATTGGAAAATGCCAAATCGTAAAGTTATGTCTGAAGGCCCATTGTCATAATGGAGGATAGTGAAGAGCCGGTTCCCGATGGATAATATTTTTCCCCGCCTGTAGTTTTTCTTCCCTTATAGATCATAGATCTAGGCCAAATTTGTCAAGACTGAATCCGTTTTTTTTCACAATGCATATAGAAAAATTAGTTATTGCAAGCTCAATACTCAGTATAGAATTGTCGGAAATAATGCTTAGAAACGACTGCTCGTTCAATCAAAATCTGTCTAAAGCCAGATTTTTTTTTAAAGCTAAGATTTTTCACTTGCATGGGATTAAATGTGCTGGTTAGGATGAGGGGGGTACAGGAGTCATTAATAATAATGATAACAGACGCTGACAGGTAAACCTGTAGCGTAGGTGCAGATGCAGGTGAAGACTGCACACCCGTTGCACCTGAAACACTCTCGGGCATGGTAGGCACCCCACTGCCAGCTCCATTTTTTATTTTTAACCTGCCTGGCGAACAGTGAATCTTCACTCACAAAGCCGCACAGTGACAGGATAAGATGGGCCTGCTTCAGGATCAGTTATTACCCAGCATATGCTGGTACCCAATCACAGCTGGGTGGACTGAAGCACTACGGGATTAAGTGCCTTGCTAAAGGGCACAAATTGTCGCCTAGGGGCTGGGACTCGAACCCACGACCTCTTGGTCATAAGGCAGGCGGCCTAGCCACTAGGCTAAAACTCCCCTGCAGGAGTCATTCCATCATGTTAAAGCATCTACTATTGGCTCTGAGAACCACAACCAAGCAACTGTCAATAAGAAACTAAATATAATTATGCGGAGAAATCCCAAACTGCGCCCTGAAGCTCGGCCTCGAGACCGTCTCAATCAACCGAATCACTCACCTATTCAATGCATGTTACAGAACTGGTATCTTTCCATCCGCATGGAAACAAGCGGTAATCACCATGATTCCTAAGCCGAACAAGCCACCAGAGTCCCCGAACTCGTACAGACCCATCAGCCTGACTTCCTGTTTAGGTAAAGTTTTTTGAAAAACTACTAGCCAAACGGCTGATGCGATTTCTTGAAGAAAACAATCTTCCAGGAGAAGATCAATGCGCCTATAGAAAGACTCATTCCACACTGGACAATCTAGTCAGACTCGTACAGGACATCATGGTTAGCAAGGCCAAGCTGAGACGGATCCTCGCTCTTTTTCTGGATGTGGAGGCAGCCTTTGACTCGGTCTGGCATGACTTTCTCAGGTACCAGATGCTCCAAATGAAGCTCCCGGAAGCTCTCACTAGGATTTGCTCCAACTATCTTCTTGACCGTCAGATGCAAGTCCGAGTCAACGAAGCTCTAAGCCAAATTCACCTCCTCCAAGCAGGCGTGCCGCAGGGAGGCATACTTAGCCCATTTCTTTACATCCTATTCATCAGTTCAATGCCCAAACCCGAGACCTCTCTGGTCAAAAGAAGCCAATTCGCCGACGACATGACTGTCTGGGCAATGGGAGACATGTTTGGCGAAATTAAATACAACCTGCAGCCCTACCTAGACAAAGTCTGGGACTGGTGCAGTAGGCGAGGTATCAAAATTAATACTGGTAAAACACAGGCCATCGCTTTTAATTATGCACCGACTCCACAGCAGGACATTAGACCTGAGATCAAACTAGGCAGTACAATCCTAGCATACCAGAGCGAGGTAAAATTTCTTGGCGTCAAGCTGGACTATCGACTCTCGCTCAAATCCCACGTCTCCTCCAGGGTCGACAAATGTCGGGCTCTTGTTATGACAATCTACCGCATAGCCAATGTCACTGGACTCAGTAGCATGACTCTCCGAATGCTATACAGAGCCTACGTAGAAAGCACCATGACATATGGAGCCCCCATTCTGAGCATTATCCAACAAGGCAGCCTGCATGAGTTGCAAAAAACTCAAAACCTCGCACTCAGAATCTGTTTCGGGGCTCCCCAGTATACAAAGATCTCATATCTACACGAGCTCGCTCGCATGCCCATGGTTGCTGACCGGATTCGAACCCTGGGTGTAGACTGGCTCGACAAGGTGCGAAAGGCCAAGCTCCACGGGTTTCACACTGAACCTTACCTACTCCAGCGAGCCAGAAATAAACCACCCGTCCTTAACATCCTGTGGGACTCGCTTAAACAACGAGAAGCAAACAAGCGCGCTGTCACTGCTTCCCTAAACCCATAGTTCCCAATCCAACCGACCGCTCTAAGATAAAACTTAAATAACTAAAACCTAAATTAGCCTAAAGAGAATTTCCTTGGCCGGACTATGCTGGGGGATGTTCACACAGACTTTGCATGCACAAGTATTTTTTTTTGTAAAAATATGCAAATATTGTTTTTAGTCTACGTGTCCTTTAAGATCGAATATACTAAGCGCCTAGCGCCAAATAATTCATGTTTACCTCGCAGTATTTTTCTGCAAACAATATTTTACTCCAACTAAATCGCGTTTTTTTTAAAAATCCTAAATAATTTTTTGTCGACTAGTGCATTTTTCAAATTTTCGTTTTATAAATTTATTACATTTTACACATATCGCTACTGTAAGTACTCCCTTGCGACCAATTATCTGCGAATCAATAGCATTGTAAAAATCCAGGTATTTAAGTGTCGCCCAGAGCGAAATGCGGAAATCCTTTTATTGTTTTACCTTAATATTGGCTTTTTACCCTGCATTTTTCGCTAACCCATAATATTATTTTCGAACCCTCTCAAAATGAATTGTCAATTCGAAATTTTTATATTCGAAAAAAAATTAAATTGACTTGCGTATGAGCCCTTCGATGGGCTGAGGCGCGGCTTTAAAGCCTCACTTTTTAACAACACAACATCATGTTAAAGCATCTACTATTGGCTCTGAGAACCACAACCAAGCAACTGTCAATAAGAAACTAAATATAATTATGCGGAGAATCACTCAATAACTTGAGGACTCCGTAAGCCCTATCCGACTGTCACTCAGAATAAGCATGTCCCTAATCTGGCTTATGACACTTTGCTGCACATTTGCCACAGTTCGGTCAGGCCTGTACATAGTGTGCGAAAATCAGACCATAACAGCTGACTGTTCCGACAAACTAATATCCGTATCCATAGGAACCTTTGGCAAGTCCAGCTTGTTCTCAGCTTCATGCCCTAACCAGCCGCCGAAGGAATGCGAAAGCCCCACCGCCTTGGAGCTAATCCAAACTGCCTGCGATGGCCGCACCAGTTGCAGCCTTGTCGCTAGCAAAGCTCGGTTCGGCGATCCGTGCCCCGGATACGAGAGCTACCTGGTGCTGTACTACAGCTGTGTTGGTGAGAGGGATCAACGTTGAAAGCTTATAATTACTTTCTTAAAATTTCTTTGACGTGAAATGCAGAGGTAATGCCACTTAGTAAGTCCAGGTATGGGTAAGTGCAACGGTAAGGCATTTGTTATTTAACGACGCCAATTTAACAGTGCTTGCTGAAGCTCATTAATAATTAATGAGATCGAATTAAACCTATTTAATCAAGTTTTTTTGAACCGCTCGCATTATTAGTACATTGGTTGGTTTTCTGGTTTACTAAACCAGAATTAGCAAAGGACTTCTGATTTATGTTTTCGTTTTTTTCTTGCTCAAAAATCGTGTACTTTTCAGCAGAAATAGATTGAATAAAGAGAAATAGAGACAGATTGTTTCTACAAAACCGTTTTTGCGGCATTAAAATGAAAGACAAAAGACTGAATATACTACTTCAAGTCTTTTAATACAGTAAGATAAAAATATGTAAAGAATTGAGGTTCCCACTTATCAGAGACAGATAATTGACACCTGCTTCTCTTACGTTAGTACAAGTTTTTATTATTCATGCAGTTAAGAGACATTGTTTCAAATCGGCTCGAATAAAAAAGCTAAAACCTGTTCAAACAGGCTGATAAGTGCCGGAATATTATAAACAAAGGCAGTAAGATAAGGTGATTAAAGCATTTCTGAGCAAAATTTCAAGTGTCAATAAAGGAAATAAAATTACATGATTGCACTAGTATCTTTATGGCCTTAAATGATCCATTATTACTGTTGAATTTCTTTCAATACTGAAAAAATACTAATTGTAAAATTCTGCCAGAAAAGTACATTTTTCGTCAGGTCAAGAAAACAAAATAACTAGAATACATAGAAACCAAAAGGTTTCCATCTTTTGTACATCCCGATTGGCTGAAGAATCCGTGAACTAAAGTACACCATTAACTAAACGCACAATTTTAACTGACTAATCAATCAATAGACTTGTTAGTTAAAAAAACGATGGCTATGTACATGCCCACCCTCTCCTCGCGTACACTAGCTTAACGAGAACGTACATGCATGCACGGGCACTGCCTGAGCGACCCTCTAAACCGGCTCTTATCTCGCATATCGTTTCGTTTGTAAACATTCTTTTTTCTGCAGCCTGGAACGCAATCTCAATTTTGTTGCACGCGGAGTAAAGCAAGTAAAAAAAATCTGATCATGCTCCAGATTTTTTAAATAATAAAAACCTAGCCAAATACACGAACGACGCATTCAAATCACGAGAGAAAAACGCTGAAACTCGGCTCATCCTTTTATCGGAAAAACAATACAACTTCGCAATGGAGGGCACCATGTTTTTCACTCTGCGCCAGGCTAATTGCACGCCGGAGTTTCGTCGGGCAGCCTACAATCCGTCTGAGGCTGTCCGAATGATCATCTACAGTCTGACTGTGCTGCAGGGCGCGATCCTGCCCGTGGGAATGACCCTCAACATCGCCTGCTTGGCCACTTTGTTGCGCTATCCACTGAGCGCCGAGGTCAACGGTCATTTCATCAGCTTCTGCATCAGCGACACAGCCTTCCTAGTGTTCAACATGCTGGACACGATCAGCCATTGCGTGGAGAACTCCACGCCAATGACTGGCGGCCCGGAGGCCTTCGTCTACATCGCCTATGCGCATCCGCTAGCCTGGACTCTGCGCAGCGTGGCCTACACGGCACACAGCTGGCAGACTGTGCTGCTGAGCAGCCTCAAGTGGCGTCGAATCTGCCGGCCGCTGTCCGCCTTGCCCGAGTCGCGAATCCGTCAGCTCATCGGACTGCTGTGGGTCTACAGTCTGGCGACCAGCATTCCGCCGATCCTGCTGTTTCAAGCCTTTGTCTCCGTGCTGTACGCCAACTGTCCCGGCCAGGGCTTCCAGGTGGCCGGCAGCGGCTACCATCGGCTTTACAGCATCTACGACAGTGACAATGACAACGGCGGCGGCCTCATACCGCCCGCAATGCCGCCGTTATTTGTGGCGGTGAACTCGTCGTTGCTGCCGGCGGTTATCTGCCTGATCTGCAGCCTGGGCATCGTTTGGCGTCTGCGTCATCCCGCCAGGCGCAGTCAAGAGCGCAGCCAGAATGTTCGACAGCAGAGACGCCTGTTTGATTCGGGCGCACTGCGTCAGGGCCGCGAAGTTACCCGCGCCGTACTGCTGTCGGCTAACAGTTTTCTGATCTTCCAGATACCCATGGTGATCTGGACCCTTGTTGACACCTGGTATTGGAAGCTGCTGCAGCCGGCCATCTTCTCCATGCTTGTGGTGATCAGCAACACCATTAGTCAGGCGTTCTTCGCGGTGGACCTGTCCATTTGCCTGCACAGCAACCACCGTTTCTCTAGCAACCTTCGCCGATACCTGCAGCCTTGGTGCAAGTGCAGACAGCGGGGTGACCAGCAGCATCAGCAGCAGCATCCGCAGAAGCAGCATCAGCAGCTGAATCATTGCGACCAGCCTATCGAGCTTCGAAGGCTTCGAGCATTTTCCGATTGCGACGATAGAGGAGAGCCGACGGGGACCTTCTCGTACTGCAGCGATGTCGGCGTACTATCGATCGGTGCTTGAGTGGTGATGGCCAATCAGTCTAATATTTGACAGCTTACTAGTGAGTTAATTGGACACTGTTTCAATGTGTAAATACAGAATTCCTTATACAAATTATAGAGAGACTTCCTGCATGCATCTAGTCTAAATTACGTTATAATGTTTGTTACAAATTTTTTGGCTACTTTCTCTTTGATGCTTTTAAAATAGGTTTTTTGTTATTTGCTTAGCAATGTGTTTGATGCCAATGTTCTGTCTGTATAGAAAATTTATTGTTTATTTTTTGTCATTCATGCATGAAAATGCAACGCAGCAATCGTAGCTACAAAATTAAAATCAAATCGACGTTTAATTCATACTTTTTTGACTTACTTTTAATTATTGCTAATTTTTCGCTTGCCAGCAATTCGATGTTAAACTATAATTATATCACACTTGCATGGGATTAAGTTTTGTTTTTTTTCTCATGTTACCTAAAATTTATCCAATAAATTGTCAAGTACTACTTAAGTAGTTCTTGTAAAGTGTATGTTAAAAATTTTCCAAACTGACCAACCTGTTTATTGCAATAAGCTGGTTTCTTCGTGAAAACGTTGATCTATTGCGTGAATAAGTTGATCTATTGCGTGAATAAGTTGATCTATTGCGTGAATAAGTTGATCTATTGCGTGAATAAGTTGATCTATTGCCTGAATAAGTTGATCTATTGCGTGAATAAGTTGATCTATTGCGTGAATAAGTTGATCTATTGCGTGAATAAGTTGATCTATTGCCTGAATAAGTTGATCTATTGCGTGAATAAGTTGATCTATTGCGTGAATAAGTTGATCTATTGCGTGAATAAGTTGATCTATTGCGTGAATAAGTTGATCTATTGCGTGAATAAGTTGATCTATTGCGTGAATAAGTTGATCTATTGCGTGAACACGTTGATCTGCTTCATGAACACGTTGATCTACTTCGTGAACAAGTTGATCTACTTCGTGAACACGTTGATCTACTTCGTGAACAAGTTGATATATTGCGTGAACAAGATCCACTTCGTGAACAGTTGATCTATCGTCAATGGCAAGATGCAAGGATGATCTGCCGTTGATTTATTTCAAGATGGTGCATGCAGCTTCCAAAAATATCAAAACTGCAATGCTTTAAATGAACCTCATTTCACTTTAAATATAGCATAAGAAAATAATTAGGAGCAGAGCTTTATTTGTCCTTTCCGACGTTTCAAGTAATAAAAACAATATTTATAGAAAAAAATTAAAGGGGAAAAATTTCTATACAAGCGGCAAGTTAGGGAGTCAAAAAAATTTAGAGAGTAGTTTTTGCATCTAAAGTACATTTTTAACAAGACACAGAAAATAAAATACTACAACTTTTTAAAACTTAATGGGCTGCTAGTAGTAGTTATTGAGTTATAAATTCGAATTAGGCAATAAATAAAATATTTTTAGACGTGCATGAAGTTTGCTATGAATCTTAAAGCAAAAAATCCACACCGTAATAAACATTATTTAATTCAATTTATGATACAGCAAGAAAAAAGTAGAACGGATCAGCGCATTCGCAAGCTCCGTGGTAAGTGTTCGACCCGTCTTTGTCGTACAGGGCTTGGTTGAGAATTCTGGCGCGGATGCTATTTGCGTTGCCGTCGTTGGGCTCGCCGGGGCTCCAGATTCCGCCACGGTCAGTCGTCAGCAACGGCAGCGGCCAGCCGCAGTCCGTCCACGTCCAGCTGCCGTTGCTCAGGACTGACGCGCTCACCCAGATCTCCTTGTCGTTGTCCACCAGGCCCGTTGACGCCCTGACGTCGCGCAGCTCCTCGACGCTGCTCAGGTCGGCGAGCTTCGTCAGCGGCATGGCCGATCCATCCGAGAGGCTGGCGGAGTGCCGGCAGCTGTCGACCTGAGCGGCCCACGTTGCCGTCTGCCCGTCTCTGGCAGCCTTGTATAGCGAGCCCTTGAAGCGGCTGCCGCTGACGCCGGCGACCCACCTGTAGTCGGCGGGACACAGCCGGCCGGGCTCGACGCCCTCCGTCTGCTTGACGAAGATGCGAAGCCGCCTGGCCGAGCAGCCGCCGCTCCACGAGCTGGGATCGAGCAGCAGCTGCGGGCTGCAGGCATCGAAGCTGAACAGCAGGCAGAGCTGCCGGTCCGAGGAGGCGGCGTCGGCCTCCATGGCGAAGGCTCGGCACCTCGGAGCCGTCTGGCAGCGGAGCGCGCAGGCCTGGAGGCCGACGCTGAGCACCCGGTAGTGGGCGGGGGACACGCAGTTGGAGGTGAGGATCGGGTGGAAGAGGGCTCGCTGCCTGCAGCACCTGGCGGCGGGACTCAGCAGCAGCAGCACAGAAAAAATCCCTGCAGGCAGCGTCAGTTAGTTTTTCTTTACTTCTACACGCATTGTTGATCTTTGTGTTGAATATTTTTCATTTAACGATGAAGCTGAGTTGGGCTTGCTTCTTTAAAAAATTGTCCTTCTGCATCAGATGTGTTGCCATGCAAACTAAACTAAACTTAGCTAGTTAACACTGGCTCGGGGGGGGGGCTTCTCTACCTAATTGGTCAGAAATTGTCACGCAAATTGGCTTCTAGTCAATGGGCAACGTTTGAAATGATGGCTTTTGAGATTTCATAGCCCATTTGAGAATGCAAAACGGCTAGGATATGTCATTTCGGTGGATAATGCGAGAGCCAATCAGAATGAGCGAGCGACACTGGGTGATGAAAAAATGAAATTAGATGCATGTACAATACACTTAAATAATACAAGAGCCAATCAGAGCGCCCGCCTGAGCGGAGCGCCACGAGGGAAAACTTTAAGAATCGATCTCGGGATTTGAAGTCTCTCGAATCCCTCCCTGTCACTGGTATTACCAGTTTTCCATCCAAGTCCTCACTCCTTGGGGAAAAATAGATTGTTATTATTAACTTAATCAAGCAGTTTAATTAAGAAATTTATCTGCTTTATTATTTCACAAAGTCTATTTGGGGGTTCAGCAGAACGACAATGCTATACGAGCCATATTGTTCCTAGAATAGAGGAGTCAAGCTATATAATTAATTGGCCCATCCAGCTAAGCTCTGTTCCATATCTCTTTCCATCGCACCGTTTTTGACAGCTCATTATGAGAAGCAAGCCGCTCAGGATTTGGAAAGCAACAGAAGCTGCAGTGGCGCAAAAGCATTTTAGCTAACTAAAGCAGAAACCAATTAAAAATTAAAGCAATAAAGCAGGCGGGCTAAAATATTATTATCGTCTAATTTTAACCTGACATTAGGCCAGGCAGGCATCATTAGTTGAAGTGGATAGCTGCTCCCAACGCAATAATCCGCTATATGATAGTTCAAAAAAATAAACAGAAAGCTTTTTGGACTCTTCACTTTAAAACCTATTCAGCTCCCCAAATGCGTGAAGCTTAAGCTCAAACCCAAATGATGCTCAAGCCAGTTGTTGCATTCCCGATGCCACCTGATCCTATAAACTTTTTGCCGTCTTTATTTTGATTATTTAGTATGACTCACATGTGATTTAATTCTGATCATTCATCGCCACACACAGCACAGCAGCTAAGCTAAATAAGCTAAATCTGCAGGAGGGCTGTAGGCACCTTGACGCTTAAAACGACATCGTCCCACAACCAGCGACGGGGCATGACTGTCCATTGCGCTGACTCCTGAAGCGCGTTCAGTCACACTAAATACGGTATGCAGGCATAGACACACACACAGGCCGGCACCCAGTCACGCACTCACATAGTTCCAGGAATGTACACTCTCGATGCCTTGGACATTGTGTAATAGACTTTGTCTCAAAATCTTGGGCTACAGGATCACGATTTAAAAGTGTTTTAATTTGTTTTCGGACTCGACAGAAGCTTCTGAAGATCGCTTTAATTAAGCCACAGTTCAATGTTAAGAAGACTTAAGCAAGTGGGTATTTCATATTGTACTACTTGTAGCTTTATCAATTAAAGGTGCACGCTTTTTGATTATACATACCAATGCCGTAAATGGACACGAAAGACCTAAATTAAACTTTCGAAGACAAAAGCGAAATTTGTTGATTGTTCAAGTTTACAATGATTTTATTTTTTGTAATTTAATCTATAATAACAAAAATAATGGACGAAAAAGTCGTATCAATTTAATGACATCACAATGAATTATCATAACACGGGATTTATCCACTGAGCGACACAATCTGGTCGCTACCGGGATACGAAGGCAGCCGCAAGCCGAACGCCCTAGCCAGCTCCGGCGGCACGAAGCGGCCACCTAGAAAATGATGCCGACCGGCGAACTGCTGGGCGCACAATTTCGGCGCCGTCAGCGACACCAAACAGTCGGGTCTGATCGACTGGGATTCGAGCACAGGACCTTGTTCAACATCCCAACCGCTGGGTATGTCGATACTAACAATAGAAACACTGGTTTGACACAGTGCCGACATGATACCAACAAAATCAGGTCTAACAGGCGGTTTGAACGAAAATCCGAACAGCGCGTCAATCACAAGATCGTAGGCGGCATCGATGGTGGCAGCGGTGGGATGCAACTCCACTAGGGGAATGCCCGACCGTTCGCACTGCCTAACCAGATTGCAATAGAGCGGCTTGTCCGTCCGTTTTGGATAATAAACGGCCGGCGCGTAGCCAAACTGGCCGAGGTGGCGAGCGCACACCAGACCGTCGCCGCCGTTGTTGCCGGGGCCGCAGCAGACCAGCACTCGCGGCTGGCTGAGACTGCCGTCGGGCTTGGCGGCTGGCGGATAGGCCCGGTGAACAGCCTGGGCGCAGGCCAGACCGGCCAGCTCCATCAGCTGGTCTACACTGAAACCGTACTCACTGAACAGCTGTTCGTCAATGCTGACAGCTGCCGACTGGCCTAAATAACTCCAGCTGCTCATTGTTGCCGTTCGAGCTAAAGCTGCTACGCCACGTAGTCCGCTACCTAGTCTCAGCTGCAAAATTTAGCAATAGAAAAGTGCTTAGCTACTTCAAATAAGTGTGAGTGATTCGTTTCTAAAAAAGGTAAATCTGCAGGAGGGCTGCAGGCACTTTGACGCTTAAAGCGACATCGTCCCACAACCAGCGACTGGGCATGACTGTCCATTGCGCTGACTCCTGAAGCGCGTTCAATCACACTAAATACGGTATGACTCCAGTCACGCACGCAAATTGGGTTTACAAGTGGCGGTTCCAGGCAAGTACACTCTCTATGCCTTGGGGGGTTGCCCTCATGGGCGTAAATTGCGCAATCGGCCCATAGCCCAACCAATTCGTGCACAAGGCCCCAAATTAAACAGTGACCCTGCACACGAAACCGCGCTAGGGAAAATAGCCAACCTACAACGCGGGGTCGAACCTGGACCAGTGGCGCACAAGGCAGACGCGCTAGACCTCCGAGCCACTCGCCCCCCCTTTGACGAATTTTACTTGGGTAACATAAAAATTAAGTTGATTTGGAAATCCCCTAATCCTTTACTACTAGGGATAAAACAAGCAATCAATGGGATTCTCGACTTACTTCATTGACTATTGATGTCATAATGTGGAAATTTTCTTATTTTATCGAATCAATTTATTTTTGACAGATGCATTATCAGTGAGAGGGTCTTTGTGAGATCGCAACTCTTCTGCCTGAGATAATAGCTTAATTTCCTAAGGCTTGTAACTCTGTTTCAGATCCCTAAAGTTCACTCTAGATTTTGCCTTACCCAATAAAGATAACAAATCATAGATAATGAAATTTTTTGTTGCGACGATAGTCGCATATTTTTTTTATTAAATGATGCATTAACAAAACATATTCCTGTGGACAAAAAAGCTAATGAACTTAACTAAGCGACAGTAAACAACATCTAAGCTAAATGAATATAGCCTCGTATGCAAGTAAAATTTCAATCAAGCTGTCAATCAATCAATCGATCAATTAATCAGTCACTGCAAATCCGGCTGACGAATTCTAGATTCGCGATCTTCATTGCGAACAAACTCGATCATAGAGCGGGTCACCTCGTTGTCATAGCGACTGGGCAAGGGTTTGGCACCCGTTAGCCAGTAGTAAATATCCCAATCATTAGACGGCTCGTTAATAATAGCGTCGTACATGTCTAATTGGGCGGCCGACATGACAGCTAGATGACGATTGGCGTAGCAACTCAACAGAAGGCCGTTCTCTAGCATGCCGCGCTTGCGACTCTGATAGAGGAGGCGCTGGCGCTTCTGTTCAACAGACTCCGACGCCTGCTGCTTACGCGGTGGCAGCGGCGGCGATCTGCAAACGAATCAAAGACGGGATGCGCGATTTCAGAGCTGCAACAGTCGGTCTAATCGACTTTTCTAAGAAACCAACTCACTTGGCAAACTCGGCCAGCTCGTGAAAAGTGCCGAGATCAGCTAGCTGCGGCGGCAGCGGCGTCAGCGAGCCCTGCGCGTAAGCCAATAGTTCTTCATCGGGTATCTGCAGGCGCAGCAGGCGGTCAAATTCGTCTGTCTGAGCGCCCGACATGCCTTCCAGACGGGAATCGGCGAACGCGTGCAACAGGCCGGCGCAGTCCGGCAGCCGACGCTGTCGACTTTCAAACAGCAGTCGGGCCTTTTTGTCCGGCAGGCTCTCCAGCCCGGACGGCTCCGGGTGCACCGGCTGCGGCGGCTCCGTTGTGGCGTCGCCGAGAGGCGGATCGAAGTAGCGCGACCAGTGGGTTGACTGGCGGCTGCCGGCAGCTGCAAGGCTGCCTGCATTGAAATTCGCTCGCAGGCGCAGCAGCGAAGCGCCGCGAATCAGATTGCGTCCGATGGGCAGCTGAAGCGGCGGGGTGGGGCTTCCGTTTGAGAGCGGTGAGGCGGCTTTTAGGGAAGCTTGGGGCTGAGAATTTGTTAATGTCTGCGTACAAATGGGTGTCTTATAATGGCTGGAAGGACAACTGGGTGTCTGAGAGTGGCTGGATGGACAACTAGGTGTCTGGGAGTGGCTACATGGACAACTGGGTGTCTGAGAGTGTCTGAAAGGATAACTGGGTGTCTGAGAGTGGCTGGATGGACAACTAGGTGTCTGGGAGTGGCTACATGGACAACTGGGTGTCTGAGAGTGTCTGAAAGGATAACTGGGTGTCTGAGAGTGGCTGGATGGACAACTAGGTGTCTGGGAGTGGCTACATGGACAACTGGGTGTCTGAGAGTGTCTGAAAGGACAACTGGGTGTCTGAGAGTGGCTGGAGGGACAACTGGGTGTCTGAGAGTGGCTGGAGGGACAACTGGGTGTCTGAGAGTGGCTAGATGGACAACTAGGTGTCTGGGAGTGGCTGGAGGGACAACTGGGTGTCTGGGAGTGGCTAGATGGACAACTGGGTGTCTGAGAGTGTCTGAAAGGACAACTGGGTGTTTGAGAGTGGCTGGAGGGACAACAAGGGTATCTGAGAGTGGCTGGAAGGACAACTGGGTGTCTGAGAGTGGCTGGAGGGACAACAAGGGTATCTGAGAGTGGCTGGAAGGACAACTGGGTGTCTGAGAGTGGCTGGAGGGACAACTGGGTGTCTGAGAGTGGCTGGAGGGACAACTGGGTGTCTGGGAGTGGCTGGAGGGACAACTGGGTGTCTGAGAGTGGCTGGAAGGACAACTGGGTGTCTGAGAGTGGCTGGAAGGACAACTGGGTGTCTGAGAGTGGCTGGAGGGACAACAAGGGTATCTGAGAGTGGCTGGAAGGACAACTGGGTGTCTGAGAGTGGCTGGAAGGACAACTGGGTGTCTGAGAGTGGCTGGAGGGACAACTGGGTGTCTGAGAGTGGCTGGAAGGACAACTGGGTGTCTGAGAGTGGCTAGATGGACAACTGGGTGTCTGAGAGTGGCTGGAAGGACAACTGGGTGTCTGAGAGTGGCTGGAGGGACAACTGGGTGTCTGAGAGTGTCTGAAAGGACAACTGGGTGTTTGAGACTGGCTGGAAGGACAACTGGGTGTCTGAGAGTGGCTAGATGGACAACTAGGTGTCTGGGAGTGGCTGGAGGGACAACTGGGTGTCTGGGAGTGGCTAGATGGACAACTGGGTGTCTGAGAGTGGCTGGAAGGACAACTGGGTGTCTGAGAGTGGCTGGAGGGACAACTGGGTGTCTGAGAGTGTCTGAAAGGACAACTGGGTGTCTGAGAGTGGCTGGAGGGACAACTGGGTGTCTGAGAGTGGCTGGAGGGACAACTGGGTGTCTGAGAGTGGCTGGAAGGACAACTGGGTGTCTGAGAGTGGCTGGAGGGACAACTGGGTGTCTGAGAGTGGCTGGAAGGACAACTGGGTGTCTGAGAGTGGCTAGATGGACAACTAGGTGTCTGGGAGTGGCTGGAGGGACAACTGGGTGTCTGGGAGTGGCTAGATGGACAACTGGGTGTCTGAGAGTGTCTGAAAGGACAACTGGGTGTCTGAGAGTGGCTGGAGGGACAACTGGGTGTCTGAGAGTGGCTGGAGGGACAACTGGGTGTCTGAGAGTGTCTGAAAGGACAACTGGGTGTCTGAGAGTGGCTGGAGGGACAACTGGGTGTCTGAGAGTGTCTGAAAGGACAACTAGGTGTCTGGGAGTGGCTAGATGGACAACTGGGTGTCTGAGAGTGTCTGAAAGGACAACTGGGTGTCTGAGAGTGGCTGGAGGGACAACTGGGTGTCTGAGAGTGGCTGGATGGACAACTAGGTGTCTGGGAGTGGCTAGATGGACAACTGGGTGTCTGAGAGTGTCTGAAAGGACAACTGGGTGTCTGAGAGTGGCTGGATGGACAACTAGGTGTCTGGGAGTGGCTGGAGGGACAACTGGGTGTCTGAGAGTGTCTGAAAGGACAACTGGGTGTTTGAGACTGGCTGGAAGGACAACTGGGTGTCTGAGAGTGGCTAGATGGACAACTAGGTGTCTGGGAGTGGCTGGAGGGACAACTGGGTGTCTGAGAGTGGCTGGAAGGACAACTGGGTGTCTGAGAGTGGCTGGAGGGACAACTGGGTGTCTGAGAGTGTCTGAAAGGACAACTGGGTGTCTGAGAGTGGCTGGAGGGACAACTGGGTGTCTGAGAGTGGCTGGAGGGACAACTGGGTGTCTGAGAGTGGCTGGAAGGACAACTGGGTGTCTGAGAGTGGCTGGAGGGACAACTGGGTGTCTGAGAGTGGCTGGAAGGACAACTGGGTGTCTGAGAGTGGCTAGATGGACAACTAGGTGTCTGGGAGTGGCTGGAGGGACAACTGGGTGTCTGGGAGTGGCTAGATGGACAACTGGGTGTCTGAGAGTGTCTGAAAGGACAACTGGGTGTCTGAGAGTGGCTGGAGGGACAACTGGGTGTCTGAGAGTGGCTGGAGGGACAACTGGGTGTCTGAGAGTGTCTGAAAGGACAACTGGGTGTCTGAGAGTGGCTGGAGGGACAACTGGGTGTCTGAGAGTGTCTGAAAGGACAACTAGGTGTCTGGGAGTGGCTAGATGGACAACTGGGTGTCTGAGAGTGTCTGAAAGGACAACTGGGTGTCTGAGAGTGGCTGGAGGGACAACTGGGTGTCTGAGAGTGGCTGGATGGACAACTGGGTGTCTGAGAGTGGCTGGAAGGACAACTGGGTGTCTGAGAGTGGCTAGATGGACAACTGGGTGTCTGAGAGTGTCTGAAAGGACAACTGGGTGTCTGAGAGTGGCTGGAGGGACAACTGGGTGTCTGAGAGTGGCTGGAAGGACAACTGGGTGTCTGAGAGTGTCTGAAAGGACAACTGGGTGTCTGAGAGTGTCTGAAAGGACAACTGGGTGTCTGAGAGTGGCTGGAGGGACAACTGGGTGTCTGAGAGTGGCTGGATGGACAACTGGGTGTCTGAGAGTGTCTGAAAGGACAACTGGGTGTCTGAGAGTGTCTGAAAGGACAACTAGGTGTCTGAGAGTGGCTGGAAGGACAACTGGGTGTCTGAGAGTGGCTGGAGGGACAACTGGGTGTCTGAGAGTGGCTGGAAGGACAACTGGGTGTCTGAGAGTGTCTGAAAGGACAACTGGGTGTCTGAGAGTGTCTGAAAGGACAACTGGGTGTCTGAGAGTGGCTGGAGGGACAACTGGGTGTCTGAGAGTGGCTGGATGGACAACTGGGTGTCTGAGAGTGTCTGAAAGGACAACTGGGTGTCTGAGAGTGGCTGGATGGACAACTAGGTGTCTGGGAGTGGCTAGATGGACAACTGGGTGTCTGAGAGTGTCTGAAAGGACAACTGGGTGTCTGAGAGTGGCTGGAAGGACAACTGGGTGTCTGAGAGTGGCTGGAAGGACAACTGGGTGTCTGAGAGTGGCTGGAAGGACAACTGGGTGTCTGAGAGTGGCTGGATGGACAACTGGGTGTCTGAGACTGGCTGGAAGGAGTCTGTTTTTGTTACCTATGAAATCAACTTAATGAAATTTGAAAAGCAAAACCACAAAAATGTAGAAAATCTACTTTGAATCGACTTTATTAACGATAGATACAGCTCCGAAAAAGTAAGGTTAAAATTACGTTTCATTATTGAAACGTAGGGTAACAGCAGCGCATACTCGTACAGCCTATTGATTTGAATTTAAATCGATGCGAGTAAACAACAAAAAGCAAAACAATATTGGGTTTATCATTTGGAGCAATAATAAAGCTATTAAAGGTAAACCGCAGTCAGTTTACACATTACTTAATAATCAGTAATGCCTTCACATGCACTGTATGAGTCAACTGAGAGACAAAAAAATAAATCTGAAAGACTATTAGCATCAATACGCATAACATCGCATAGAAAATGGGGAAAAATCATAATTAAATAAACCGTGCATTAAACAGGCAAAACTTAAAATACAGCCTGAATTTACGAAACTTTCAGGACGTCTTGACCGCCTCATCAGCATCTTCACCAGGAGGCCGGAGGCAGCCCAGCTGTCCAAGACGATCTCTCAATTTGGCGTCAATATCGGCACGACTGCGCTGCAGCACGTGCAGCCCGGTGACAGTCAGCACTAGGAGCTCGCGCACTCCGTCACCGGTGACGTCTGCCTGCGCTACGCACTGGACTGGCGTGTTGAATAGGCGCTCAAATGTGAGGATGTACTCGCCTGAATTACGGTCAGATAGGAGCTGTCTTATCGATTTTAAAGCGAGTGATTCTATAACGATTGTCAAAATCAGTGGCATCTAGTGCGTTCAGTGCAATCCTAGATTCAACTGGCACATTTAAAACCTGGATGTAAAAATAGAAAAATTGAAACAAAACCACCTCACCCATAACCTCCAGCCGATTTTGGCCAGCTACTATTTTGCAAGAAAGTGAGTTAAAGCAAGTTGAAAATCTTTCAGCAAGTTGACAACCCCGCTCACCAATTTAAAAACCCCTTCAGCAAGTTGACAACCCCGCTCACCAATTTAAAAACCCCTTCAGCAAGTCAATAATCCCCTCACCAAATCAACAAACCCCTCACCAAGTCAACAAACCCCTTCAGCAAGTCAATAATCCCCTCACCAATTTAACAAACCCCTCAGCAAGTCAGCAAGTCAACATCCCCGCTCACCAATTTAAAAACCCCTTCAGCAAGTCAATAATCCCCTCACCAAGTCAACAAACCCCTCACCAAGTCAACAAACCCCTCACCAAGTCAACAAACCCCTCACCAAGTCAACAAACCCCTCACCAAGTCAACAAACCCCTCACCAAGTCAACAAACCCCTCACCAAGTCAACAAACCCCTCACCAAGTCAACAAACCCTTCACCAAGTCAACAAACCCCTTCAGCAAGTCAAAAAACCCCTCACCAAGTCAACAAACCCCTTCAGCAAGTCAACAAACCCCTCACCAAGTCAACAAACCCTTCACCAAGTCAACAACCCCACTGTATAATCCTTGAATCTAAGAACAAAAAAATTGAACTAGGATAGCGTAAAAGCCCGGCATTATGATCACTTATAAGCCTAGAATCAATCATACAAAAATAGTAACCGAGGCTCACTATCAAACAACCTAGATTCAGAGTATTCTTAAGACGTTGCAAGTTCCTCAAAAAATACCCCCCCTGCCTCGAAAACAAAGCAAACACGAACCAGAATCCGGCTGTCGTTTATAAATTCGAATCCGTTGACAGAAGCTGCCAACCACAATCTCATCCTCGCCGTCTTCGTCAACATCTAGCGAGCAGAGAAATGCGGGACAATCCAACTCTCTGGTGCCAGGCAGAGCGATCTGCCGCTGCGCGCCGCCGCAACCGGAACCGGAAGTGAACAGGCCGGTGAACAGAACAACAGGCTCAGTGATGGCCGACACTAGCAGGCCGAGTTGGGGATTTTTCCAATCGCGATTGTTGTTAGTAACAGAGGCCGCATCAGAACAACAACTGCTGGCTGATGGACTCGGCCACAGAAATCGACAGTTAAGAATGCTGACGTCATATTCGAGATTGCAGGTGTCCAATATGTCCAGACTGTGCAGGTCTAGGGCGCAGATTCTCAGACTGCCCGTGTCGGTGCCCCATGCGCTTAGCCGTACGGTGTCGGCGTTGGTTAGGGCAAACTGGGCTTGGAATACGCTGGGGCAGGGGCGGGGGCGGGCGGATCGGGTCAATGCGATTCTTGGAAAGGAAGGGCGATTCTCAAATCTGCTTAGGGAGAAAAGGGCGATTCTCAAATCTGTCTAGGGCGATTCTCAAATCTGTCTAGGGCGATTCTCAAATCTGCTTAGGGAGAAAAGGGCGATTCTCAAATCTGTCTAGGGCGATTCTCAAATCTGTCTAGGGCGATTCTCAAATCTGTTTAGGGAGCTAAAGGCGTTCACGCGGTAAAAATAGTCTTTAACTATCGTACGACTCACTTCTTAACCGGGTGCTCAATCTCAGGGAAGTACTGCGACCTCAGGTTCTCCTTCTCGTGCTGGAAAACAGACAGACAGACAGATTGAAAGACACATTTTTAAGAAAAATTAAATCGTCACTTGATTGACAGGAACACGCACTTAATTAGCCCCTGTAGCTACACAATGAACATGATTAGAATGATTTCGAAACCATTTTTTTCGTTCTATCGTAGATGAATTAATTACAAAATGGGTTTCGAAGCTGGCAAATAGAGATTAAAAATAGAATTTGAAGCGCATTGTACTAATTAGTCGCTTCTTTGACGAAACAATCAAAAGCTAATGAAGGCTTGTCACAGCATTTACCAATTGGTCACTATGCGGCTGAAATATGCACAGTAAATAGATAAATTTATAACAAACAGCCGTTACCAATTGGCAACACGCCTACACACGCATATATAGGACAAAAGGTGTGTGACGTAATCGAGTCAAAACTTGCCTGATTTAGAGAGAAAACTTCGCAATCGCAGCCCATATCGTGTCGGGATTTTTCAAAGCAAAAACAGACGAATACGGATTCTAATTTGCGCTCGTGCAGTCTGTAGATTCTGGGGGTTGCAAGAGATTAGAGTTAAGCGTGTCAGATGGCGCCAGTAATTAAATAGTTATTTCAGATGGCGCCGCTAATCACTCAGTTGTGTCAGATGGCGCGCCGTTAATCACCCAGTTATGCCAGATGGTACCGTTAATCACCCAGATGTGTCAGATGGCGCTGCTAATCACCTAGGTGTGTCAGATGGCGCCGCTAATCACCCAGTTGTGTCAGATGGCGGCGCTAATCACCCAGTTGTGTCAGATGGCGGCGCTAATCACCCCGTTGTGTCAGATGGCGCTGCTAATCACCCAGTTGTGTCAGATGGCGGCGCTAATCACCCCGTTGTGTCAGATGGCGCTGCTAATCACCCAGTTGTGTCAGATGGCGGCGCTAATCACCCAGTTGTGTCAGATGGCGGCGCTAATCACCCAGTTGTGTCAGATGGCGCTGCTAATCACCCAGTTGTGTCAGATGGTGCCGTTAATCACCCAGTTGTGTCAGATGGCGCCGCTAATCACCCAGTTGTGTCAGATGGCGCCGTTAATCACCCAGTTGTGTCAAATGGCGCCGATAATCAACCGGTTGTGTCAGATGGCGCCGCTAATTACCCAGTTGTGTAAGGTGGCGCTGATAATCACTCATTTGTGTAAGATAGCGCTGATAATCACCCAGTTGTGTAAGATGGCGCTGATAATCACCCAGTTGTGTAAGGTGGCGCCGATAATCACCCAGTTGTGTAAGGTGGCGCCGATAATCACCCAGTTGTGTAAGGTGGCGCTGATAATCACCCAGTTGTGTAAGGTGGCGCTGATAATCACCCAGTTGTGTAAGGTGGCGCCGATAATCACCCAGTTGTGTAAGGTGGCGCTGATAATCACCCAGTTGTGTAAGGTGGCGCTGATAATCACTCAGTTGTGTAAGATAGCGCTGATAATCACCCAGTTGTGTAAGATGGCGCTGATAATTACTCAGTTGTGTAAGATGGCGCTGATAATCACTCAGTTGTGTAAGGTGGCGCTGATAATCACTCAGTTGTGTCAGATGGCGTCGTTAATCTCCCAGTTGTGTCAGATGGTGCCGTTAAACATCCAGCACCCAGGTAGAGCAACTAATCACACAGTAAAATCAATCACTCACTTAGTATGCGTGAGCAATGAAGGCATGTAAGCCAGCCTGTGCTTAAATAGGTAAACCATCTCCATTTTCTTTGTTTCACTGGAGCGAACCAATTCAAATAGGGCGAAACCGTACGATACGGACTCGGAGCTGTCGTGCTTTCTGGTTGACTGAAGTGAAAATATAAATACAATAACATTAATCATTCACTTAGAAGAAAATCTAAACGGACTTAGATAACTATCTTTAGAGCATTTTGCATTAACCTTAGAGAACGTCAGGCCAACAAAAGTTTTGCCGTTCGCTTGCAGACTGTCGATTGAACAGATTTCAACATTGAAAGCGACAACTTCGTCTGAAAAAGGCATAGCAAAAAGACCGCTTAGAAAATACAGTACTGATATATTAAGCCTAATGATAAGAACCTTAATGCAAACTCGCAGTAGATAGATCTCTAACCCAAATGGGCACTCGCAATATGATAGATCTCTTATTCCTATATACGCACATAAATGACTACAATTTGTAGTTAGGTGGACAGACATATCAACCTCTGACCTGAATGTACATACACTTATGACTGATCGTGATCTCTAACCGAAATGTACACACTGGCCGATCTCTAACCCTAATGTACATACTAGCTAATCTCTAACCCCAGCGTACACACTGGCCGATCACTAACCCCAATGTAAACACTAGCTGATCTCTAGCCCTAATGTACACAATGGCCGATCTCTAACCCCAGTGTACACAATGGCCGATCTCTAACTCCAGTGTACACACTAGCCGATCTCTAACCCCAATGTACACACTAGCTGATCTCTAACCCAGTGTACACACTGGCCGATCTCTAATTCAAATGTACACACTAGCTGATCTCTAACCCAGTGTACACACTGGCCGATCTAAAACCCCAGTGTACACACAGGCCGATCTCTAACCCAAATGTACACACTAGCTGATCTCTAACCACAGTGTACACAGTGGCCGATCTCTAACCCAAATGTACACACTAGCTGATCTCTAACCCCAGTAAACACAGTGGCCGATCTCTAACCCAAATGTACACACTAGCTGATCTCTAACCACAGTGTACACAGTGGCCGATCTCTAACCCAAAAGTACACACTGGCTGATCTTTAACCCCAATGTAACACACAGGCCGATCTCGAACCCCAGTGTACACACTGGCCGATCTTTAACCCCAATGTACACACAGGCCAATCTCGAACTCCAGTGTACACACTGGCCGATCTTTAACCCCAATGTACACACAAGCCGATCTCGAACTCCAGTGTACACACTGGCCGATCTTTAACCCCAATGTACACACAGGCCGATCTCGAACCCCAGTGTACACAGTGGCCAGTCACTAAGCCCAACTAATGTACACACTGGTTTTTAACAGTGATACACACCCACTGATAATAAACGACGCCATTCAGCAGCTTACCAAACATTTTCTTTTTGACATGAAAATTAGACTTCAAATCGAGCAGAATGTACCGACTAACTACAAGCGGACTGCGCCGCTGCCGATTGTCCAGATCGGCGAAGCGGATTGCGTAGACGGTGCCGCCGGCGATGGCGACTAAACAGACGGCGCGATCGGCACCGGGGCCAAGAGGATCAGAGCCGGCAGAGTCGGGCTCAATCAGGCAGAGACTGTAGAAGTTGCCAGCGCTATCCAACGGAGAGAACTGCAACTCGTTGTAGTGCATGGCTGGGGCCGGCTCTGGCGCTGGTTGTGGGCTCTGGAGCTGGTGGCGCTTCTTGCCACAGAGGCTGAGGGGTTTTGAACCGGGTGACCCACACCTGAGGGATCTGATGACCTACTGATGGCTGGGTGACCCACAACTGAGGATCTGATGACCTACTGATGGCTGGGTGACCCACACCTGAGGATCTGATGACCTACTGATGGCTGGGTGACCCACAACTGAGGATCTGATGACCTACTGATGGCTGGGTGACCCACAACTGAGGATCTGATGACCTACTGATGGCTGGGTGACCCACACCTGAGGATCTGATAACCTACTGATGGCTGGGTGACCCACACCTGAGGGGTCTGATGACCTACTGATGGCTGGGTGACCCACACCTGAGGATCTGATAACCTACTGATGGCTGGGTGACCCACACCTGAGGGGTCTGATGACCTACTGATGGCTGGGTGACCCACACCTGAGGGGTCTGATGACCTACTGATGGCTGGGTGACCCACACCTGAGGATCTGATAACCTACTGATGGCTGGGTGACCCACACCTGAGGGGTCTGATGACCTACTGATGGCTGGGTGACCCACACCTGAGGGGTCTGATGACCTACTGATGGCTGGGTGACCCACACCTGAGGGGTCTGATGACCTACTGATGGCTGGGTGACCCACACCTGATGGGTCTGATGACCTACTGATGGCTGGGTGACCCACACCTGAGGGGTCTGATGACCTACTGATGGCTGAGTGACCCACACCTGACGGGTCTGATAACCTACTGATGGCTGGGTGACCCACACCTGAGGGGTCTGATGACCTACTGATGGCTGGGTGACACACACCTGACGGGTCTGATAACCTACTGATGGCTGGGTGACCCACACCTGAGGGGTCTGATAACCTACTGATGGCTGGGTGACCCACACCTGAGGGGTCTGATAACCTACTGATGGCTGGGTGACCCACACCTGACGGGTCTGATAACCTACTGATGGCTGGGTGACCCACACCTGAGGGGTCTGATGACCTACTGATGGCTGGGTGACCCACACCTGAGGGGTCTGATAACCTACTGATGGCTGGGTGACCCACACCTGAGGGGTCTGATGACCTACTGATGGCTGGGTGACCCACACCTGAGGGGTCTGATGACCTACTGATGGCTGGGTGACCCACACCTGAGGGGTCTGATGACCTACTGATGGCTGGGTGACCCACACCTGAGGGGTCTGATGACCTACTGATGGCTGGGTGACCCACACCTGAGGGGTCTGATGACCTACTGATGGCTGGGTGACCCACACCTGAGGATCTGATGACCTACTGATGGCTGGGTGACCCACACCTGAGGATCTGATGACCTACTGATGGCTGGGTGACCCACACCTGAGGGGTCTGATGACCTACTGATGGCTGGGTGACCCACACCTGAGGGGTCTGATGACCTACTGATGGCTGGGTGACCCACACCTGAGGGGTCTGATGACCTACTGATGGCTGGGTGACCCACACCTGAGGATCTGATGACCTACTGAGGGCTGGGTGACCCACACCTGAGGATCTGATGACCTACTGATGGCTGGGTGACCCACACCTGAGGATCTGATAACCTACTGATGGCTGGGTGACCCACACCTGAGGGGTCTGATGACCTACTGATGGCTGGGTGACCCACACCTGAGGATCTGATAACCTACTGATGGCTGGGTGACCCACACCTGAGGGGTCTGATGACCTACTGATGGCTGGGTGACCCACACCTGAGGATCTGATAACCTACTGATGGCTGGGTGACCCACACCTGAGGGGTCTGATAACCTACTGATGGCTGGGTGACCCACACCTGAGGGGTCTGATAACCTACTGATGGCTGGGTGACCCACACCTGAGGGGTCTGATAACCTACTGATGGCTGGGTGACCCACACCTGAGGGGTCTGATGACCTACTGATGGCTGGGTGACCCACACCTGAGGGGTCTGATGACCTACTGATGGCTGGGTGACCCACACCTGAGGATCTGATAACCTACTGATGGCTGGGTGACCCACACCTGAGGATCTGATGACCTACTGATGGCTGGGTGACCCACACCTGAGGGGTCTGATAACCTACTGATGGCTGGGTGACCCACACCTGAGGGGTCTGATGACCTACTGATGGCTGGGTGACCCACACCTGAGGGGTCTGATGACCTACTGATGGCTGGGTGACCCACACCTGAGGGGTCTGATGACCTACTGATGGCTGGGTGACCCACACCTGAGGGGTCTGATGACCTACTGATGGCTGGGTGACCCACACCTGAGGGGTCTGATGACCTACTGATGGCTGGGTGACCCAAACCTGAGGGGTCTGATGACCTACTGATGGCTGGGTGACCCACACCTGAGGGGTCTGATGACCTACTGATGGCTGGGTGACCCACACCTGAGGGGTCTGATAACCTACTGATGGCTGGGTGACCCACACCTGAGGGGTCTGATAACCTACTGATGGCTGGGTGACCCACACCTGAGGGGTCTGATGACCTACTGATGGCTGGGTGACCCACACCTGAGGGGTCTGATGACCTACTGATGGCTGGGTGACCCACACCTGAGGGGTCTGATAACCTACTGATGGCTGGGTGACCCACACCTGAGGGGTCTGATGACCTACTGATGGCTGGGTGACCCACACCTGAGGGGTCTGATAACCTACTGATGGCTGGGTGACCCACACCTGAGGGGTCTGATGACCTACTGATGGCTGGGTGACCCACACCTGAGGGGTCTGATGACCTACTGATGGCTGGGTGACCCACACCTGAGGGGTCTGATAACCTACTGATGGCTGGGTGACCCACACCTGAGGGGTCTGATAACCTACTGATGGCTGGGTGACCCACACCTGAGGGGTCTGATAACCTACTGATGGCTGGGTGACCCACACCTGAGGGGTCTGATGACCTACTGATGGCTGGGTGACCCACACCTGAGGGGTCTGATGACCTACGGATGGCTGGGTGACTAAATACAAAAGCACACCTAAGCATTTTGGCCACAAATCTCTGAATCAAAAAAAAATATAAAAATGGCAGAAAAGCGACTAATACGTATATTAAAGATTCAATAACATGTTTATTCGCACATAACAATCAAACATCAGTAAGATTAAAATTTGGTTCCAACAATTTTTTTTGTTTAGGATAATCTGAAAGCGACATAAAATACTCAATATTTCTGATGAAGCCAAAAAATAACGTACATATAGATGCTTGAAGAACCAACCTATGCATTTACAATAGTAGTCTAGCATAATAAATAATCAGATAATTAAAGCAAACAAAAAGTTTAGCAATACAACTTTGCACATAAAGGATCAATATTTTTTAACGTACAGACTAAATTTGAATATTAAAGCAGACTTAGTGAAACAAAAAAATCACAGCACTATCTCTTAAATGTACCTACCCGACACCAGGCGAGAGAAAGATATCGTACGCGTGTTAATTTAGCAAAATATACTCTTATAAGGAGATATACTACTGATAGAGAGCAAATTGAAAGTAGGCAAGTAAAGAATATTAAAGTTAAATTTAAACTCCAATAGAAAAATCGTTATTGCCGCTTTTTCTGTCGATCGATTTTCAGCGCCAGACGGGGCCGATTGACGAATTCGTCGCCGCGTCGGACGATAGCGAAGAGCGACAGCGCCACGAGGCCGGCGAACAGCAGGCAGTGCAGCGCCGTGTCCGACCACCGGTCTGGGAGCAATGCGGGGAGGATTAATTTTTGGTGTTGAAACTGACATTTAATTGAACTGATGGGGACTACAAATTACCATAAGGAAGTCTTTTAGAATCCCCAGAGGAAGTTTTTCAGAATCCCCATGAGTAAGTGTTTTAGAATCCCCATTAGGGAAGTGTTTCAGAATCCCCATATGAGGAAGTGTTTCAAAATAAGGAAGTGTTTCAGAATCGCCTCGAGGAAGTGTTTCAGAATCCACATGAGAAAGTGTTTCAGAATCCCAACGAGGAAGTGATTTAGAATCCCCATTAGGGAAATTTTTCCAGAATCCACATGAAAAAGTTTTTGAGAATCCCAATGAGGAAGTGTTTTAGAATTCTAATGAGGAAGTGTTTCAGAATCCTCATGAGAAGTGTTCCACAATCCCCAGGAGGAAGTGTTATAGAATCCTCATGAGGAAGTGTTCCAGAATCCCAATGAGGAAGTGTTCCAGAATCCATATGAGGAAGTGTTCCAGAATCCCCATGAGGAAGTCTTCCAGAATCCCCAGGAGGAAGTGTTCCAGAATCCCCATTAGGAAAGTGTTCCAGAATCCCAATGAGGAAGTGTTCCAGAATCCATATGAGGAAGTGTTCCAGAATCCCCATGAGGAAGTCTTCCAGAATCCCCATGAGGAAGTGTTCCAGAATCCTTATGAGGAAGTGTTCCAGAATCCCAAAAAGGAAGTGTTTCAGAATCCGCATGAGGAAGTGTTCCAGAATCCTCATGAGGAAGTTTCTTAGAATCCCCATGAGGAAGTTTCTTAGAATCTCCATGAGGAAGTGTTCCAGAATCCTCATGAGGAAGTGTTTCAGAATCCCCATGAGGAAGTGTTTCAGAATCCTCATGAGGAAGTGTTTCAGAATCCTCATGAGGAAGTGTTCCACAATCCCCATGAAAAAGTGTTTGAGAATCCCAATGAGGAAGTGTTTTAGAATCACTATGAGAAGTGTTTCAGAATCCCCATGAGGAAGTGTTATAGAATCCTCATGAGGAAGTGTTCCAGAATCCCCATGAGGAAGTGTTTTAGAATCCCAATGAGGAAGTGTTTTAGAATCCCAATGATGAAGTGTTCCAGAATCCATATGAGGAAGTGTTCCAGAATCCCCATGAGGAAGTGTTCCAGAATCCCCATGAGGAAGTGTTCCAGAATCCCCATGAGGAAGTGTTTTAGAATCCCCATGAGGAAGTGTTTTAGAATCCCAATGAGGAAGTGTTTTAGAATTCTAATGAGGAAGTGTTTCAGAATCCTCATGAGAAGTGTTCCACAATCCCCAGGAAGTGTTATAGAATCCTCATGAGGAAGTGTTCCAGAATCCCTATGAGGAAGTGTTCCAGAATCCCCATTAGGAAAGTGTTCCAGAATCCCAATGAGGAAGTGTTATAGAATCCTCATGAGGAAGTGTTTCAGAATCCTCATGAGGAAGTGTTCCACAATCCCCATGAAAAAGTGTTTGAGAATCCCAATGAGGAAGTGTTTTAGAATCACTATGAGAAGTGTTTCAGAATCCCCATGAGGAAGTGTTATAGAATCCTCATGAGGAAGTGTTCCAGAATCCCCATGAGGAAGTGTTTTAGAATCCCCATGAGGAAGTGTTTTAGAATCCCAATGATGAAGTGTTCCAGAATCCATATGAGGAAGTGTTCCAGAATCCCCATGAGGAAGTGTTCCAGAATCCCCATTAGGAAAGTGTTCCAGAATCCCAATGAGGAAGTGTTCCAGAATCCATATGAGGAAGTGTTCCAGAATCCCCATGAGGAAGTCTTCCAGAATCCCCATGAGGAAGTGTTCCAGAATCCTCATGAGGAAGTGTTCCAGAATCCCAAAAAGGAAGTGTTTCAGAATCCGCATGAGGAAGTGCTCCAGAATCCCAATGAGGAAGTGTTTTAGAATCACTATGAGAAGTGTTTTAGAATCCCCATGAGGAAGTGTTCCAGAATCCCCATGAGGAAGTGTTTTAGAATCCCCATGAGGAAGTGTTTTAGAATCCCAATGAGGAAGTGTTCCAGAATCCATATGAGGAAGTGTTCCAGAATCCCCATGAGGAAGTCTTCCAGAATCCCCATGAGGAAGTGTTTTAGAATCCCCATGAGGAAGTGTTCCAGAATCCATATGAGGAAGTGTTCCAGAATCCCCATTAGGGAGGTGTTTCAGAATCTACACGAGAAAGTGTTCCAGAATCCCAAAAGGGAAGGGTTTCAGAATCCCCATGAGGAAGTGTTTTAGAATCCCCATGAGGAAGTGTTCCAGAATCCCAATGAGGAAGTGTTCCAGAATCCATATGAGGAAGTGTTCCAGAATCCCCATTAGGGAGGTGTTTCAGAATCTACACGAGAAAGTGTTCCAGAATCCCAAAAGGGAAGGGTTTCAGAATCCCCATTAGGGAGGTGTTTCAGAATCTACACGAGAAAGTGTTCCAGAATCCCAAAAGGGAAGGGTTTCAGAATCCCCATGAGGAAGTGTTTTAGAACTCAAATTAGGGAGATGTTTCCAAATATACTAACCAGCCGGCAACAATATCCGCATCACAAGCAGCGCCAGGCCGATAAGCGCTGCAGCTGGCAGGGCGCGCCTCAGCCAACTTCGCGCCGATTCGGCAGCTTCAAACGGACTCGGAGCGCCGGGCTCGTGCTGATAATTGCCCAGAAACAGGTCGATAGCGTCCTGACGAAAACCGTCAGTAAAATTATTCTTGGCGTAGCGAACCAGGCTATTGTAGCCGTCCATCAAAGCGCCGTATTTAGTTCGCTTGCCGGTGCGGGTAAAATCCGCCTTCAAAGCGCCGGTGCCCGTGTACTGCTGGGCCAGAGTGTCCGCATTGTCTGCCCACACATTTTTTAGAAAACGTTCCACTTCGTCTGACAGACGTTGATTGTCGACGACGGCGCCGGATTGGGTGGCTTCTAACCAGCCGAGCGAACGGAACTGATCCAGCAGGGCTCGTCGGGCTAGCATGCCCTGCACTACGTTGGTGCGGTCTAGACAGTCGATGCAGTTCACGCGGAATACTGACTTCTGCTGCAGGGCTACAATGCCTGCGATCAGGGTGGGGGATGCGGGTGATGAGGGGGTCATCATGTGAAGCGGATGATAAGAGGGTCACGAAAAGAGGCAGGTGATAAGGGGTCATAAACTTAGGCGGGAGATGAAAAGGTCAGATAGCGAGGCAGGTCAAAAGGGCTCATGAAGTGAGGCGGGAGATGAGAGTGTCATGGAGTGAGACGGCTCATAAAGTGAGGTGGGTCATAAGAGGGTTCCGAAGTGAGGCCTGTGATAAAAGGGTCATAAGGTGAGGCGGTGATGAGAGGATCACGATCAGTGAGAGGGTGATAAGGGGGTCAAAAACTGAGGGTAATGAGGGGCCATAAACTGAGGTGGGTCATGTGAGGTGAGGGTCATAAACTGAGGTGGGTCATGTGAGGTGAGGGTCATAAACTGAGGTGGGTCATGTGAGGGTCATGATGGGCCATAAACTGAGGTGGGTCATGCGAGGGCCATAAACTGAGGTGGGTCATGCGAGGGTCATGAGGGGTCATAAACTGAGGTGGGTCATGCGAGGGTCATGATGGGTCATAAACTGAGGTAGGTAATGCGAGGGTCACGATTTAAAGATAAACTGGTTGAGGTTGAGGTGAGGTGAGTTGAGGTGATCAGGGGGGATCAGAAAAATGTTATCAAAACAATCTCACCATCCGATCCGATATGAAAATATCGCATGTCCTTGTAATCGGCCTCAGTACGATCCATCAGCAGTGACAGGCGATCCCAGCGCATCCGGCTGCACTCCTTGTGAAAGTCGAAGTGCTCGTAGCGAACATCGGCGGCGCCAAGCAGCTCCGGCTGTGAGCAGGTGCGACCGAAGCTGGCGCAGAGTTCGCGCTCGGCGCCTTTGGCGTCTAGCAAGTTGATGACGATCTGCTTGCCGTACTTGTGCGTGAACACCTGATCGTTGAAGTGAGCCGAGAACACAGCAGCCTGCAGGTGGGCCTCCTTAGCCAGATCCGGCTTAGGTTTGTACTTTAAATTGGGATACTGCGACCAGCTTAGGGGAACGGAGCCGCGCGTGACAACAAAGCTAAACTTCTGGCCCTGCGCCTGGACCAGCTGTTCGGTTTCTATGAAATTGGCCACGCAGCCGAACTCGTCGGCGCCGCGCATGTAGAAACGGACGCCGGCGCGGAATCGGGATCGCCGGCTAACCAGGGCGTAGTCGAATGCGCGGTCCTGCGGCGGGGGCGGCGAGTTGTGGGATTACGGGAGATTAGATCAATTTTTTTTAAAACGGAATAGAATTATCTTTTCGTACTTTGATAGGATCTCAACGCAAGGGATCTATAGAATAGAATAGTTTAAACTAAATTTATTAAAGTAGGGGATTAAATGGGACAATTGATCTGTTTTGAGGTCTTAGAGATCAAGGGGAAGATCCCTAGATCCCTAGAGAGGGAATTGGGAGCTGTTGTAGTCTAAGGGATAAAATGGGAGCTGTTGCAGTCTTTGGAATAAAATTGGAGGTGCTGTAGTATTAGGGACAAAATAGGAATTGGTTTAATCTGGGCACTTTTGTAGTGCTTGGAGATAAAATGGGAGCTGTTTTACTGTTTGGGGATAAAATGGGAGCTGTTTTACTGTTCAGGGATAAAATGGGAGCTGTTTTACTGTTTGGGGATAAAATGGGAGCTGTTTTACTGTTTGGGGATAAAATGGGAGCTGTTTTACTGTTCAGGGATAAAATGGGAGCTGTTTTACTGTTTGGGGATAAAATGGGAGCTGTTTTACTGTTTGGGGATAAAATGGGAGCTGTTTTACTGTTCAGGGATAAAATGGGAGCTGTTTTACTGTTTGGGGATAAAATGGGAGCTGTTTTACTGTTTGGGGATAAAATGGGAGCTGTTTTACTGTTTGGGGATAAAATGGGAGCTGTTTTACTGTTCAGGGATAAAATGGGAGCTGTTTTACTGTTTGGGGATAAAATGGGAGCTGTTGTACTGTTTGGGGATAAAATGGGAGCTGTTTTACTGTTCAGGGATAAAATGGGAGCTGTTGTACTGTTTGGGGATAAAATGGGAGCTGTTTTACTGTTCAGGGATAAAATGGGAGCTGTTGTACTGTTAGGGGATAAAATGGGAGCTGTTTTACTGTTAGGGGATAAAATGGGAGCTGTTGTGCGGTTTAGGGATAAAATGGGAGCTGTTTTACTGTTTGGGGATAAAATGGGAGCTGTTTTACTGTTCAGGGATAAAATGGGAGCTGTTGTACTGTTTGGGGATAAAATGGGAGCTGTTTTACTGTTCAGGGATAAAATGGGAGCTGTTGTACTGTTAGGGGATAAAATGGGAGCTGTTTTACTGTTAGGGGATAAAATGGGAGCTGTTTTACTGTTAGGGGATAAAATGGGAGCTGTTTTAGACACACGAAAAAATGATAAACTAAGCAATAATAAAGTGAGAAATCAATCAACAGTCACCAACCCGATACACGGAGCTCCAAATGCTGACAAAGCCGTGCATAATAGGCAGTGCAAATCTAGCAAAGCCTCTCAAATCCGCCAACAACTGGTGATTCCAAACGAATCTTTCGTCGGCTCGTTCAGCCAGAGCCAAACCGCGAAACTCCGGACTTGTGTCTGCGAGGCGTTGAGCCGAATGCGTCAAGTCTAAACTGTAGGAGAAATAGTAACTAGGCGTGTCAAGCACCTCGCGCACCATGGCCAAGTAGGTGGCCGCGTCAGAGGCCTGCCTAGGCGACAGGCTAGACGACAGGCGCTGAAACGGCAGCACGTCGGTGGCGTCGACGCACCAAACGCTGTGGCCCCACAGGTTGCCAATCAGTGAGCGGGAGCGGATGACGAGCAGCTGGGGCCCGGCCGGCGGCGGCAGGCGGAGGACGCCCCACAGGCCGTAGATTGGCGTCGACTGGACGCCCGAGTCCGGTAGGACAGATCGATCCGCTAGAGAATGACAAATTATTACAATATATAAATGCTGTCAATTGTGTGCATAGTCGTTGATTTTCTTATTGTTCTTACCAGTGACTGACACATCTGTTGTCAGCTTGTCAATTACTAGAATCTCGTTCCCATCAACTGGCTGAATTATGAACTTCTCGGGTGTAGAGTATCTAAAGAAGCAGTAAAAAAAATAAGATTTTGGTTTGAAAAAAATGAAACTACTAAAGGTTATGCTACATACATTTCTTTCTTGTTATTCACTTTCAAGTTTCAATGTAATGTCAATTATTTAAAGCAATCAATTTGGAAGATCCACAAGGATCTGTAGCCTAGTAGTTAAGGAAAAAATGCATGACAAGAAGGTAATCCTGGTACCTGGTTTGAGCCTTAAATTTGGGAAATAATATGAGCCCTTTAATACCAAAATTTACTACCTTAATTGTGTTGCTTTAGTCCACAGTCCACTGAGCAAAGATTGGGTACCTCTCCAAGTAAAGATAATTTGCATTAAGCATAAATTTGCATAAATACAGGTTGGCATTTACTTTAATGCCATTATAAAATAGCTTTGAGCCTTATATCCTGTCATAATTGGGGCTACTACACTTCCCAGCATAATTTTTTCTTCCAAGTTTTTTAGGATTCATCAATCCAATTTCTTTTTGCAATTTAAATTTCCTATCCAAATTGTTTTCTACATCATGGGCTCTATTTTATAAGAATTGCTTGTTTGCTATGCATTTGTCCTTTTTACTTGCTTTAATCCAATTTGACTTTTTTTATCCAATGCAAAGTCCCTAATTAGTGCCATTATGAATTTGAAAAAATCTGTACTTTAGCCATATATTAATCTAAATTAGCATAGTCATCAATTCTCTTAAAAAAATATTTGAAATTTCTAAAAATTAGAAAATTATTTTAGAGCTATTATATAGGGAAAGTAATAAATTTATATCAACTAGAATAAAGGAATAATTATGATAATATTGAAATAGCCTTATATAAGGTAAACAATCCTAAAATATAAGCATAATGTAATTTTTACTAATGATATATAAATCAAAATTTAGAATACACATAGTAGGATTCAAACAAGATTAAAATATTTAGATATGATTAGGATTAGGACAAAATTTATTTAGTAATGCCACTAATGGGGTCCAAAATTTAAATGAATATTTTTAATTGATAAAAAAGCCCCTGATATATTTACAATAATTACATATGACTATATATACATATATTAATAGATAACAATAACTATAACCTATATGAAATAACTATTGTCTTGACTAAGTATTTATTTTTTAATTCAATTTTTTATATTTCTAATATCATAGCTATAGTAGCTATCATAGGTTGCAAAATCTTGGTACTATATATGAAGGCAGGTAGCCACTTGGCAACCATAAAATTTGGAGGCCTATAGAAAAATGTTTAAAGCAATATTTTTTTCAAAATTCACAATACATATTAAATTATAAAAAGAAAAATTATTATATTAGCTACCTTAGGTTCACCTTGCTTCTTAATAGCTACCATTTCAAACAGTATGTTACCATATAGAATAGACTACTTGATAAAATCAAAAAGCTTTTTCAGTAAATTTAGACTAGGCCTAAGTAATAACATTCTGCTGGCTAGGCCTATAGTATAGGCAGCCAATAGCCATAATTCAAAATTGCAAAAAATTGATCAATTGTTAGCCAGGTCTAGTTAACAGTTAGTTAACGAATTGCTTATATAAATATAGTTTTGACATAATATTATTAATGAAAAATCACGAAAATACAGCAAAGTTATAATTGATAAATATAACGTTGAAACTCACAGTTGAAGTTGTTCATAAATCATTCCAAGTATTCTTGTAAAAAAGCTACAGTACTGCAAAAAACTTAAGTTTTAAATCAACACAGATCAGAAAGGAAACAAAATAACCTGGAATTAAAGACTTGTAGTTAATCAGACGATGAAACAACAACACTGATGAGATGAGATAACACTTGTCGATAACAGTTGTCGAAAAATTGAATAAAACCGATCTTGAGGTAGGCCTAGGCCTACTAAAAAATTAAGACCCATTAGTTAGTAAAAATCAAGCTAACAAAAAGTATATGAATACATTACTGCATGTCTGTAGAAACGTAACCAAAATTTTATTAGTTTAAAACTAAAATTTTGTTTGCCTTTAAAAAAATTAATTTTTAATTGTGTAAAAAAGTTCGCGGAAAATTATAATTAGTATCGATCGGTATATCGGTTACGGGTAATAATGACCAATTAAATGAGATTGATTGTTTAGCTGTTTAGTAAGCTCGATTAAAAAATGCATAATTTTATGTTTTAGTTTTAAACAATTTAATTTATCAAGCCTCAACTTTGTCTTAACGATAGGCCCTGGGCCTAGGGCTAGATAGTATTGTTTACAGTTTGGCTTTTACAATTATCTTTTACTTTTCAACATTATTTTTTGCATCTTTTTCTATCTTCAAATGGTCAACTACTGTGACCTACAATATATTGCCTAGTAAATTCATGACTAATGACCCCTATTGGAGCAAATAGGGGTTTTTTAAGACAGTATCTGGCATGCTTGTGAAAAATTGCCTATGCAGCTATGCTATACAGAAAGAAATTTCTGTCTGTGTGGCCATGGCTTATGTCATTTGGTGGCCAACTAAGGTAAATTATAAAATTGGCAATATAATTGTCAGTTGTATAATTGGTAAAAATTGAGCAATTAAGTTGCAAAATCAATGGGATAAGTTAAAAGATGGCCATAGCTATAAGTATGAAAATTGGAGGAGAATCCTAAAAAATGTATCAATTGGGAAGATATAGGCAAGAAGTCATTTGTGGGACCTTTTTTGGTCCATTGAACTTTCTCTTCTAGTAAGTCACAAATTTGACTCTACTAAGTTGCATTTGCACTCTTTTTCTGGAAGCCAACTACATACCTGCATACCATAGTGAGAAAGGTAGCCTTTTTGGGGGAAAATTCCTGCGCACATGAAGGGTCTTGGTGCACAAGCGCAGCACACACAAAGGGTCTTGGCGTACATTGGCACACAAGTGCAGCACATACAAAGGGTCTTGGTGCACATTGGCACTCAAGTGCGGTGCACATAGGTGCCAGTTATTTCGTTTGCTGCCAAGTTGTCTGCTTAGCAGACAAAGTGGTTTTTTAGTTTTTAAGACTTTGTCTGCTGACCTTAACCAATAGGAGCAAGCTGAATGTATTTGCTAATTTTATTATTTAATAGGCATTGGATTCTAAATATCAATCTTCGGAAATTATAAAATGCAATGCAAATGGTATAGGCTAATGATGGCATGAAGTCCAGACCAGGCCAGGTGCACTAGGCACACTTATAGAGCCTAACAGCCATTATTAAACAGATAAAAGTCCATGCTTTTGTCTGCCTAAAAACAATTCCTCTGGACCTCTTTCATTCTAGTTCAGTTCACTCCTATTGGCTGCATGGCAGACGAAATGGTAGCAGATGAAATGGCTGGAAACCGTGCACACAAAGGGTCTTGGCATATTTTGGTGCACAAGTGGTGCAAAATTGCTAATATAATAGGCAAAGATGGCAAAAATGTGCCTACTTTGTGAAGATTTAGAGGAAAGTACAAGCAAAAATGTTGCAAATAGAAGGAAGTAAAGAAGAAATTGTCCACGGGACCTTTTTTGGTCCTTTGAACTTTTCACCCTAACTTTGGTGCTTAGAAGGCACATAGATTATCCAACCAAAATTTATTCCGGCGCACACTGTGCCACCTTCCTGACTATGGCCTGCATACCTAGCAAGAGTGTCCCTAGCTTTTTTTAATTTTCTCCATTAGGGCTAATGACTATCAACCACTTGCTCCACTTTTAGGATTATAACAACTTGTTAGCTGGATAAATTTAGTTGAACTAGGTAAATTTAGTATAGGTATTGTGGCCCCTCTAGCCTATCAGGCTAAAAGCTGTACACAGCACTCAGATGCACTGCACCTGTGCAATTAGCTGCGGCTGTACCATGGGCTATATATTTGATGGAAAGGTTAAGTATCTAAATTTATTTATTTATTAATAACCTGACAATCTATACCAACCTAGTTGACATATAGGGCAACTATATAACTCAAAGTATTGTCATACATAGTATGAGCAATGTACTCTTGGAAGCATAGCTAATTCTATAAATTAATGTAGTGCCAAAAGTATTTACAAAGGTAGTTTGGTACAATCTTCTACTTTTAACTACTTAAAACAGTTACTGCATGCTTATTTATTTTACAAAAGATAATGACTTTTAAATTAACAACAATAGATTTAACAATTTAATGGCTTTTAACAATAATTTCAAACATCTATTCCAGTGGTTCTCCTCTCTTCTAATCTATACAATTCCCCTAGTAGTTTTACAGTGCTAAGTGGCAAGCATTGATTCTATCCAAAATGCATTCCTGTGAATCAGAGGGTCATGGCCTTCAGTCCCTAAGATTTCTCTTCTTCAGCCCCTAAACTTCCTAACTTCAGTCCCTACTTTGCATATACTTGGCACTTGACCCAATAGCACTATGGCTTCTTGGCACTTGGCCCAATAGCACTGTGACTTCTTTCTGGCACTTAGCCCAATAGCACTATGGCTTCTCTCTGGCACTTTGGCCTAATAGCACTTGGCTCAACTGGCACAATGGCCTTTCCTGGCTCTATGGCATATGGCCATAAATAACTAAGGCTTTTCAACAAGACTTGCAATATTTCAATAGTCACAATGGAACTACTTTTGTCTGCTGTTGTTACCAAAGGATATGGCAGACAACAACATTTATTTTTCTTAGCAAAAATTCACCTCCTGACCTTATATACTTAAACAATTTGATTTTTGTTTAAATGTTTACTATAAAATGTTATCAAAATATTATATTGATAAAAATTATATATGTTATAATGAGCAGATAAACAAAATATTTTAGTGGAATTTCGAATTTCTTGGAAACACAAAGATTTACTAAGGGCCTACATCACATCTATGAATTAATTGGATGCAATATGCTTAGACCAAGTAATAATGTATCACCCAAAAAAGAATCCACCCAAAGGTGGAATACCATGTCAGTTAAAACTCTTAAAAACATATTTATTTAAGTCCTGCATCCAGGTTTTGGCCATAGACATAGCTATGCATTGCTATATGTAAATAGATCTATAAATCAAATATTAAATGAGCATATAATTTTCTATATTTTGTTAATAACAAATGAATCATATTAGGCATGAATCCATCTACTAAAGTTTCAAATTAATTCCAATTCTAGATTTTACAAATATTCATAATAGAAGTACAAGCATTTTAAAATTTTAGCAATAAAACTAAAGATTTTTTACTGGCTACTTTTATTAATAGTTTACACTTATTAAAATGCTCTTAAAAAAATATATATATGTTAAGCTTTAAAAGAATACTTTAGCATTTTGCACTAACTCATTAAGTTTGAAATAACTCCATTTGAAGTAATTTTTTATAAAGAAACAGATCAATTGATATCAAGGGAAAAACTATTAATATAGATCAATGCCAATAAGTAATACTACTTGTGACCTACTTTTTGACAAAAATCTAAATCAATATAATTATAAATTGAATTATCTATTCTACTGTATTACAATACCAAAGTTTGTCCATGCCATTTTTAAATTGTAAGTATTGCTAGAGCAATCAAGTAATGTATTCAAAAAAGGGTCAGTATTAAATTGCATTAAAATATAGGTTTCAAATATCATTTTTATGTTTATAATGCTAATATAAAAAAAAACAATAAAATATAGTCAAAATCAATGGTTTTTTATTATCTTTCATATAGTATTTTTAACTAGTTACCTTTTATCATGTTTTACTTTTAGTCAAAAGTAGTAAACAGTGATTTGATTTTGCTATTTTATGCAAAATTATACATTTTAATATAAGAAATAAATATTTTTAATCTTTTATTGATAGTTTACACGCTTAGTATATAATTGCTAGATTCTTTTACTCATCCATTGAACACTCTATTTAATTTCAGCATTAGTGAACAGCCAATTCTAGGAAATAGAGAGCTATTTTATCCATTTGAGGCTAGTATGAGCTACAATTTCTGGCGTTTGCATTAACAACATCCTTGAATTCATCAAGCGGTTCTTTTATCTCAAGACTTGAATTTCTAAGAAAAGCTAAATATAGTTTTCCCATATAAATTGGATCACTTTTGAGTCTATGGACAGCGCCGCTAGCAACTTGCCGCAGCTGCCAATCATTATTGGCGGCGGTAGCAGCAGTGGCGGCTCCCCGGATGGCGACACCAGCGCCGCTCAGCTGCCCAGTCCGCAGCTGATGCCGCCGCCTCAGTCGCATGGCATTAGCGTATCGCCCTCGTCTTCGGGGCCGCCTCTGCCCCGCATTATCCGCGTCTGCCCGCTGCCGCCTAAGCCGCCAAATGCTAACCAGCAGGACCAGCTGGCTGAAGAAGATTTGGAAGCAGTCGCGGATTCGCCTAATCGACGGGCCAACAAAAAGAAAAAGAAAAAATCCAAGCGTCGACGAGAATCGGAAGAGGGCGGCAAAACTACGACAAATCTTGACGACATCATCCTTGGCGTCGTGGCCAAGAAGGCCAAGTCCAAGGAGTCGGGCGCTTCGGCGTCGGCTTCCCCCGACGAAGACGAACTATTGGCTAAAGCGGACGCCCGAAAGAAGAAGAAAAGCAAGCGAAAGCAGAAACGAAAGTCTAGCGAAGCGTTAAGTGAAGCTGAGATTGACGCGCCGACAGAGGAGCCCCTTGGCCTTGACGATGTAACAGATGGCGCGATCTCGGAGACGCCGCTTCCACCTGCCAAGAAGGCGTCGAAAAAGCGGCCAGCTTCTAAAGGATCAGCTAGCCAGTCTGAGTCATCTTTGGCTGACGCCGATACCCATTCAAAGAAGAAGAAAAGGTAGAGGAATATATTGGCTAAATATTTGTTCTTATGTTGCCAGCCTTCCTTTGGTAGTTGGATGGGCCACCAGCTTCCCAATCCCAGATCCTCAGGCTGTTAGTTGAATGGGCGCCAGAATCCCAGATCCTCAGGTTAATGAGGCCGCCAGACTCCCAGATCCCCAGGTTGATGAGGCTGCCAGCCTCTCAGATCCCCAGGTTAATGGGGCGCCAGCATCCCAGATCCTCGGGTAAATGACGCCAATAGTCTCCCAGATCCTCAAGTTGATGGGGCGCCAGCATCCTAGATCTACAGGTTGATGAGGCCGCCAGCCTCCAAGATCCCCAGGTTGATGAGGCCGCCAGTCTTCCAGATCTCCAGGCTGATGGGGCTGTCAGCCTCCCAGATCCTTAGGTTGATGGGGCGCCAGCATCCTAGATCCTCAGGTTGATGAGGCTGTCAGCCTCCCAGATCCTCAGGTTGATGGGGCCGCCAGCCTCTCAGACTCTACATTAAAATGTTTCTTATGAAACTATTTTCAAACTTATTTTTAGTAGCGAAGGAACCGACAAAAAGAGAGGCCGGCCTAGAAAGTCAACGCTAACAGCAGCGGACAGTGCCAAGTCTCTCAACGGTGTAGTCAGCGGCGACGCTTCCTGCAGCAGCGACAATCAGAGCGGCGTAGTGTTCAGTACAGACGGTGTCGGAGCGGACGAGTCGCTATTGACTGAGGACGGCTCTGTATCGGCGCCTGCCGCAACACCGACTGGTCGCCGCAAGGTGAACAGCTTGGCTGGGAGCAGCGAGGCGGAGGAATCTGACTCGGTGAGTGACCTGCCGGTCTATGACGAGCTATGCTATCTTCTCCCCGACCTTCAGGTCAGAAAGAGATGCCACCCTCCCATCCTTCAGGTCAGAAAGAGACGCCACCCTCCCTTTGTTCAGTTCAGAAAGAGACGCCACCCTTCGTCCCTTCAGGTCAGAAAGAGATGCCACCCTTTCGTCCTTCAGGTTCGATAGAGAAGCCACCCTCCTGTCCTTCAGGTTAGGAATAATTGTCAGCCTAATAATAAATTGCAACCTAACGCCGCCTTGTCTTTACCGACACACTAAAAATAGGATTGAGCAGCCAAATGAAATGTTTTTTTGTGAGGATGAGCGCGGAGCAATGGGGGAAGGTGTGGGCTACAAGGAAAAAAAGCGAGTAAAAAAGATCGTGAGCGCCCGAAATTTCTGGAAATATCGCTGATTTTTGTACGCGCTGACACTTTGATTCTCCCCTCTTCCCTTTGCCGCATCCCCCAAACCGCTGCTGCTCCTCAAATATCCCTCCAGCCCCAGTCTCTCTCGTTCAGTCTTCCTTCCTCTTTGACTGTCAAAAAACTAAAGTAGAGATTTTTCAAACAATTTCTATCCCAGCAGCATCCAAGCCTCCCCTCCTCCCCCGGTTTACATACATCGTCATCTTTTGGTCCGAAGGATTTATCGATTAGCTGGCAAATTAGAAATGTAGGAAAACCGGGTTTGTTTAGTTTGTTTGAGTATCTATCTGTCTTTTTTCCCTTTCTTTCATTTGCATGTCTTCCCTGGTTAACTTATTTTGCAAATGCTCATGTTGCTATCTAGTCAACTGATCTGTGTCTATTTACTGCTTGAAATATGAAAATTCATGTTTCTGTTATTTTTTAAGCTGTAAATAGCTGTCAAGTCTGACGTCAAAAGAAAGTTTCTAGAACTAAATCTAGTCTAAACAGTTCGGATTTTTCTGTGCTTATCGTATGGTTCTGAAAATCATGAATTTTTTTATTGGACAGTTCCGGCTTTTAGTCAATATTTTATGACTGGTTATTTCATGAATATATATTTTTCTTAATTTGGCTTTTCTCTATCGCCTTTTTTCATTTGTAGAGTGTGTTAAACTTATAACTGAAATCGGTGAAAGTTACATCTAATATAATTTTAGAATTGCTTCTATCAAACCTAAGAATCACCCTAATCTATTCTGAGAATCGCCCCTAATCTATTCTGAGAATCGCCCCTAATCTATTTTGAGAATCGCCCCTGATCTACTCCGAGAATCGCCCCCAATTTATTCTGAGAATCGCCCCTAATCTAGTCGGATAATTGCCCCTAATCTACTCTGAGAATCACCCCTAGTCTACTCTGAGAATCGCCCCTAATTTTTTCTGAGAATCGCCCCTAATCTACTCTGAGAATCGCCCCTAATCTATTCTGAGAATCGCCCCAATTTATTCTGAGAATCGCCCCTAATCTATTCGGATAATCGCCCCTAATCTAGTCGGATAATTGCCCCTAATCTACTCTGAGAATCGCCTCCAATCTACTCTGAGAATTGCCCCTAATCTCTGAGAATCGCCGTTCATCATCTACATGATGAATCGCCTCTAATCTACGAGTACCATAAGAATCGCGTCTAAACTAGATTTTTCCTAATTTCGTCAGTCAAATCCACAATAGTCTTGATTATAAAACACTTACACTACATGTTATTATGAGTAGTATGTAGTTAATTTTACAGCTGTTTTTTATTTTATCATTTTGTAATTCGCATAAAAGTTGGGATTTAACTTGGCTCCGTTTCTCTCTCGTTATTAAAATTACAATTCTAATACATTCCAAGACCGTCTTCTTGCTTATAGTGTTCATTTCATTTGCTGTCCATCAGTGCCTTATCTTCCGCCTACCCATCTAGACTTAATTATTGCACACCAAAGTTGGCGCATATTTAGTATAAGTAAAATTTACTATTATCTCTCAGTGGTTTAGCCTGCTGCTCAAGACGAACCCGATCATACACTTCGTTACGCCTCATCTTCCCAACCCATCCACACCAGCCTCCCCGCGACAGTCTCCCCTACGCTACTCCGCTTGGGAATTAGCCTCACCCCTCTCAACCTCTTTTTTTGCTGCCCACCATTCCCTACCAGCTTCTTGTCGTCTTCTCAAATCCTTCCTTCTCTTCCCCCCCACACGCGCTGCTCCGATTCTAACTGACCAGACCAGACTCAAACTGGTTGGCCTGGCTGGGCCTTTAATATATGTTAATGCTGAAATCTGCCCCCCCCCCTGCTTCCTGGCTTCTCAATCTCAATTTCTATCCCTGTCTTAAGTTTCCTCTGATCGGACACACACACGGAGGGAGAGGGAAGAATGGGAAGAGTGGGATATTGAAGATTAGGGCATTTCGAAGCTTTTTTGATGTTGAGGAGGTGGTAGTTTGTTGGTTGGCCTGTGCCTGGGTCGTGGCGAGGCGGGGAGCTGGGGTTGGAAGAGAAACTGGCCAGTGCGCTCGCTGTCTTTTTTTTCTGCCCGTTGAATCTTTTGGGCAGCGTACAAATCTTCACTCATTTACTTATTCTTCTGCCCTCTTGTGTTCCCCCCCTCTCTACTGCCATCTTATTTTTTTACTCTAGTTCTAACACCGTTCTTCAGTCGTCTCCGCAGGCAGACGCTCTCTCATGCGTTTTTTCTGCCTATCAGCATTTCTTCCTCTCTTCCCATCATGCCCCTACTCCCCATTGCAGATTATACCGTTAGATTTCTTAGAAACTTAGCCCGCTTGTGCCTATAGGTTGTAGGCTATTATAAAAAAAAGTGAAAGTGAAAGTGTCCCAAACAGGCAACTAGGATTATCAAACTGTACGTAGGGTCTTATAATTGAGGAGCTTGACAAGCTAGGTTAGGGATTCGAACGTGTCTGTGTGTCTATTTAGCGTCCGATCATTACAGGTTATTGCAAGTCTTCTATCCCCTCCCTAGCGCTCGGGGTCGGCGGCGTCAAATTGGCTACTCATGCCCGGCCGCCCCCCTTCCCCCACGTCCTCGTCTCCTCATCCTTCTAATTCTCTTCCCTCTTTCTCCCCTTTCCTATCATCTTCTGTTGTGTGTGTGTGTGTGTTTGTGTGTGTGTGTGTGTGCGCGCGCGCGCAGTGTAGTATTTTTTAGTACTTCCACCAGCTTGCTTCCCGTATTGCCGCTTTATTTTATCCCCCTCCCCCCCCACGACTAGTAGATGATGCTTTTTTATTCGCCAAAATCCCTCGCAGAATCTTTTGCACGTCTGTCTGTCTGTTCCTGTCTCCCTTTCGCGGTTTTTTTCTCTGACCCCGTGGTCGGCTCCCGGTCCCCCCCAAAAGCATCCACCAACCCCCTGCGGAGAAGTTCTGCTCAACACTCGTGTCAGGCCTATTCAAGAAGAAAATCTCTTGTCGGTCGGTCGGTCGGGTCTGTCCGTCCGTCTCAATCGCCACTTTTGCTCCTCGTTCTGCCCTCACCGCTTGCCGTCCCACCACCCCCAATATAGCTCCAAGCGTCGTAATTCTTACTTCTCCTGTTCCGATTTTGGTTCTAACATCCTCAACATCCTCCTCCACTATTTTCTCTGTCCTGCGAGCGGCCAGTGTCTGCTTGGCTATCGCTATCGATTCGAATCATGCTAGGATTGGGAGACTGGGGGGGGGGGGGGAGTAGGATAGAGGTGAGGAATGCTTGAGTAGCTCCAAGGATTAGGCGGCTTGTATGCTTCGCTAGTCAGTGTGTTTTAGCAAATTATTATCGATTTGGATTGAGTTTATCCGAGTGCGGCTGACCTCTTTCTCAGACTGTATCTGTATCTATCTTTTTGTCTGTCTGTCTGTCTGTCTGTCTGTCTGTCTGTCTGTCTGTCTGTCTGTCTGTCTGTCTGTCTGTCTCTCTGTCTGTCTGTCTGTCTGTGACTGTTAATTAATCTAAGTGTATTTGTCCTCTCCGCGTCTGCTAATAATGTCTTACTTTCTCACTCTGTATGTTTTGTTTAAACTATTCAAATACTTGTTACCCTCACCCACCTGCAGAACAGAGAAAAAGGTAACTAAAAATCGAGTCGCTCATATCCGCTGACGGTAGGGACTGTTGTTGAGGCTTGGGGTGGGCTTTGGGGGGAGGGGGAGGAGCTGCCCCTTGGTGCGTCAGACTGGGGTGGCGAGAGCTGATAGCAGCAGCAGATGAAGTTGCTGTGTGTGTGAGTGAGCCAGGGAAAAACTGCTTCATGAGACTTTGCTCTAGTATTGAGAAAGCCCACCCTCTTCCCCTTCCCGGCTTCAGTTAGAGTGGGGGAATTGTAAGAGAGTTTTGGGAGTTTTTGGGACGCGGAGGCGGTTTTGGGCATGCCGGCACTAAAAGGGGGGTGGGGTGGGAAGGCGGCGAGGCTGTAGGTTTGAGGAGGGGGGGGGAGGAGTTTTTTGGCGGGGTGGGACTGGATAGAGAAAAAAAGGGGAGATATTTAGGAAAGGAAGCCAGTTTGACCAAAGTCATCTCACATTCGGTACCGAGCTACTCTGAAACCAACGGGCAAGTCTCTACGCCAGATAGATAGCGTTGTTATTGTCATTAAATAAGCAACGCGGCGATGGCTTGCCGCAAGCGGGTTCGCTCCCCGGCGACCGAACTCTGCGCTACCAAGCATTCTAAACTCGTTGACGAAGTCGACAGTGTAGAGTTGCCGCTGCCGTCGGCTTCGTCGCCCTCGGCATCAGCGTCTGATTCGTCCGCATCCGCGATTTCATTGCAGCAGGCCGCTCGTCGATCTGGACGTCGGCTGGCCTCGTCGCGTCGGCCAACAACTTTGTCGGCGTCGAAAATTGCCGACGACATTGGCAGCGACTTCGAGGAGGAAGGCAACAGCAGTAGCGACGAGGATGACGGCAAGGTGAGGCGCCGATTTGTTTCCCTCTAGTTTCCTTGGCAACCAAAGTCACGTGATGCATTCATAGATAATAAGATATGGTCATGGCTTAATGTAAATCAGCGTGCAGATAACTAAGTTAGCTTGATCCTGTTTGAATTGGACTACTTATTAATTACCATAGGTAAGTAGTGTAAACCGTTTATTAATTCTTTTAATTGAACTTTTTTTATAGGCCTCCCAATCGGACACGCCAGAGGACAATCGCGTTGTTGAGAAAATCCTCGGCATTAGAATGTCCACCAGGCCGGTGAAGCGGCCTCCGCCGCCTTCGACACTTACCGACACTAAAATCGACAATTCAACGTCGGCAAAGCCTGAGCCAGCTGCCAACGAATCTTCCTCGGGCATCAAGGAGGAGGCAACCAGCGAGGAGGCATCGTCGGTCAAGCCGCAGCTTGTCACTGATGTAGCTGTTCCAGACGTTTCAGACTCTAAGGCGACGAAGGTTGACGACAAGGCTGCCGCTGGCTCATCGACGGACACCTCCTCGACTGTTGTTAAAACGGAGACGCTCGGCGCCGATGCCGATGTCAATGCCGACAAACCTGTCAAACAAGAAGATGATGAAGAAGAGGAGGAGGAGGTTGAGGAGTACTACGTCAAGTATAAGGGAATGTGAGTTATCGCTGTTTTTTAAAGACTTTATTATAGAATGATTTCAATCTGATTTCATGGTCCAAACAGAATAAACTTAGTCTGATTTCACCCAAATAAGCTTGACCTTACTTGACCCGTGACCCGTGTAAGCTTGACCTGATTTGACCTTTATGACCCGTGTAAGCTTGACCTGATTTGACCTTTATGGCCCGTGTAAGCTTGACCTTTATGACCCGTGTAAGCTTGACCTGATTTGACCTTTATGGCCCGTGTAAGCTTGACCTTTATGACCCGTGTAAGCTTGACCTGATTTGACCTTTATGGCCCGTGTAAGCTTGACCTTTATGACCCGTGTAAGCTTGACCTGATTTGACCTTTATGGCCCGTGTAAGCTTGACCTGATTTTACCCATGACTCTGAGGAGTTCATTTCAATGCCTGGGATCTGGCACTCTATTGATCTGAACCTCATTAGAATTTAGGCTGAACAAAATTGAACTTTATTTGACGCTGGTTTTACCGATGACGTAACTAAACTTGACCCTACTTGACCCAAACCAGGTCCTATCTGCACTGCGAATGGCGCACAGCCAGCGAAATTGCCGATCCACGTTTTGCCCAAAAAGTCAAGCGTCACAAGCAGATGAAACTGGCCGCCGGCAAGTCGGTCCTATTGACGCCTTCTTCGTCGACGTCGTCGCTTTTACAACAGCAACAGTCGGCGTCAACTAGCAATGGCGAACAGCAGCAGCAACAACAGCAGCAATCTGGCGGCGTCGGCGACGACGAAGACCTGTTCAACCCGGACTACATCGAGGCGGACAGGGTGCTGGACTGCCAGACGGTGAACGGGTGCACCTACTATCTAGTGAAGTGGCGCTCCCTGCCGTACGAAGATTCTACCTGGGAGCTCACAGAAGACGTACTGCCGGCAAAGATCAAAGAGTACAATAGAAATTCCGAGCCGCCACTTGAGTCGGAGCGTCGACGTCGGGTAGCCCGGCCAGACGATCCGGACGCTTGGCTTGGCCGCCAGATTGAGTCTGCCAGAGTTTATAAAGGCGGCAATCAGCTGCGCGACTATCAGCTTGAGGGCGTCAACTGGCTGACCTACTGCTGGTATCACAGCAGGAATTGCATACTGGCTGACGAGATGGGATTGGGCAAGACTGTGCAGTCTATCACGTTTCTGAAGGAGGTGAGTGGTGTTCACATTGATGATTAAAGTTTTTTAGCCTAGTGACCGGAAGGTCGCGGGTTCGAGCCCCAGCTCTAGGAGGTGATTGGTGCCCTTAAGCAAGGCACGTAATATCCCGCATTGCTTGAGTCCACCCAGCTGAGATCGGGTACCAGTTTGAGCTGGGAAAATTTAGGTTGGGTGTTACAGCCCCTTCAGCCAGTCAAGCTTAGCAGCTATACAGAGGCCTTGAATGCTGCACATCTAGTCAAAATGTGGGTGTCTCCATTTTTATACTATTACGCGCATTGAAAAGTTACTTCCACATATGTGTTTGGTTTCGTAGCATTATTTTCAAGATTTTAAGTTGATTGTCCGTTAATTTTCGGTAGAATCGATCGTTAACTTTCTTTGTCCCGCTATTTCGTTAAATTTTATCCGTTACCTTTATTGTTATTTGTGTCATAATTGCGTAAGATCCGTTGCTTCTAAAAATCAACGTAGGTTAGTTTATAGTCTAGATTTAACGATCCGTTAATTTCACGAATCGATCGTTAAATTGCTTTGTCCCGTTATTTCCGTGAACTTTTATCCGTTACTTTTATTACGAGTCGTATTATGTCTCATAATGTCGTTAGATCCGTTACTTTTAATCTTAATGTAGATTAGGTTATAGTCTAGATTTAACGGTCCGTTAATTTCGCGGATCGATGGTTCACTTTTTTGTCCCGTTATCTAGTAAGTTTTATCCCCCGTTACTTTTATTGTTATTTGTCTCATAATGGCGTTAGATCCGTTACTTCTAAAATCAACGTAGATTAGTTTATAGTCTAGATTTAACGATCCGTTAATTTCGCGGCTCGATCGTTAACTTTTTTTGTCCAGTTATTTCGTTAGTTTTAACGGTCCGTTAATTTCACTCGCGCGCTCGCAGGTGTTTGACTACGGCATCAAAGGCCCATTCCTGGTGATAGTTCCGCTATCCACTATTGGCAACTGGCAACGCGAGTTCGAGAACTGGACGGATATGAATGTGGTTGTTTACCACGGCTCCACAGCCTCCAGAGTGATGCTTCAGCAGTACGAGATCCATCATCGCGACGCCAAGGAGAAGATCATCAAGCATTGCTACAAATTCAACGCGCTAATCACCACCTTCGAGATCCTCATGACTGACATTGAATTCTTTGGTCAGATCGAATGGCGCGTCTGCGTTATTGACGAGGCGCATCGATTAAAAAATAAAAAGTGCAAACTCGGCGAGGGGCTTCGCTACTTGAGCCTGGAGCATCGGGTACTGCTGACCGGCACGCCGCTGCAGAATAACGTCGAGGAACTGTTTAGCCTGCTGAACTTTCTTGCGCCGGAGAATTTCTCCTGCTCGCAGGTTTGTCGGTTGTTTTTAACTGGTTTTTGCTCGTTTGTCTTATCATCAGGCCTGGGATGTGAGTCCCTTCCGGATCCCGAGGTTCAAGATTCGAGTCCCTTCCAGATCCCAAGGTTTAAGATTTGAATCCCTCTAAGATCCCGAGGTTTAAGATTTGAATCCCTCTAAGATCCCGAGGTTCAAGATTTGAGTCCCTTCCAGATCCCGAGGTTTAAGATTCGAGTCCCTTCCAGATCCCGAATTTTAGGATTCGAGTCCCTTCCAGATCCCGAAGTTTAAGATTCGAGTCCCTTCCAGATCCCGAAGTTTAAGATTTGAGCCCCTTCCAGATCCCGAAGTTTAAGATTCGAGTCCCTTCCAGATCCCGAGGTTAAAGAGTCGAGTCCCTTCCAGATCTCAAGGTTTAAGATTCGAATCCCTTCTAGATCCTGAAGTTTAAGATTCGAGTCCCTTCCAGATTCCGAAGTTTAAAAGTCGAGTCCCTTCCAGATCTCGAGGTTCAAGATTCGAGTCCCTTCTAGATCCCGAAGTTTAAGATTCGAGTCCCTTCTAGATCCCGAAGTTAATTATTCTAGTCCCTTCTAGATCCCAAGGTTTAAGAGTCGAGTCCCTTCCAGATCTCGAGGTTCAAGATTCGAGTCCCTTCTAGATCCTGAAGTTTAAGATTCGAGTCCCTTCCAGATCCTGAGGTTTAAGATTCGAGTCTCTTCCAGATCCCGAGGTTTAAGATTCGAGTCTCTTTCAGATCCCGAGGTTTAAGATTCGAGTCCCTACCAGATCCCGAGGTTCAAGTTTCGAGTCCCTCCTTAATCCTGAGGTTCAACATCGAGTCCCTCCTTGATCTCGAGGATTAATATTCGAGTCCCTCCTTGATCCCGAAGTTAAGGATTCGAGTCCCACCTTGATCTCGAGGATTAATATTCGAGTCCCTTCTAGATCCTAAAGTATAAGATTCGAGTCTCTTCCTGATCCCGAGGTTTAAGATTCGAGTCCCTCCTTAATCCTGAGGTTCAAGATCGAGTCCCTCCTTAATCCTGAGGTTCAAGATCGAGTCCCTCCTTGATCCCGAAGTTAAAGATTCGAGTCCCTCCCAGATCCCGAGGTTAAAGATTCGAGTCCCTCCCAGATCCCGAGGTTAAAGATTCGAGTCCCTTCTAGATCCCGAAGTTTAAGATTCGAGTCCCTTCTAGATCCCGAAGTTAATTATTCTAGTCCCTTCTAGATCCCAAGGTTTAAGAGTCGAGTCCCTTCCAGATCTCGAGGTTCAAGATTCGAGTCCCTTCTAGATCCTGAAGTTTAAGATTCGAGTCCCTTCCAGATCCTGAGGTTTAAGATTCGAGTCTCTTCCAGATCCCGAGGTTTAAGATTCGAGTCTCTTTCAGATCCCGAGGTTTAAGATTCGAGTCCCTACCAGATCCCGAGGTTCAAGTTTCGAGTCCCTCCTTAATCCTGAGGTTCAACATCGAGTCCCTCCTTGATCTCGAGGATTAATATTCGAGTCCCTCCTTGATCCCGAAGTTAAGGATTCGAGTCCCACCTTGATCTCGAGGATTAATATTCGAGTCCCTTCTAGATCCTAAAGTATAAGATTCGAGTCTCTTCCTGATCCCGAGGTTTAAGATTCGAGTCCCTCCTTAATCCTGAGGTTCAAGATCGAGTCCCTCCTTAATCCTGAGGTTCAAGATCGAGTCCCTCCTTGATCCCGAAGTTAAAGATTCGAGTCCCTCCCAGATCCCGAGGTTAAAGATTCGAGTCCCTCCCAGATCCCGAGGTTAAAGATTCGAGTCCCTCCCAGATCCCGAGGTTAAAGATTCGAGTCCCTCCCAGATCCCGAGGTTAAAGATTCGAGTCCCTCCCAGATCCCGAAGTTAAAGATTCGAGTCCCTCCCAGATCCCGAAGTTAAAGATTCAAGTCCCTCCTTGATATCGAGGTTTAAGTGAGTCCCTTCCAGATCCATTTTTTGCAGTGCATGAAAAAATCCCAAAAAATCTGAACCCAAACAGGCTTTCCTAGCGGAATTCGGCGACCTCAAAACCGAGTCGCAGGTGGAGAATCTGAAAGCCACGCTCAAACCAATGATGCTCCGACGATTAAAAGAAGACGTGGAGAAGTCGATCGCGCCCAAAGAGGAGACCATCATCGAGGTTGAGCTGACCAACATACAGAAGAAATACTACAGAGCCATACTGGAGAGAAACTTTGCATTCCTGAGCAAGGGCGCCACCAGTAGCAACACCCCGAATCTAATGAACACCATGATGGAGCTGAGAAAGTGCTGCAATCATCCGTTTCTAATCAAAGGCGCCGAGGATAATATCATGTCGGAATTGCGTCACCAGTACCAGGATATGGACAGTCAGGAGTACCAGTTCCAGGCTATGGTGTACGCATCCGGCAAGCTGGTGCTGGTGCACAAATTGTTGCCAAAACTGTTACAGGGCGGTCACAAAGTGCTCATGTTCTCCCAGATGGTCCGCGTACTGGACATCCTTGAGGACTTTCTCATCCACATGCAGTACCAATACGAACGCATTGACGGTAGGATTCACGGCTTGCAGCGTCAGGAAGCCATCGACAGATTCAGCAACGATCCCAATAAATTCGTGTTCCTGCTGTGCACCAAAGCCGGCGGCCTAGGGATCAACCTGACGGCAGCTGACACCGTTATTATCTACGACTCTGATTGGAATCCGCAGAATGATTTACAGGCTCAGGCTAGGTGTCACCGGATTGGTCAAGAGAAGGCTGTCAAAGTCTATAGGTGAGTTGCAGCCTAGTGTCTAGGGCATCTAGCTACCTTACGACCGGAAAGTTGTGGGTTCGAGCCCCAGCTCTAGGAAACAAATTGTGCCCTTTGAGCAAGGCACTTTATCCCGGATTTTTTCAGTCCACCCAGCTGAGATCGGGTACTAGTTTGAGCTGGATAAATTTAGAGTGGGTGAATTGCGGCCCCTCCAGCCCGTCAGGCTGAAAGCTGTACACACAACTAGCTGCAGCTGTGCCGTGGGCTGTACATCTGGTAGAAAGGTCGGGTGTCTAAATTTATTTTCTTTGTAATTTTTTACCTGTAGAGTAAGTATTATTTATATCAAAGTAGTAATATATTACTGCTTGGTTCTAATAAGTAGCAATGATAGTATTAAGACAACATTATAATACTGTAAAAGTAACATAAACATCAATAATATTAAAGGCAGACGACCCAACCACTAGAAAGGAGTCACTTAAGTGATTTGAAGCTATAAGCTATTTATGCTACTTATGCATGGCAAGATATCAGTAGTAAAATGAAGGTTTTTTTACCCAAACGCCCTAATATCGCCCACAAAAACCGCAGGCTAATCACTCGCAACACCTACGAACGGGAAATGTTCGATCGGGCCAGTTTAAAACTCGGCCTGGACAAGGCCGTCCTACAGAACATGGGCGCTGCTAGCGGCGGCGCCAATTCCGCTCAACCGTCTAAGAAAGACGTTGAAGATCTGTTGAAAAAAGGCGCCTACGGAGCATTGATGGACGACGACAATGCCGGGGATAAATTCTGCGAAGAGGATATCGACCAGATTCTGATGGGCCGAACCACCACTATTCAGATTCAGTCTGGCGAGAAAGGAAGCACTTTTAGCAAGGTGTGTGTATAAGTGTGTAAACTGAACTAGGTAGAATCGCTCACTATCATTACAATCATCGCCTCATAGAATTGACGTTAAAGATTGCTTAATAGAATTATTTTACTTTACCGATTATTTTACCGATTTATCATTGAAATTGCCCCTTTAGAGATCACATTATGCAATCGCCCCATAGAATCGCCTAATAGAATCGCCCCATGGAATCTCCCCATGGAATTATCCCTTAGAATCGCCCCATGAAATCTCCTTATGGAATTATCCCTTAGAATTGCCTAATAGAATCGCCCCATGGAATTATCCCTTAGAATCGCCCCATGGAATCTCCCCATGGAATTATCCCTTAGAATCGCCTAATAGAATCGCCCCATGGAATCTCCCCATGGAATTATCCCATAGAATCGCCTAATAGAATCGCCCCATAGAATCTCCCCATGGAATTATCCCTTAGAATCGCCCCATAGAATCTCCCCATGGAATTATCCCTAAGAATCACCCCTTAGAATCGCCCCATGGAATTATCCCATACAATCGCCCCTTAGAATCGCCCCATAGAATCTCCCCATGGAATTATCCCTTAGAATCGCCCCATAGAATCTCCCCATGGAATTATCCCTTAGAATCACCCCTTAGAATCGCCCCATGGAATCTCCCTATGGAATTATCCCATAGAATCGCCTAATAGAATCGCCCCATGGAATTATCCCATACAATCGCCCCTTAGAATCGCCCCATAGAATCTCCTTATGAAATTATCGCCTAATAGAATCGCCCCATGGAATTATCCCATAGAATCGCCTAATAGAATCGCCCCATGGAATCTCCCTATGGAATTATCCCTTAGAATCGCCCCTTAGAATCGCCCCTAAGAATCGCCCCTTAGAACCGCCCCCTTAGAATCGCCCCTTAGAATCGCCCTATAGAATCGCCCCTCAAACTCAGAACTGAAGCCTTCTAGCCCTAAAAGTGCAAGCGCCCACCCGCACCGCTGCAGGCCAGCTTCTCAATGACGGGCAACCGGACCGACATCGACCTGGACGATCCGGAATTCTGGCACAAATGGGCCCAGAAGGCCGGCGTGGACGAGAGCTATTTCAGCGCTAACAAAGACTTGATTGTCGACGCTCCTCGTCAGCGTCGGCAAACCTCGCGCTATGTCGCTAACGAGGGCGCCGAAATTGGCGCCGGCGTCGGCGTCGGAGGCTGCCTCGGCGGCGCCGGTAGCGGCGTCGGCGGCAGCGGCGGCGGCGCGTCGGATTCCGATGCCGAATCCGACGGCTCAGCTTCGGCGAGCTCCTCGGCGACGGCCGCGTTTGGTCCGAACGGCCAGCCGCTGGCAGCGATGAATCGTCGGCGACGTCGGGATCGAGGAGGCGGCGGCGGCGGCGGTGAGCTGGAGCGGACCGACCTGTTCCGCCTGGAGAAGGGACTCATGGCGTTCGGCTTCGGACGTTGGCGCGAAATAGCCGCCCGCTGCGCCAATAACAACAATACGTCCTCGGCGACGTCCCCGGAGGCCGAAGCCGCTGTTGAACGATTGAGCCGCGCCCTGCTGTTCCACTGCCTGCGATTCTACACTGGCGACGCCAGAATTCGAGCTTTCATCAGCCACCTGCTGAGCAGCGGCGGCAGCGGCAACCTGCACCACTCGGGCCTGAGCGCTCCGATTCCGCGCGGCCGCAAAACCCGACGCGTTGAAGGATCGTCGGCTTCTTCGTCATCGACGACGTCCGTTGTTGATGCTGCTAACTCCGAACCCGCCGCTACTGCCGCAGCTACCGCCGACGAAGATCCCGATCGCATTATCAACTGTCCCAGCTTCCTTCGCCATCTGGAGAAGGCCGGCAACAAGCTGCTTCACCGCATCCGCCTGCTGTACTTTCTCCAATGGCACATCATCGGCGACCAGGGCCCGGCGATCATGTCAGGCGCCAGTCACGCCCAGATCAGCATCGATTTGCCCAATACGGACAACATTGACAAGCCGGCCGATTGGTGGGACGCCCAGGCCGACAAGAGCCTGCTGATTGGCGTGTACAAGCACGGTCTGGATCGGCTGGCGCCGCTTCGTGCCGATCCCTGTCTGTGCTTTCTGACGCGCTGTCCCCTGCCAGAGACGTCTACGGCTAGGAAGATGGCCGCGGCCGCTGCTGCCGCCGCTGCTGCTGCTGCTGCTGCTGCTACCGCTGCAGCCTCCACCGCCTCTGCTGTCGATGAAACTAACGTTGAACCTGCTGTGTCGCAGGCGGGTTGCTCTAAAGAGGATAATCAGGAAGAGCCGAAAACCGCTGCTGATGCCGCCGCTGCAGAGGAGAAACAGATGGACGAAGAGCCGCAACTGGATAAGCAGGTTTGTTTATTAGGGACTTAAATGAAAGAATTTTTTCTTGTTTTTCGATTGAAAGCGTATCAACGATCGGAAGACCCACCTAGTTGACCCACAATTCATTTTGACCTTCCTTGTCGACAGTTTTATTTTGACCCGCATTTTAGACCCAGGTTTCATTATAACCCGCTTAGTTGACCCACTTTCCATTCTGACACGCCTTGTTGACCCACTTTCCATTCTGACTCACCTTGTTGACCCACTTTCCATTCTGACTCACCTTGTTGACCCACTTTTCATTCTGAACCGCCTTGTTGACCCACTTTCCATTCTGACTCACCTTGTTGACCCACTTTTCATTCTGAACCGCCTTGTTGACCCACTTTTCATTCTGACCCACCTTGTTGACTCACTTTCAATTCTGACTTACCTTATTGACCCACTTTTCATTCTGACCCGCCTTGTTGACCCACTTTCCATTCTGACTCACCTTGTTGACTCACTTTCAATTCTGACTTACCTTATTGACCCACTTTTCATTCTGAACCGCCTTGTTGACCCACTTTTCATTCTGACCCGCCTTGTTGACCCACTTTTCATTCTGAACCGCCTTGTTGACCCACTTTTCATTCTGACCCACCTTGTTGACCCACTTTTCATTCTGAACCGCCTTGTTGACCCACTTTTCATTCTGAACCGCCTTGTTGACCCACTTTTCATTCTGACCCGCCTTGTTGACCCACTTTTCATTCTGACCCGCCTTATTGACCCACTTTTCATTCTGACTCACCTTGTTGACCCACTTTTCATTCTGAACCGCCTTGTTGACCCACTTTTCATTCTGACCCGCCTTGTTGACTCACTTTTCATTCTGAACCGCCTTGTTGACCCACTTTTCATTCTGACCCACCTTGTTGACTCACTTTCAATTCTGACTTACCTTATTGACCCACTTTTCATTCTGACCCGCCTTGTTGACCCACTTTTCATTCTGACCCGCCTTGTTGACCCACTTTTTTGACCGGTCTTGTTGACCTTTATTTTTATTTTGACCCACCGTTTTGACAATTTTCATTTTGACCCGTATTGTCGACTCACTTAGCGTTCTGACCCCGGATTTTTGACCCACATGTCATTCGATCCGTCTTCTTTGACACATTTTTTACCCTTTTTGGCCAAATTTTTTAGACTGAAGCTTCCGAAACAGAAAGAATCACCTCGTCTAAACCAGAAGCCATGGAAACGGAGACCATAGCAGAGACAACCACGCAAAAGGAAGAAACTAAGGACTTAGCGGATTCAGAGGCCGCAACCGAGTCGGCGGCTGTCAAAGCTGACAAAGTTGATCAGCAAGAGAAGCGGCAACAGTCACCGTCAGCATCCGACTCTTTAGTTAACGATTCAATTATGGACACCACAGTTGATGCATCGGTCGCAGCAGCGTCTGAGCTGGCACAGGAGCAACCGCAGCTGCAGCAGCAGCCCTTGCCGTTTCCCTCGTCGACCGACCTGAATGCCCGAGTGCGCCGTCTGATTGGCCTATTCCAGAAGCAGGCGCAGGCTATCGAGTGCATGGAGACGGCTCGGCGGGCTCAGTTGGAGCTGCTAGCTAGTCGGCAGCAGCAGCAGCAGCAACAGCAACAGCAGTATCAGGTTGGTCTTGACACAGAATTTTTGTTTTTTTAAGTAAGTGACCTTAAATTCCCTGGCTGCTTTTCTAGGGACCTTGAATGTCCTTTCTTAATCGGTGACCTGAAATCTCTTTTTTCTTCAGTGACCTTGAATGTCCTTTCTTCTTTAGTGACCTTGAATGTCCTTTTTCTATAATGACCTTGAATGTCCTTTCTTCTTCAGTGACCTTAAATGTCCTTTCTTCTTCAGCGACCTTAAATGTCCTTTCTTTTTTAGTGACCTTAAAGGTCATGCTCCTTTGATTACCGTTATAGCTCTGGTGAAATGTAATGTCCTTTCTATACTAGGACAAATGTATTGTCCTAAATGTTCTTGCACTTTTTCGAGCGGTCTTCAATTTCATTGTTCCTTTAGTGACCTTAAATGTCCTTGCTGCATGTAATCAATCATTATTTTTATAAAAAGATACTATTAAAATTAAAAAGATCCAACAAGTCTTTCCATAAACAATCAAATCCAGGCCTTACTGGACGGCGCTCCCAACGCCCGCTGGTCCCGCCGCGAGGAGCTGGACTTCGGCCGCACCCTCGCCAGCTACGGCATCGAACTTCGTCCAAGCGGCGGCGGCTGCGGCGGCTACCACTGGGACAAGTTCCGCGCTCTGGCCGGCCTCCAACGCAAATCCGACGCCGCCATGACTGCCTACTTCTACGCCTATTTTATCATGTGCCGCGACCTTTGTCGGCGCGCCGCTGCCGTCGCTGCCGCTGGCGCTGACGGCGTCGCTGGAGGAGACGAATTTGCCTCAACTGCGGCCACCGCCGACGCGTTGCAGGCCGCTTTTATGGTGAGGCTTTTCATGACCTTTCCTGGTGACGCTTAGTTCTTGTGTCTCCCCACGACGGTCTCCCCTTGACGCTTAGATAGGTCTTTGTTTGGCGCCTAAGTAGATCGATCTCCCAACGACGCTTAAAGAGATATTTGTTTCGAGCCTAAATAGGTCTTTGTTTGGCGCCTAAGTAGATCTCCCAACGACGCTTAAAGAGGTCTTTGTTTTGCACCTAAATAGGTCTTTGTTTGGCGCCTAAGTAGGTCTCTCAACGACGCTTAAAGAGGTCTTTGTTTCGCGCCTAAATAGGTCTTTCTTTGGCGCCGAAATCGTTTCTATAATTCCATAATCCGCGCTCAATAATCCCATGCACTTAAACCCCCAGATCCCGGACCGCGCCCCGACTCCGGACGCCTGGCCCCAAGCCGAGCCAGTGTCCCCGGAACGCGCCACCCGTGCCCTCCGCCGACTAGCGCTGATGCACCGACTGCGCTGCGAGCTCGCCAGATCGTCGGCGGCGGCGTCGTCGGCGGCTTCGGATCAGCATCAGCTGGAGGCTCGCCTGGCTCGTTTATTGCCATCGGCTGACCGGCAGCAGCTGTACCAGCGTCAGCACCGCCTGCCAGACTGGTGGCTGCCCGCCGTACACGACGCCGAATTGATGCGCGGCGCTGCTCGTCACGGCCTATCGAAAGCCGACGTCGCTTTTCCCGCCGATCAGCAGCTGCCGGCCTTTAATTTGGCGGCGATTGCGGCTGCCGCTGCGGCCACGAGCGCTTCGGCGGGTGCCGGCGGCAGCTCCGGCTGGCCAAGCGAGCGAGCTCTGTGGCGCCGCCTGGAGGCCCTGTGCCACTGCCTGGCCACCGACGGCGATTGGCCGCAGCCGAGGAGTTCGACAGCGCCGGACGGCAGCGGCGGCGGCGCTTCTTTGAGCGACTCGGACGACTCCGACGATGCCGTCAGCAACGAGGCGGCCGACAGTCGGCGGGCGACGCCTTCGACGACTTTGGCTAATTCGATGTCGCTTGCTGCTGCCGGCGCCGCTTCATCGTCGTCGAGCTCGTTGTCAAGTTCGTCGGCGATGCTGGACGTCCGCGTCCCAGTGCTGAGCTTGGAGACCGGCGCTTTTGTCTATCAGGATCGGGCGCCAAGGAGGCGCGAACTGGAGAAATTTCTGTTGGAGCACAAAGACTTCGTGCCCTATTCTATTGAAAAGGTGAGGCAGTTTAGGTCTTTGTTTTCTTTGTTCGTTGCGCTAAATTCAACGCATTTTATCCTGCCGCCAGGAGGATCAGGAGATCTACGCCAGGGTGGCGGCCGTCCGCGGCCAGGATCCGACTCAGCTGCAGCAGACGCTGGAGGCGCTGGCCTATTCGCAGTACATGCAGCTGCTTGGCGGCGCTGGCGCCGGCGGCGCAAATGCGGCGGCAGCGTCAACGTCGCCGTCGGCGGCGGCGTCAGCCCACGTGTACGGCATGCAGCAGCTGCAGCAGTACTACCAGCAGGCCGCCTTGGCCGCCTACGCGTCCGGCATGATGGGCGGCGCCGGCGACGCTCTGGCCGCCGCTGCTACTTCGTCTTCGTCGTCGGCCATGGCAGCACCGACGTCAACGTCGTCATCATTGTCTAGGTCGGCCTACAAGGCGTCGGCGTCGGCTTCGTTGACGTCAACCCTGTCAACATTGACGTCGACCTCTTCGACTGGCGCCTCTTCGTCGTCCTTGATGATGTCGACGACCCCGACTCCGGTGATGTCGGCGCCGACATCGGACGATTCCACGGCGGCGCTGATGGCGGCGGCCTACGCTCAGTACGCTGCGGCCGCGGCAGCCGCCTATTCGAATCCGCTAATGATGTACGGAGCCACCGCCGCTAGCGCCTTCTATCCTGGGATCAACGGCAGCGCCTACGGAGCTCTCGCCGCGGCGGCCGCCGCCTCCTCAGCCTCGCCAGCTTCTTCATCCTCGTTGCCAGTTGGAAAATCGCCGAACGCCAATTCGGGTAAGTCGTCGACATCCGCCAGTCGCCATCAGCGCCAGCAGCAGCAGCAGCAGCAGCAGCAGCAGCAGCAGCAGCAGCAGTATCACCATGGCAACAGCCAGGCGGCAAGGACTCATCCTGGCCGGGGCCGCCCGCCCCAGCATCAGCAGGCCAATCAGAGAAGCCTCGCCGGATCGTCTAATAGACAGCATCATCAGCTTCTTCAGCAACATCATCATCAGCAGCAGCGACCTACTCAGCATCATCAAATGCCGCCGCCTCCGCCGCCCCCGCCGCCGCCGCCGCCGCCGCCGCTTCCGCAGCCAACGCAGTCTCCCTCTGTCACTGACTGCATGGACGGCGTTCTCGATTTGAGCACAAAAAAGTGACGCAATATAAACGGCTAATTAAACTGCTTCTTCAGCCTCTAGCTTCATCACATATTTATATAGTTTGTAAAAGTATTATTGCCTAGTAATTATATATTACCCGCGTCTTAGAATAGTTGCTAGTCAACAAAACAAGCGAGACACGATAAGACAAGCGGGCTTTATGTGCAACGGTTTTTTTCATTTATTTAATTATTCCTGCAATAAATCCAGCTGTGCTTCTTTGTTATTGTCTGCGTTAAGTTAATCAAATAATTGATTGTCTTGTTTCTTCGCCATTCGCATCCATTTCTGAGACTAGATTGTTGCTATGCGCGTTGCTTTGTAGCTTTTGCTTCGGCTTCGAACTGTTTTTATTCGCAATTAAAATATTTTTAAACAGGCGTTTTGTCTGTCTGTATTTCTTGTAACAGAACAGCTGCAATTTTATCGCGCTTAAAAATGCAAATCTACACATATTTATGCTACTGTTAGTGTTAAATAATTTTTTTGTTTTTCTAATAGTGCAAAACGTTGCTTTAATCACAATCGATCAGCTCTTTGCTTGCAGCCTTTAGAACTATATTTTTTCATGCCCCTATCCAGCAACCCCAGCTCACACTCAGACCCCAATCCAGCAACCCCAGCTGTCACTCAGACCCCAATCCAGCAACCCCAGCTGTCACTCAGACCCCTATCCAGCAACCCCAGCTCACACTCAGGCCCCTATCCAGCAACCCCAGCTCACACTCAGGCCCCTATCCAGCAACCCCAGATCACACTCAGACCCCTATCCAGCAACCCCAGCTCACACTCAGGCCCCTATCCAACAACCCCAGATCACACTCAGACCTCTATTTAACCTGCTTTACGCGTTGTCTGCTTTTGCTTTTTTCAAGCTTGCTGCTTTTATTTGGATCGTGCTTGTTTTTTGTTCGATTTGTATCGTGTTTAGGCGGAGTTTTTCAGGATTTTTTCTAGAAAATTTGATCCTAATCAAGCTGATTTAATTATATCCGCTTGGCAACATAACTGCCGATTAGTTTCTGCTTGCTCTTTTTTGCTTTCAGTTGCTTGGCAGTTGCTTGTTGCTGCTTTTTTTTAAATAATTGACGCTGTTTTATCTTTTTTTCCTGCAATTATTGATTTCAGACATCCATCATCAGCTGGTTTCTCCTCCATTCTCTAAGTGTTTTTTGCGTCTTGCGTTTTAACTGGATAATCTGACTATTGTGTGTTTGACTGTTTCTGAATCATGCATAGTGTCCATGCATTTCCCTACTGAAATTGTGAGCGCGGTTTTCTTTAATTATTAAATTAACTTTTTTCCCCAGTTTCCCAATGCTCGCACTCGTTTGCTACTGTGCAATGCAAATTATGGTTTTTATTACACTGAATTCGAGGCACTTTGTCGCAATTTTTATTTTGGTTTTTTTTAATTTAAGCTTTTTTTGTGTCTTTTGTGCAACAGTGTTAGCGAGTCTTTATTCAAGTATGTTTGTGTAATTTTTGCTTCTAAATTGATTATAAGTATTTACAAGTACTGTAAAAACTGCAAGATTCGATTGAGAATGTATGTGTTGTTGTATTGGTTGCACGCTACACAGCTCCATTTTTATTATTGTATTTGTTGGTTTCCAATCTGCTGTAAATAAATACATTGAAATTCATTCTATTATTTCAGTCGGATTTTTTGTTTCTTTCTATTGCTTATTAATAATAAGTAATTAATAAAAAAGTTTTGAGAATATTGCAAAAATCTTTTCGGTTTATTTTATCCATGTCCTCCACTTACGGAGCAAACTGTTCTCTGGGGACATTGTGCGACATAATTGTACTATTATGTAGTACATAATAGTGTAGAGCCGCCACTATCGCTCCTTATCTCTGCTCTCTCAGTGCAGCTGGCCGCCACTATCACTCCTTATCTTTGCTCTCTCAGTGCAGCTGGCCGCCACTCACTCCTTATCTTTGCTCTCTCAGTGCAGCAAGCCGCCACTATCACTCCTTATCTCTGCTCTCTCAGTGCAGCTGGCCGCCACTATCACTCCTTATCTTTGCTCTCTCAGTGCAGCTGGCCGCCACTATCACTCCTTATCTCTGCTCTCTCAGTGCAGCTGGCCGCCACTCACTCCTTATCTTTGCTCTCTCAGTGCAGCAAGCCGCCACTATCACTCCTTATCTCTGCTCTCTCAGTGCAGCTGGCCGCCACTATCACTCCTTATCTTTGCTCTCTCAGTGCAGCTGGCCGCCACTATCACTCCTTATCTTTGCTCTCTCAGTGCAGCAAGCCGCCACTATCACTCCTTATCTCTGCTCTCTCAGTGCAGCAAGCCGCCACTATCACTCCTTATCTCTGCTCTCTCAGTGCAGCAAGCCGCCACTATCACTCCCTATCTTTGCTCTCTCAGTGCAGCTGGCCGCCACTATCACTCCCTATCTTTGCTCTCTCAGTGCAGCTGGCCGCCACTATCACTCCTTATCTTTGCTCTCTCAGTGCAGCTGGCCGCCACTATCACTCCTTATCTCTGCTCTCTCAGTGCAGCAAGCCGCCACTATCACTCCCTATCTTTGCTGTCTAAAAGTCACCCAGAAAATTGTCACACGATCACTAATAGCAACGGACCCAAAGTTTTGACACCTTTACCGCTGGCAAAAAGATAATGCCATGAATGCTTTAAAGATAGCCGTCACCAAAATCACATGTTGATGCGTAGAATTTTAGTCTCTAATTGGTTGTCATTCGAGCTGGCTCAAACTGCAGGGCCGCTCTTTTATCTGTCCCATATAGTAGATCCACTTGTTGGCCACCCATTTCGAGCCCTCAATCACCGGGCAGGCGGCGTGATAGGTGTCAAAAATATCGCTAGAATTGCGCCTCAAATTGTACCAATAGAGGGCGCCGTTTCTCACTGGCATAACGCGCAGGCCAAGCCTGGTGAATACGGTGCCGCCGCCGCTGGCTACATTGTTCAGATAGACCAAAACGGTTGCTATGCGGCTGTTGCCGTACTCCAGGCCAACTCCCTGGCTGTCCAAATGCGGCTCGTACTGGCCGCCAATACCGTAGTTACCCAGCTGCAGCGGGTCGGAGTCGCTGACGTTGAGCCCTGTGACCAGGCCCAGCCGCTTGTTCACTCGGCTCACCGACCAATCAAAATTGTCCGGCAGGAAGGCGCTCTTGCTGATCCGAATGCGCGTGTGGCTTCCGCTGCCAACCGCTGCCCGTCTCAGCCTGGGATCCGCCACCTCCATCAGCCGGCTGCTCTCCCGGTCCGTCAGAATGTCGTACAGAAACGTCACTCTGGGATTCGAACTCAGGAGCTCCTCTTTAATTGGTCCCAGTTTGAAGAACGGATGAGGAACGGCTAGTCTGCACTTGAGGCTCGAGTCGGGCTTGGCTGTGCTACCCTCCCTGCACAGCAGCTTGTAGTTGGCCAGGTCTATCGGTTTATTCCGCAAGTAGCTGACTGTCTTGGCCACGTTCGGCATCTGCAGGCTGCTCAGGTTGCCGCCAGATTTATCGAAGGTGTGCTCCAGGAATGCGCCGACTTGGCTGCCGGTTTGACTCAGGGACTTGAAGCAGTTGAAGTAGAAAGGCAGATTCTATTATTAGTCGCAACTGATTGATAGGTCAAACAATTCTAAGAAACCTGTCACCTACGCTATTCACGGCCAGCTGCAGCAGGTCCAGCGCCCTGGCCACGCGCCTTCCAGATTGATCGGCCGGAAAGGCCTTGGAGGCGAGCAGCAGGCGGACCCAGTCCATGCCGATTTTCGGCATGCTGGTGTTGAAGGCTCTGTTGGCCAGGTGGAATACGTCTTCCTCTGGAATGAAATTTTCGGATATTAGACGGTTCAAGATTTGCTTTCAGCTTTAGCCCAATTGCTAAAAAACACAGCCCCAAAGAAACAAACTCCGAGTCTCACCGATACCCGATATGCACCCACCGCTAAGCATACCCACCGACAGACCGCACCTAAACAAAAACGCACCAGTCCGTAAACACACTAACGCCAAACACTTCAACCCAAAACACACCAACCCCAAACACGCCAACCCCAAACACACCAACCCCAAACACACCAACCCCAAACACACCAACCCCAAACACACCAACCCCATACACACCAACCCCAAACACACCAACCCCAAACACACCAACCCCAAACACACCAACCCCAAACACACCAACTCCAAACACACCAACCCCAAACACGCCAACCCCAAACACACCAACCCCAAACACGCCACACTAAAACACACCAACCCAAACACACCAACCCCTAACACACCCACCACAAACACACCAACCTTAAACCCACCCACCCACCCCAAACACGTCAATCCCAAACACACCAACCCCAAACACACCAACCCCAACACACCAACCCCAAATACACCAACCCCAAATACACCAACCCCAAACACACCAACCCCAAATACACCACCCCCAAACACACCAACCCCAAACACACCAACCCCAAACACACCAACCCCAAACACACCAACCCCAAACACACCAACCCCAAACACGCCACACTAAAACACACCAACCCCAAACACACCCACCACAGACACACCAACCTTAAACCCACCCACCCACCCACCCCAAACACGTCAATCCCAAACGCACCAACCCCAAACACACCAACCCCAAACACGCCACACTAAAACACACCAACCCCAAACACACCCACCACAAACACACCAACCTTAAACCCACCCACCCACCCCAAACACGTCAATCCCAAACACACCAACCCCAAACACACCAACCTTAAACCCACCCACCCACCCCAAACACGTCAATCCCAAACACACCAACCCCAAACACACCACACTAAAACACACCAACCCCAAACACACCCACCACAAACACACCAACCTTAAACCCACCCACCCACCCCAAACACGTCAATCCCAAACACACCAACCCCAAACACACCCACCCCAAACACGTCAATCCCAAACGCACCAACCCCAAACACACCAACCTTAAACCCACCCACCCACCCCAAACACGTCAATCCCAAACACACCAACCCCAAACACACCACACTAAAACACACCAACCTTAAACCCACCCACCCACCCCAAACACGTCAATCCCAAACACCAACCACAAACACACCAACCTTAAACCCACCCACCCACCCCAAACACGTCAATCCCAAACACACCAACCCCAAACACACCACACTAAAACACACCAACCCCAAACACACCCACCACAAACACACCAACCTTAAACCCACCCACCCACCCCAAACACGTCAATCCCAAACACACCAACCCCAAACACACCACACTAAAACACACCAACCCCAAACACACCCACCACAAACACACCAACCTTAAACCCACACACCCACCCCAAACACGTCAATCCCAAACACACCAACCCCAAACACACCACACTAAAACACACCAACCCCAAACACACCCACCACAAACACACCAACCTTAAACCCACCCACCCACCCCAAACACGTCAATCCCAAACACACCAACCCCAAACACACCACACTAAAACACACCAACCCCAAACACACCCACCACAAACACACCAACCTTAAACCCACCCACCCACCCCAAACACGTCAATCCCAAACACACCAACCCCAAACACACCACACTAAAACACACCAACCCCAAACACACCCACCACAAACACACCAACCTTAAACCCACACACCCACCCCAAACACGTCAATCCCAAACACACCAACCCCAAACACACCACACTAAAACACACCAACCCCAAACACACCAACCTTAAACCCACCCACCCACCCCAAACACGTCAATCCCAAACACGCCAACCCAAACACGCCTTGAAGCGCCAACCAAGGCTGCGACTTGCCAGTCAGTAGCAGATCGCCCTTGTCAGCATCACCGTCCCCGTCTTTGTCCACCGATGTTGCCGATGTCTTAGCAGAGTTCAGAGTCAGCCGGCCCCTCGACATCTCAGCGGCCGAGATGCCGTAGACGTCCTGCAGTCGCAGCAGCGCGTCAGCGGCGCCGTTAAAATCGTCCACACTGGGCGGGCGAATACCGGCCGACTTGACCACCCGCTGGTAGGCTGCGTCGCACTGGCAGTCGCCTAGCAACGCCTTCCACTCCTGCCCCATCTGCCGTATGGTGACGTAAGCGTCTACCGGATTCGTCAAGTCTGCTGACGACAGACTAGCGACGTCTCGCGAGCGAAGATTCTCGGCGAACTGACGCAGTCGGTCCAGTCGGGACGCCTCATAGTCGGCGAAGCCAATCAGAGCGTCGGCTAGCTGAGCTCGGGACGACCAGAGCTGGCCGAGGCGCGCTACCGACGTGAAGTAGTCGTCGGGACGGACGGCAGCCGGAGCTCTGGGGTACGTCGCCGCCACCGATCTGGCTGGCAGCAGAAACGCCGGAACAAGTAGCAGGAGCAGAAAATCAACTGATGACGTCATTTCAACCTCCTAAATAGTTTTTATCTTGAATTGTTTCGGCTTGTCTGTCCAAGCGGTTTTTGTCTTGGCTTTTACTAGCCGCTTAACACAAGCGAGCAATCAGTCACACGTCAGCTTCCTGTTTTTTTTCAGAGTGGATATTTTTGCTGTCCCTTCCCATGTTTTATGGCTGATTTTGGAGCGAGCCGGCCAGCTCTGTAGGGCTGCACAAACGGTGGCCACTAACTGACTGCTGCGAATCCCAGGACGCAGGGCAGCCAGCTTGAGCTGCTTCCTGCTCTTACGAGCGTAGAGAAATCGCAATACACAGAAAATGATATAAATCATTATTCTTATAAGATTGCTCAACTGAGCTTTCTCAACTGTGCACGCATCGAACCTTCCAATTGATTCTTATATGCTTAAAAATGTCTGTCTGTCTGTCTGTCTGTCTGTCTGTCTGTCTGTCTGTCTGTCTGTCTGTCTGTCTTTCTTTCTGTCTGTCTGTCTGTCTGTCTGTCTGTCTGTCTGTCTGTCTGTCAGTCTGTCTGTCTGTCTGTCTGTCTGTGTGTGTCTGTCTGTCTGTCTGTCTGTCTGTCTGTCTGTCTGTGTGTCTGTCTGTGTCTGTCTGCGTGGAATGATAAATCGAGCTCAAACGGCTCAACCAATTTTGAACAAATTTTCTCTAAACAATAGTAAATTGTTTCAGAATGAGGCGATGAAAGTTTTTATTGAATGATTATCTGCCTTGTATCTAAGTTCAAGTTTTGTTACACGCGTATATTGTCCTCGTTCGAGAGTGATCTTATAACGCAGTAGATACTTGTTCAGATGGTTTTTACGAAGAGTTTTAGGAATTATAGTTTCTTTCTTCGAAATAAATCGACAAAAGTTTAGCGTGGACGATTTCGATTGACCTTCACATGAACTCGCTGCCCAAGGTGATGCTGAAAGTTTCGTTAAGAACGTACGTTGCGTGGTACCACTGGTTCGGGTCGACGTTAACTACAAATTGTATTTTTAATTGGATTTTAAGTTAAAAGTATTTATTTTCATATATTTCTACTGTAAGTAGGCTAAACAACAATGAAATGTAAAATTATCACTTACGAATATCGCCTGGCTCAATGTCCACCTGCAACGGCGAGCAGACATTCTCGCACTCTACTGGCGGCTCCAGAATCCATCGCTTCCTGCCCATTATTTGAGCCTGCCAGGAAGGTCGGCTGAAGAAATCGATCTAAAAAAATAATAGGCGATTGTTGTTAAACACTTTGATTTTAGAAGCGTATCTATTTGACTGGCTCGTTTATATATATATCGCATCTAATTTTCATATTCACTGTATACTATACCATACTACGAGTATCACTAATATGCAATCACCTCCCAAGTAAAAAACGGGCTTATCTTTTGACATTGTACACTCTTCTTCTCAAAAAACAGTTTTTCTTACCCTTAAGTACATTGACCCGCTCTTATCGATCGTCCCCCCTACCAAATTCTACACCCCACTGTAAATTCACTTATTATAAATACACTCCGCCAAGTAAAAAACGGGCTTATCTTTTGACATTGTACAGTCTTCTCCTCAAAAAAAGTTTTTCTTACCCTTAAGTACATTGAATCGCTCTTATCGATCGTCCCCCCTACCAAATTCTACACCCCACTGTACATTCACCACTGTACAAATTTTACATAGGCTCGTAACGCTTAAGGCCAAACACAAAGCGTTAAACCCACGTGCAACAGAGCGGCCCTTCTGGCGCTGCCAATGTAGAACCAATCAGCCGCTGGGTGTTCAATCTCCGGGGCCAGATAGTACGGTCGCCGGTGATACTTCATCAGTTCGCCGAAGACGCCCCTGTTGAGATTCTTCCAGCCGAAGTAGAATGGTCGTCGGCGTCGATCCTCGGGCATGTGCAGCGCATCGCGCAGTGTCGCGAGTTCCACGTTAAACGGATCAATTATCTAGGATTTCGTAGTAGGGGAATATACTGTTTCGCAATGCATTTGGTACGGGTATGGGATTAGAATGAAATCCCAAGACTATGTACATGTAGTTTTACCTTAACAGCCGGCCCCTCGCCATAAGCGGACGGATGTCTGTCGTGCATGTCCCGGATGAACTCGTAGCTGAAGTAACGATGCGCCAGCCAGCCCTTGGTGCCATTCTTCACCAGCAATGGCCGGCCAGTGTAGGCGTACAGCTGCAGGAACCGCTCCGGCGAGATGTCCGTCTCAACTGGCACTGCAGTCAGGCCGGCGCACATGCTGCTGCAGTTGCTAGGCTGTCTGGACACCTCCTGCAGCCAGCTGTTTGACATCAGGCAGCTTTCCGAAGCGCCCGTGTAAATCAGACGAGCCAGAAGGCAAGCCGTCAGCACAGCCAGAACAGTCCACATGTTGTCAAGAACCGTCGACGACATTCGACTCGATCGCGGCGATCTGCCCACCAGAAGCTTCTCAGCAACAAGACGACGGGCCAGCGCTCGCTTAGCCGTCGGTTCGTCAGCCAGCGAGGCCAGAAATTTGTCGGCCTCGAGGCAGAACTCGGTGCAAGGATTCATCTGTGAGAGCTGATGCAGCGTTGGAGCTGCGATATGGACTTGAGAACTTTTGAAAATGATTCGAATACGAGAGAGACCGCTGTCTGCTGGCAAATGGATTTATCATGCTTTGCTTTGGGGCTGAAGACAATAGAAACAGAGACGGAGAGGGAGAGAGCAGGCTGCTGTCCATTGTTCATTGTGCAGCACTTTGATGCCTGCACAGTGAGAGAATTGCACCCGTGGCGTTTGCTAAGGCACGTGACTGCGTGCTCACGAGAAAGAATCATGGAGGAGGGGGCTGTGTGTGCAGCGATGCTATTATACGAATATGAATGCAAATGAGAAGACAAACGTGGGCCTTATTGAAATTTTATTTATTATAATCAGATGTTCTCAAGCTTGTACACGCAAAGTGACATAATAGTAGCTTTTCTAAGGATTCAAGATTGATGCTAAAAGTTACATAAATCATCTAATTTAACTAATAAATAGTTCTAACTTATCGTACTACGACGTACGTTGAAATTAAAGCGTTGCTATTGATTTAAACACACATTTAATGTTTGTTTTAAACAATATCAAATTCAAATTTATACCAATTTACTCGCAAATATCCGCGATAGATCAACCTAAATAATAGAATGGTATTTTCAACAATCTCGTGTAAATATTAACGATTCAAACGATTCGAAGTCCATTTGTAACACCCGCTGTTTTATTTATTTTCTAATTAGTTCCAGCAGTAAAATCCCCAACCCCGAAGAGGTCGCAGTCAGCCCAGCCGGCAGGACACGATGACGTTGTCACCCGTATCGTCGGAGCAGACCTGCAGCATTCTGGCCAGCACGCGCTCGTCAGGAAAAGCGCAGCGCTCGTAGGCGGCCAGACTGCAGCAGAGAATGCCGCGCAGATTGAATTCTTCGCGTTGCAGCGTCCAGGCGAACAGCTCCATCACGTAGTTGTCGTGTCGGCAGTCTTTGTGCGGCCAGAGGCTGGGCGCGCGGCTGCCAACGCAGGACCGCAGCTCCTGGGGCAGGCACGGTTCGATTCGGTAGGCATTGACGGAGCCAGGGTCGGACTCTGGCGCTATGCGGTAGCGCTTGAGGTGCGCCATCAGCGAGAAGAACATGATGCAATCGTCCTGCACCAGAAATCTATAGAACGAAAAGCCGGACTCGAAGAAATTTGTTTGGCAAACTATTTGCCGACTAGCTCGATGGTACACCTTCAATAAGTAGTCCATGCGTGCCTGCTCAGCCATGTACACGCTGACTAGAGCGATGCTGAATGTGCGTCCGACTTTGGCCTGAGCGGGTGGGAGAGGAGGTTGCGCGGGTAAAGTCCAAACATTTCTTAGAAATTCAGGAATGCCAGGAATTTAATTGGCGTATTTTTTCGGTACTTAATGCTCAATAGTACTAAAATTCTTAGTTTGCTACTGAGTAACTTGGCCAATCAGTAGTGCACTTTGCATATCGTCTCCGAAATTTATTGCAGAAGTCTGACTTCTAGTCTCTATTGCTTCACCTGCACGCTGAAGAACCTCTCCGCTGGCGTTTCGGCCGCACCACCTCCAGCGGCTGCCGACGCCTGATTTGAAGCCGGGAAGGAAGTTCTGGACAGCTCGCGAAAAGTGACGGGGTGCAGGCTCAGCAAGGCGAAGGCCGGCGCCGGGCTGAGCTTCTGGGGCATGAAAATCGAATCGCCAAACGGGTCGTAGTCGGGCACCACGGAGTTGTGGTAGAATAGCAGGTTCAACGGTCTGAGCTGAGCGTCGATCACGAAGATGAAGTGATTGTCCGGCTGGTGCAGGTTGGCAACGCCGCGGATGAGGAAGCGGCTGCCTGAGGCGCAGACGCGCAGCTCGAACAGGCAGGAGAATTGGTCCTCGCGGATGCGGTCGAAACGGGCCAGCCGGCTGGTTCGGTACCTGGTCAGGGTCTTCACAATAAATGCTGAACTCTTTAATTGAGACTATCTTAATCCAACCAGAAAAATCTATCAGTTTATATGCCTAGGTATCGCAGAAAATCAAACCAAAGTTGAAATAGACCGGCCCCGATCTATTACTTTTATCTCGTACTTTTAAGCCTTATGTAGACCAACACCCCCTGCACACCAACCTCTCATACCCATGACCAAACTCTAAAATACAACCCAACTAAATACACAATCCTGCAAGCACCAACCCCTAAACACCCCCAAACAGACCAACCCCAAACACACTAACCCCAAACACGCCAACCCCAAACGCACCAACCCCAAACGCACCAACCCCAAACACACCAACCCCAAACACACCAACCCTAAACACACCAACCCCAAACACACCAACCCCAAACACACCAACCCCAAACACGCCAACCCCAAACACACCAACCCCAAACACACCAACCCTAAACACACCAACCCCAAACACACCAACCCCAAACACACCAACCCCAAACACGCCAACCCCAAACACACCAACCCCAAACACACCAACCCCAAACACGCCAACCCCAAACACACCAACCCCAAACACGCCAACCCCAAACACACCAACCCCAAACACACCAACCCCAAACACGCCAACCCCAAATACACCAACCCCAACGGCTTAACTTAACCGCCCATTTACGAGTCAAACCGAAACGCTTACCCGATCCTCGGGCAGCTCGCCAGCCGGCTCCCTGTCGCACCTGGTCAGCTTCTTGACCACTAGGCCAATCCGATTGCCATTGAACAGCAAGGTGCCAATGTACACGCAGTCAATAGCGCCGTCACTTGCATAGCACCAGTCGAACACGGTGTTAATTGGCGAGTAATTAAGAAACAGGCAGATCATAGGCTCGCCAGTTGAGCCCGCTGAGCTCAGTCGGTTAGTGTTATGAGCTCCGCAAGCGAATTGCCCGAAGGATTTTAAACCGCAAGTGTTGGCAGCAGGCCAGGTGAGTCTCAGCAAACAGTTTGTAGTTATTCTAAGTACTGTCCGTGCCAATATTAGCCAGCAGTGTTGCAGCGCAATTTCCAGGAGCATTTAAATCGAGAACAATTAAATACTATATAGTTGTTTTAAGCTTCTAAGGTGGTTCACGCGTGTTTAACAATTCAAGTTTCTTTATACGAGCGTACTTTTGATGCTCAAAGTTTTTTCGCTCTTTTTGACAGCTGCTAAAAGTCTATGGCACCCGCTGCATGGACTTCAGTTGTGATCTTAAGAAAAAGCATCATTTAAGCAACTAAATTTACTATAGCTTCCTGAAATTTCAAAGTCGTGATGCAACTATATATTAGATAATATGACATGGTTTAAGAGTGTTTCGGTCTTGGGTTTGTAGTTCAAGTCACGTCAAGCACTGCGTGAGCAAAGACAACTTAAGCAGAAGGACGGGACACTTCGATTTTAGGAAAGTTTTGGAGTCCCATTTTCGCGAAAAAATACACTACGGAGATGGGAAATTTGCAGATTTTCGGCATAGAATTAAAGATTGCGCTCGATTGGAAGCAGATGCAAATATATTTTTTTGATATGTTTCCTGCCTTCTTACTATATCGAACTACGAGCGTGTGTACGTCTTAATTTGAGAAAAATTGAATTAAACTTCCTATTATTTTTATTGATAATAATTCACTTTCGTCAAAACCTACTAAAGAGAGAATCGAAGATTGACTGCACCAGCAAAATGATTTGAATTATATAAATAGAGCAGACTTCGTTTGAAGAGGATCAGAACCTGCCTAGCTGGTAAGATATTATTTTATTGAAATTATGATTTTCGACAAGTGCTTTTTCCACTTAAATATATATTGCACAAATTAAGACGTACATAGTTCGATAGAGTAAGAAGGTATGAAACACATATCAAAAGATGAGATTCGCATCTGCTTCCAATCGAGCGCCATCTTTGATTTTATGTCGAAAATCTGCAAATTTCCTATCTCCGTAGTGTATTTTTGGCGAAAATTGGACTCCAAAAGCTGTCCAAGAAACGAAGTGTCCCGTCCTTTTAATTAAGGTGTTTTTGTGCATGAGTTGCCATTGTCGAGCAAATGTACATCTGAGTGTGATCTAACTGCCTGCGTAAAACTTTTATTGCGGGTTTTTCATGGAACGCTTGTACACTGGTTGAGGATGAGATTTCAGACAGATGTACATCGGAGTATGCAGCGATCTTACTACATGCGTACAATCGATTTGTTTAGATTAGACAGGTATTTTGCACATTTCAATAGCCAGGAGCATTGGTGTGTTATGCACGCTTGTTAGAGCCAATCCCTGGCCAAGCCAGTTGTGTACACTGCTTGAAGATGAGAGCTCGGGCAGATGTACTGCCATGGGTAAGTGTCCCTGAAGACGCAATACACAAAAAAGAAAAAGAACTCCACACCAATAAAGACATTGATTCAATCAATTTTTTTTTCTTCCAGAACATCACCTCAAAGCCTGAAGCTCAGCCGTCTCAAATGGTTTTATTTTCAATCGATTATTGGCCAAAATTTATGTCCGCCAACAGACGCACTCGCGAAACTAGCAAACTCAATAAAAAGCCAAGCAATATAGTCAACGCACAAGCTTGCATCATGATCAGATACGAGACGGGTACAGCATAACCCGGATGCGCTTGCCCATAGCGGCTGGCGGCAGGTTCTTGGCGAATTTGGCTCGCACTGCGCCGGAATTGCCGTGCGGCCGGGTCACGCGGCCCCAGATGACGCGAACCCGCGACTTCTCCTTGCCTTTGCCGGGCACCGGAGTCTGGCGTTTGCCTTTGTAAACATAGGCGCACCGCTTGCCCAGGTAGAAATCAACATCTTGACGCTTTTCAACGCCTTCAATACGCAGCAGGGCGGTGTTTTCGTGCTGGTTGCGCAGGCCGCGCTTGTAGCCAGTGAACACGGCCTTGACGTACATGCGGCCTGGCGACCGGAGCTTCAGCTTCTGGCCGCTGGCGTCGCTGCTGCCCGAGTCTGCTGCCGCTGCTGGGGTCGACATGTCGGTTTTGGTGAGGTTGAGGCTAGAAGGTCTGCGAATGCGGGTTGGTTTGGTGGCTTTAGGAAGTTGATTGATTGGTGCGGGATTGTCAATTAATAAACTCCCAAAATTAGGAAACATTTTAAAATTCCTAAGAAAACACTTAACGATGGCATTAATGTTAATTTGGGACACAAAATACTCCCTGCTGGGGATGTGGGACACAAAATACTCCCTGGTGAGGATGTGGGACACAAAATACTTCCTGCTGGGGATGTGGGACACAAAATACTCCCTGGTGAGGATGTGGGACACAAAATACTTCCTGCTGGGGATGTGGGACACAAAATACTTCCTGCTGGGGATGTGGGACACAAAATTCTCCCTGCTGGGGATGTGGGACACAAAATACTTCCTGCTGGGGATGTGGACACAAAATACTTCCTGCTGAGGATGTGGGACACAAAATACTTCCTGCTGGGGATGTGGGACACAAAATACTTCCTGCTGAGGATGTGGGACACAAAATACTCCCTGCTGGGGATGTGGGACACAAAATACTTCCTGCTGGGGATGTGGACACAAAATACTTCCTGCTGAGGATGTGGGACACAAAATACTCCCTGCTGGGGATGTGGGACACAAAATACTTCCTGCTGGGGATGTGGACACAAAATACTCCCTTCTGAGGATGAGACACAAAATACTCCCTGCTGAGGATTTGGGACACAAAATACTCCCTTACCGAGGATAAATCTATACCTGTACAATCTATTAATAAAAGTAGCATACACTTATAGATACGGAACTAAGTTAATCCAGCAAAGAAATGAAACAAATGAAGAATAACTCTGACAAAAGGTTAACTTGTCGACCAGTGAACAAGCATTGAAGTAAAAAATGTATTGAAAAAAATTCACAATTCGCGCAATAGAAATACACCAAAACAATCGAAGTTTTAATACAGGCTCTTCAGAAAGAGATTTTCACGACAACAAATGAAAACACCGATGCAAGAAACGCAAGAACACAATACACTCACAAGTATCTAATATGTCATAAAATACACAATGCCGAATTCCTTTATCAATTAATCCTTTATCGAATTCTTGCGTGAATTTTTCTAAAAAATTTCGTCATACAGAGAGTTAAACAACCAATTAACAAAGGTTCAGAAATCAACCGAAACCGGGGTGCAAATGAAGCGCTAAAATATGGAGATAGTTCGGGTGAAGAACAAGGTGAGTGAGGTGCAGTGAGGCATATTTATTATGATAATACAATAGGTAAGAAAACTGGCAAAATAACTGAAGAAGCGAGCTCAGGAGAACAGAGAGTGAGAGGAGAGACAGGATGAGAAGAGAGGAGAGGAGAGGTGGGGAGGGGAGGGGAGGGGAGGGGAGAGGAGAGGAGAAGAGGTGGGGAGAGGAGAGGAGAGGAGAGAGGAGAGGAGAGGAGAGGTGGGGAGGGGAGGGGAGGGGAGGGGAGAGGAGAGGAGAGGAGAGGAGAGGTGGGGAGGGGAGGGGAGGGGAGAGGAGAGGAGAGGAGAGAGGAGAGGAGAGGAGAGGAGAGGAGAGGAGAGGAGAGGAGAGGAGGTTGGGAGAGGAGAGGAAAGGACAGGAGAGGAGAGGAGGGGAGAGGAGAGGTGGAGAGAAGAGGAGAGAAGGAGAGGGACACAAGAGAGAGGAGAGGATGCAGAGATAAGCATTTTTCACAGAGTGACAAAGGCAACACATAGCTAGCTAAAGTAAAACTCAAGCTAACAGCAATTAACACGATAAATTTGACAAAATTCTTCAACAACTATTAATTACAAAAGTCCACGATTCGAATGCAAAAATTAGAAAATTCTAACTCGTCAATGTGTAAAGCATTCTTGGCCATAGTAAAGAAAGTATTTTATTATATATCTGTCTTCCACCAAGGCGCCCAACTCGGAATAAAAAAATATCAAAAACAACCAATAATTATTCTAGCAATACCACGGTTAGAAACGCTACACTATTGGCACTGGGAGATTATCGCTATTCCTGTCTGCGTCTATTCTATCGCCGGGACGGCCGACACGGGCATAGCCGACTGTAGCCCGCCTGACGTTCATCGCAGGAGAACAGGCGTTCATGCGACAAGAAGTGACAGTGGCCGGGCTTAGACATGGCCGGGTAAACCAAGCTGTTGTCGTAGCGAATCTTTTGACAACGGACGCCGCGTTCTTGCAGTTCCAGGCGCCGATTGATGACTCGCAGATGCTCGGGCGAGCAGACGTAGCCGCGGCTGGCGGACGAGCAGGTCTCTGAGCAGGAGCGGCCGTCCAGGCCCAGGTAGAACTGGACAGTGGGATGGCTGTTGGACGCTCTGGCGGCGGCGGCTGCTGCCACTTTAGCGGCGGCCACCGCGGCGTCGGAAGCCACGTCGACGGAGGAGCCAGTCGGAGCTGACGTCGTCGAGTAATCGTCGATTAGAAGATCGTCGAGCGGCGCTTCGCGACACATCGACGGCGAGGAGAACAAGAGGCGGACGCGGGCCAGGTAGGCAGCCGGGGAGAAGTCGGCTGACGGCAGGCTGGCGCTGACGTTGGCGGGGGAGGCGGCTGCGGCGGCGGCTCGGGCCAGGGTGGCGGGGATCAGCTGCTTGGCCTCCAGGTCGATGAGGAAGGAGGCCGGCTCGCCTAGGGACTCCAGGTAGGGATCCTGCGGGGTTGGGGATTTTTGTAGTTTAATTGGCCATCTGAGACGTTGGCGGCGTCATCAATTTGAGGATCTGGGAGGCTGGCGGCGTCATCAAACTGAGTATCTGGGAGGCTGGCGGCGTCATCAAACCGAGTATCTGGGAGGCTGGCGGCGTCATCAAACCGAGTATCTGGGAGGCTGGTGGCGTCATCAAACTGAGGATCTGGGAGGCTGGCGGCGTCATCAAACTGAGGATCTGGGAGGCTGGCGGCGTCATCAAACTGAGGATCTGGGAGGCTTGCGGCGTCATCAAACTGAGGATCTCGGAGGCTGGAGGCGTCATCTAGTTAAGGATCTGGGAGGCTGGCGGCGTCATCAAACTGAGGATCTGGGAGGCTGGCGGTCCAACATCAAACTGAGGATCTGGGAGGCTGGCGGCCCGACATCAAGCTGAGGATCTGGGAGGCTGACGGCCCAACCAACAGCCTGATGAAGGCCCAGGACACCAGCAAATTGTCACCTGAGAATGCAGCTTCCTAGACACGGGCAGCTGTCGCAGGTAGGCCGAATTAGTCCTATCTAGCGGCGGTTTGAAGCGCAAATTTAAAAATGGCAAGCCGAGAGACGCGGCCTCCACCGACGCCGGATGCTCGTAGGGGTAGCCGAGGCCGACGAAGACGGCGCCGACGCCGGCGGACGCTAGCGAGAGCAGCAGGCGGCGGTACTGGGTGTAGTTGAGCTCGCCGTGGTTGACAACATATTTGGGCACAGCCGGATGCCTAGCCGGATCCACAGCAGTGTGCATCCGACTGAAATAGGGCCGCGCAGTGTCCAAATAGAAGACGGAATCTTTCCATGCGGAGTTGCCGAAACCGAATACGAAGGCTTCGACACTCGACGGCGAGTTTCTCGTCGACGTTGGCGTCGAAGGAGGAGGCGGAGGCGGCAGCGCCAAGCCAAGAAAGAAATTCTCCAGTGGGAAGGGGAACAGGCTGAGGTACTGCATGGGATTGAGGTCGAGGCCGCTGAACAGCGTGCTGAGCTCGTTAGCGGAGGCGAACGCACGGTCGTTGAATTTCGGCTCGACGCCGTGGGGCGCCAGGATTCGGTAGAGGCAGGCGAATCTTTCGAAACTTTTGCCCAGGATGGCGCGAACCTGCGCGGTTGGGGATTTGGGATTTAATTGTTTTTGGATAAATAAAACATAAAAAACCAGCTTAGAAAATAAACAACTAAAAAATCCTAAATCCAAAAAATACAGAAATCCCAAACCCCAAACCGAAAGAAATCCTAAATCTAAAAACTACAGAAATCCCATATCCCACAACTAACGAAATCCTAAATCCCAAATCCAAACCTAAAGAAACCCCAAATCCTAAACCTAAAGAAATCCCAAATCCCAAACATAAGAAATCCAAAATCCTAAACCTAAAGGAATCTTCAATCCTAGACCTAACGAAATCCCTAATCCTAAACATAAGAAATCCAAAATTCAAAACGTAAAGAAATCCCAAATCCCAAACATAAGAAATCCCAAATCCCAAACATAAGAAATCCCAAATCCCAAACCTAAAGGAATCCCAAATCCCAAACCTAAAGAAATCTTCAATCCTAGACCTAACGAAATCCCAAATCTCAAACATAAGAAATCCAAAATCCAAAACGTAAAGAAATCTCAAATCCCAAGCTATGAAATTCCAAATCCCAAATCTAAAGAAATCCCAAATCCAAAACGTAAAGAAATCCCAAATCCCAAACATAAGAAATCCCAAATCCCAAACCTAAAGGAATCCTAAATCCCAAATCTAAAGAAATCCCAAACCCCAAGCATATGAAATCCCAAATCCCAAATCTAAAGAAATCCCAAACCCCAAGCATATGAAATCCCAAATCCCAAACCTAAAGAAATCCTAAATCCCAAACCTAAAGAAATCTTCAATCCTAGACCTAACGAAATCCCAAATCTCAAATATAAGAAATCCGAAATCCAAAACGTAAAGAAATCCCAAATCCCAAACATAAGAAATCCCAAATCCCAAACCTAAAGGAATCCCAAATCCCAAACCTAAAGAAATCTTCAATCCTAGACCTAACGAAATCCCAAATCTCAAACATAAGAAATCCAAAATCCAAAACGTAAAGAAATCTCAAATCCCAAGCATATGAAATCCCAAATCCCAAATCTAAAGAAATCCCAAACCCCAAGCATATGAAATCCCAAATCCCAAACCTAAAGAAATCCTAAATCCCAAACCTAAAGAAATCCCAAATCCCAAACCTAAAGAAATCCCAAATCCCAAACCTAAAGAAATCCCAAATCCCAAACCTAAAGAAATCCAAACATAAAGAAATCCTAAATGCCAAACCTAAAGAAATCCTAAATCCCAAAACTACAGAAGTCCAATAGCTCTGAAATCCCAAAACTATAGTTTTAAAGCTACAGAAATCCTAAAACTATAAAAAACCCAAAATAGAAACCCTAATACTTACACCCTAAACCCATAGAACCTAAACCATAGAAGCAGTATTAGCTATGACGCAACCAGACACGGTGCAACCACGCACCCAGCGGCGCACAAGAAACGCAGCATCAACTCGCCTGCAAGATGCCAACCAGATCGGTGACCAAGTGCGTAATAACAGCGTCCCGTTTACCCTGGCACTCAGTCTTGGCGTAGTTCAGCCTGAGCAGCTGACGCCTCAGGCCGGCTGAGTCAACGCTGACGGTCAGACGATGACCGAGGATTCCGATTCCAGCCAACAGGTCGGCCCATTGAGCCGCTTCAGGGGCGGGCGGCTGAGCCTCCTGTTGGTCTGCGGTCGGGACTGGACGACGGCTCAGGTAGCCCACGTGAGCGAGGACTCGGCGACGGGGCCACCGCTCAGGCCAGCCGCTGTCGCCGCCGCCGCCGACGCCGCCTCCGCTCGCCTCAACAGCAACGTCGGTCATGGTCTGCCAGCGATCTGCAACTCGCGCCAGCAGCCTCGGCGCCTCGGCCAGCTGTTCTAGCAGGCTGATTTTGGCGCGCTGGCGAACGGCGCCGTCAGCTAATTGACGCTTAGTTGACCAGGCTAGGGTCTCGTTCTGGCGGAGCAGGTGCTGACGGAACGGCAGGACCGGGCAGAATTCTTCCACCTCGCTGAGAAAGATTTTCATGCTGCAGACGGTGCCGTCTACGCCGTGCCTGCGCCGGTTGGAAGAATGGGGATTAGGGGCGATTCTTCAAAAAGATTAAGGACAATTCTTGGAGCGGATTGGTGGCAATTCTTTAGGTGGATTAGAGACGATTCTACAAGCGGATTAAAGGCGATTCTACAAGCGGATTAGGGGCGATTATTAAAGCGGATTAGATGCGATTCTTGGCGATGATTAGGGGCGATTCTTGGTGTGGATAAGGGGCGATTCTTGGAGTGGATTAGGGGCGATTCTCGGTGTGGATAAGGGGCGATTCTTGGTGTGGATAAGGGGCGATTCTTGGTGTGGATAAGGGGCGATTCTTGGAGTGGATTAGGGGCGATTCTCGGAGCGGATTAGGGGCGATTCTTCAAGCAGATTAGTTGCGATTTTTCAATTGGATTAGGGGCGATTTTTGAAGCGGATTAGGGGCGATTCTTGGAGCGGATTAGGAGTGATTCATCAAGCGGATTAAATGCGATTATTAAAGCAGATTTTAGACGATTCTTGAAGCGGATTAGGGACGACTTTTCAAATTGATTAGGGAAGATTCTCGAGATTCTCGGATTAAAGGCGAATATTAAAGCGGATTAGGGACAATTCTTGAAGCGGATTAGTGGCGATTTGTTAGGTGGATTAGGGACGATTCTTAAAGCAGATTACAGGCGATTACGAAAGTGTACTTTCGGCGATTTCTAAAGTAGATTAATATCAATTTGCCTCAGCATCAGCCTGCACTCAGATTAAGCAGTAAAAACACTAACACAGCTAGCTAGCTATGAAGGCCCGTACCTGGCATAGCAAGGATCGTCACGCCAGTGCTTGATCATCCACTCGACCTTGGCCTCGCACTCCGGGAACTCGTACTTGCTCTCCAGAGCAATTTCGCAATTCTCCTGGTAGCCATTCAACAGCATGCGGGCGTCGACGTCGGGAGCCGGCGCGGCCGCGGTGAGCGAGCCCGACGAAGCCGACTTTTGCTGTTGAGTCGAAACCTGAGCGTGGCCAGAAGGCAGGTCTTCAACTTGACGGATAATGGCGGCATAGCGGGCCTGTAGGCATACAGTAGAGAGGAACATTTGAATGGGTGTAAGTTTACCAATTTTTTTCACTAGATATGAGAACCTCAGACACTAAACATGAGAATCTCAGACACTAAACATGAGAATCTCAGACACTAAACATGAGAATCTTAGACACTAAATATGAGAATCTTAGACACTAAATATGAGAATCTTAGACGTTCAACATAAGAATCTCAGACACTCAACATAAAAATCTCAGACACTGAACATCAGAATCTCAGACACTCAACATGAGATTCTAAGACACTAAACATATGAATCTGACACTTAACATGAGAATCTCAGACACTAAACATGAGAATCTCAGACACTCAACATGAGAATCTCAGACACTAAACATGAGAATCTCAGACACTCAACATAAGAATCTCAGACACTCAACATAAGAATCTCAGACACTCAACTTAAGAATCTCAGACACTAAACATGACAATCTTAGACACTCAACATGAGAATCTAACGAATTAGCTACTCACTCTATTTAGTCTATTAGCACGCTTGGACGCTTCGCTGGAGCTGTCGTTACTGCCGACGCTAGAGGCACTGAACACGCGCTTCTCAAGCCGATCCAGGCGCTCCATCAGATCCTGCAGCAGCACGGCCAGGGTCTTTTTCAAATCGTAGCCGGTAAGCCGGCCGGAGTAGGGGCCGTCAACTACCTCGGCTGTCTCGCTGGCCAGGGTTTTGACGTACCTTGTGGGGGAATAAAATAAATTTATGGAAACATAGGGCGATCCTGAAGAGTATTTTGAAGAAAATGTCGATTCTGAAGTATACAGAGCGATTATTAAGGATTTAAGAGCGATTCTGAAAGATATAAGGGCGATTCTGAAGGATACAAGGGCGATTCTGAAAGATAAAAGGGCGATTCTGAAGGATATGAGGGCGATTCTGAAGGATACAAGGGCGATTCTGAAGGATAAAAGGGCGATTCTGAAGAGTATAAGAGCGATTCTGAAGGATATTCTGAAGAAAATGGCGATTCTGAAGTATACAGAGCGATTATGAAGGATACAAGGGCGATTCTGAAGGATACAAGGGCGATTCTGAAGGATACAAGGGCGATTCTGAAGGATACAAGGGCGATTTTGAAGGATACAAGGGCGATTCTGAAGAGTATAAGAGCGATTCTGAAGGATATTCTGAAGAAAATGGCGATTCTGAAGTATACAGAGCGATTATGAAGGATACAAGGGCGATTCTGAAGGATACAAGGGCGATTCTGAAGGATACAAAGGCGATTCTGAAGTATACAAGGGCGATTCTGTAGTATAAAAGGGCGATTCTGAAGGATTTAAGGGCGATTCTTATGTAGGGTATGTGGGTGATTTTGAAAGATAAAATATTGTGAACTTCTTAAAAAGGAAAGGGGAAATCTAAACAAGAGTAGCGATAATTTTTAAGTAATAAAGCATTCGCAAATCATCAAAAAGAGGCGCACTTCTTCGACAAATCCAGCAGCTGTTCCCGCAGCAGTTCGGGATCCTCACGGTGGCCGCGGCCGCTCAGGCTGGACACGGTCAGGCAGTAGAGCCACATCAGGCCTATAGCGGTGAACAGCAGCAGCAGTGGCCGCGACGCCAACACCTGGTGACGGCTGCCGGTGACCGACAAAGCAAAGCGGTGCGGAGAGCCGCACTTCATCGCGACTAAAGTTGCTAAACTCTGTGCTAATAATAAGCCGCTTACTATGAGTAGCAAGAAGGCATTTTGAATGCAAATGTTTCTGGCTGAAAAAGGATAAGAAAAATAATGTTTGATTGGCTGTAAAATCTCTAGCAAAGAGCCAAGAGGTAGTAAGTAGTTTTTTACTAAAGGCAAATGTGAGAATCTCAGAACTGTTTTTATGATGAAAATATGAGAATCTCATGGATGATTCTATGGCTGACAGCATGAGAATATCAGGGGTGAGTCTATGGGAGACAGCATGAGAATCTCAGGGGTGAGTCTATGGGTGACAGCATGAGAATCTCAGGGGTGAGTCTATGGGTGACAGCACAAGAATCTCAGGGGTGAGTCTATGGGTGACAAGATGAGAATCTCAGGGTCTATGGGTGACAAGATGAGAATCTCAGGGTCTATGGGTGACAAGGTGAGAATCTCATAGATGAGACTATGGAGACAAGATAAGAATCTCATGGATGAGTCTACGGTGAAAAGATGAGAATATCAGGGGTGAGTCTATGGGTGACAGCATGAGAATACCAGGGGTGAGTCTATGGGTGACAGCAGGAGAATCTCAGGGGTGAGTCTATGGGTGACAAGATGAGAATCTCATGGATGAGTCCACGGGTGACAACGCAAGAATCTTACGTAGGAGTGTATGGGTGAAAACGCAAAAAAGCACACAATAATATTACCGAAAAAGGCACAAAAGTACAAATAAAGCAGGCAAGACCAACAATAAACAAAGAAAAGAAGATAGATCGATAGCGCAAAGAACGAGCGTGTGTATAACTCTATGTATTGTTAATATATAAATAACCATTGAAATAAAAGACTAAAAAGCCCTAACATGTGTACTAGACATGGGTGACCAACCGCTGCTTACACATATTATAAGCCTGCAGTACAAAACAAAGAGCACAGCTATATAAAGCAAAAAAACAACACTAAAAAGGCATGTTAATATAATAAAAAATCAACCAACTAAAAAACGCTACATTACAAAATAGCAGGTAAAAAGGACAAGCCAAGAAACTTTAAACAAAATTTGCATACATAAATAACTTATGTAATAAAGTTAGTTAACGGACCCGCCATTATTAATGAGAAAACACACAAATTCAAGTGATTTACGAACTCTTGTTAGCGAGTATCACAGACTGGCAGACTCAAAATCTTTCTATATTAATCTTTAAACAAGAAAATAATTGAATCAATTAATTAATCAACTAATCAATCGATCAAATAATCAAAACAATCGATAGAACAAAGACTTATTAACATAGATTTTATCTGAAATCCAGCAGAAGGAAGACAACGCGTGTTACACATTATAACAATTATAAAACACATACGCGTCATGTACATAAGCTACTACTACAACCAGGTAGTTAGTAGTCTAAGACGGATACGAACAAGTAGTACCTAAAAATAATATATTTTAGATAGCTATATACAGGGACGAAGCTAATTTGGGTTAAAAAACGAAGTATTAAAATTTTCGCACCAATTCAAACGCACAAAAAACGTTTTTAATCGTCGAACGACTCTTCGCCAATGTCGGAGCTTTTGTTAGTGCCGAGAGAGCGCCCCGTGGCGCCGGGATTCACCGTGCTGACCACCTGGGAGGTGACGGCCCATTGCGACGTGTCCAAGGTGTTGCTGTTGTCAGTCTGGGCGGAGCCGCGAACGTTTAAGCCTGCGTTGCCAGAGGAGCCGAGCTTCTGCAACAGGTCGTTGACTTCGTCGTTTAAATTGGCGCCACCTCCGCCATCAACGCCGGTGTTCAGTTCGGAGATCTCGTCGCCTTGCTGCGAGTCCCAAGAAGACGAGGCTTCAGCGGATAGGCGTTGCTGGGGATGACGCGACTGCTGCTGGCTGTTGACAAGGCCACCACCGTCGGGCGAGTCGAAAGCGTGTACAGCGTCCGGCGAGTCGAAAGCGTGTACAGCGTCCGGCGAGTCGGGAGCCAGACGTCGCTGCTGTTGCTGCTGTTGCTGCTGCTGGTGATGAGAGCGAGGCAGGCGGGGACTCGGACTGGCGTTGACGACCGCGCCGCTGCCGCCGTCAAGTCGAAGGTCGGGCACGCCTGGCGGTCGTCGCTGGCCGCCTACGCCGCCGCCGGTAGCCGTCGCCGACACGGCCGTCTCCGGATGCCGATTGTCGGTTCGCGTCCGCGTCTCATCCTCCTCCTCCTCCTCATCCTCGTATTCGTCTTCGTCTTCGTATTCGTCAGAGTCGAATTGTTCAACGGCGGCGTTGCTGGACGGTTGGTGCACCAGGGCGGACACCTCCGACTGTCTCGGCTGCTGTTGTGGCTGCTGCAACTGTGGAATCCTGCGATCCGTGCCGCTCTCCTCCTCGCCTTCGTCGGTCTCGTCGTCTTCCTCCTCCTCTTCCTCGTCCGTTTCCTCTACCTCGTGATGGGTGACGCGTACAGTCGGTCTCTGCTGCTGCTGCTGCTGCTGCTGCTGCTGCAGTCGGGCAAGCGACGAGGTGCCACTGCTTGCGGCAGCGGCAGCGGCGCTGGCACCAAAACCAGCGGCAGCCACGTTGGCGTTCAGCAGTTGGCGAGCCTTGGCATCAACCTATTGAAATGTTTGTTTGAATGGCAAAAAATGAAGGATTTTAAAATCGATACATATCGGCAAAAAAATATAAACTATACAATATCTAATGATCAAAACATATTGGTAAGAGTTATATGATATATATGATGATATAACTATATTGGTAAAATATACTGCAACCAAGCTCAAATAATCGATACATATCGGTAACAAATTTATTACAAACCCACTCTATTAACTGATACAAATCGGTAATAAATACGTAGAAATCCTAATCCATGTATGGGCGCGGCCTTGGGAATCACCCGGCCATTTCCATTAGCAACACACACATGTAAGTCGCAAATGGTTGATTGCTGTCACGTGATGGCAATTTCGTCCAATGGCGACGTGTGTGTAACTATTAGAAACGGCCGGGTGATTCCAATAGTTGCGCATGTATGCCCTAATCTAATAATCGATACATATCGGTAATAAATATATAACAACCCTAATATAAAAAATCGATACATATCGGCAACAAATAAATAACAAACCAACTCTTAAATAACTGATACATACCGGTAACGATTTTACGACTACTCTTTATATCTAATAATCGAAACATATCGGCACGGATTACATAAAAGCTCCTAAATATGATCGATACATCTAAAACATTACAGCAAAATATATAACAACCTAAAATCTAATAATCGATACATATCGGCCCAAAAGACAGAAAAGTTTAAAAAATGCTTACCGCAGCCTTGTGCTGTCGCCTTAACTGTTCGAAATTCTTAAACTTAAAGGCAACCTGCTCCCGTTCGCGAGCCAACATGGCCAGTTTCTCGTTGAGCACACGATTACTAATCTGAGTAGTATTTGGCGCTATGCCTCGCTCCTCCAGCTGTTCCTCAAGCAATTGAGCCAATTCGCTTTTTAAGCCTTCGACAATGCCGGGATCGCCTTTGAGCCTAGCCAGCAGGCCGCTAGTCCGCATGGCCTCGACGCCCTGGGCCAGGCTGTTCTCCGTTGTGCTGCCCATCAGCAGCGACTCGCGCGAGCTGGCGTGCAGGTCCAAGTTGCGCTGCATCTGGGCGGACACGGCGGCCACGTCGTCTTCTTGCGGCGGCGCCGGCCGCTGCCTCGGACTGGACGATGCAGCGGCCGGAGCGTGGAATCTCTGCGACACTTTCTCCTCGGCGTTGTCGTCTTCGTCGTCCATCAACAGTTCGCCAAGGTTGGTTCGCCGTCTGGCCGACTCAGCCTGCTGCTGTTGTTGAAGCTGCTGACGCTCCCGACGTTCCTGCTGTTCCTGCTGCTGCTGCTGACGGAAGCGACGTTCGTGAGACTCGCGCAGCCGAGCCAGCTCCTCCTCGTGCTTGGCTTGCATTGGAGAGGGACACAAGAGAGAGGAGAGGATGCAGAGATAAGCATTTTTCACAGAGTGACAAAGGCAACACATAGCTAGCTAAAGTAAAACTCAAGCTAACAGCAATTAACACGATAAATTTGACAAAATTCTTCAACAACTATTAATTACAAAAGTCCACGATTCGAATGCAAAAATTAGAAAATTCTAACTCGTCAATGTGTAAAGCATTCTTGGCCATAGTAAAGAAAGTATTTTATTATATATCTGTCTTCCACCAAGGCGCCCAACTCGGAATAAAAAAATATCAAAAACAACCAATAATTATTCTAGCAATACCACGGTTAGAAACGCTACACTATTGGCACTGGGAGATTATCGCTATTCCTGTCTGCGTCTATTCTATCGCCGGGACGGCCGACACGGGCATAGCCGACTGTAGCCCGCCTGACGTTCATCGCAGGAGAACAGGCGTTCATGCGACAAGAAGTGACAGTGGCCGGGCTTAGACATGGCCGGGTAAACCAAGCTGTTGTCGTAGCGAATCTTTTGACAACGGACGCCGCGTTCTTGCAGTTCCAGGCGCCGATTGATGACTCGCAGATGCTCGGGCGAGCAGACGTAGCCGCGGCTGGCGGACGAGCAGGTCTCTGAGCAGGAGCGGCCGTCCAGGCCCAGGTAGAACTGGACAGTGGGATGGCTGTTGGACGCTCTGGCGGCGGCGGCTGCTGCCACTTTAGCGGCGGCCACCGCGGCGTCGGAAGCCACGTCGACGGAGGAGCCAGTCGGAGCTGACGTCGTCGAGTAATCGTCGATTAGAAGATCGTCGAGCGGCGCTTCGCGACACATCGACGGCGAGGAGAACAAGAGGCGGACGCGGGCCAGGTAGGCAGCCGGGGAGAAGTCGGCTGACGGCAGGCTGGCGCTGACGTTGGCGGGGGAGGCGGCTGCGGCGGCGGCTCGGGCCAGGGTGGCGGGGATCAGCTGCTTGGCCTCCAGGTCGATGAGGAAGGAGGCCGGCTCGCCTAGGGACTCCAGGTAGGGATCCTGCGGGGTTGGGGATTTTTGTAGTTTAATTGGCCATCTGAGACGTTGGCGGCGTCATCAATTTGAGGATCTGGGAGGCTGGCGGCGTCATCAAACTGAGTATCTGGGAGGCTGGCGGCGTCATCAAACCGAGTATCTGGGAGGCTGGCGGCGTCATCAAACCGAGTATCTGGGAGGCTGGTGGCGTCATCAAACTGAGGATCTGGGAGGCTGGCGGCGTCATCAAACTGAGGATCTGGGAGGCTGGCGGCGTCATCAAACTGAGGATCTGGGAGGCTTGCGGCGTCATCAAACTGAGGATCTCGGAGGCTGGAGGCGTCATCTAGTTAAGGATCTGGGAGGCTGGCGGCGTCATCAAACTGAGGATCTGGGAGGCTGGCGGTCCAACATCAAACTGAGGATCTGGGAGGCTGGCGGCCCGACATCAAGCTGAGGATCTGGGAGGCTGACGGCCCAACCAACAGCCTGATGAAGGCCCAGGACACCAGCAAATTGTCACCTGAGAATGCAGCTTCCTAGACACGGGCAGCTGTCGCAGGTAGGCCGAATTAGTCCTATCTAGCGGCGGTTTGAAGCGCAAATTTAAAAATGGCAAGCCGAGAGACGCGGCCTCCACCGACGCCGGATGCTCGTAGGGGTAGCCGAGGCCGACGAAGACGGCGCCGACGCCGGCGGACGCTAGCGAGAGCAGCAGGCGGCGGTACTGGGTGTAGTTGAGCTCGCCGTGGTTGACAACATATTTGGGCACAGCCGGATGCCTAGCCGGATCCACAGCAGTGTGCATCCGACTGAAATAGGGCCGCGCAGTGTCCAAATAGAAGACGGAATCTTTCCATGCGGAGTTGCCGAAACCGAATACGAAGGCTTCGACACTCGACGGCGAGTTTCTCGTCGACGTTGGCGTCGAAGGAGGAGGCGGAGGCGGCAGCGCCAAGCCAAGAAAGAAATTCTCCAGTGGGAAGGGGAACAGGCTGAGGTACTGCATGGGATTGAGGTCGAGGCCGCTGAACAGCGTGCTGAGCTCGTTAGCGGAGGCGAACGCACGGTCGTTGAATTTCGGCTCGACGCCGTGGGGCGCCAGGATTCGGTAGAGGCAGGCGAATCTTTCGAAACTTTTGCCCAGGATGGCGCGAACCTGCGCGGTTGGGGATTTGGGATTTAATTGTTTTTGGATAAATAAAACATAAAAAACCAGCTTAGAAAATAAACAACTAAAAAATCCTAAATCCAAAAAATACAGAAATCCCAAACCCCAAACCGAAAGAAATCCTAAATCTAAAAACTACAGAAATCCCATATCCCACAACTAACGAAATCCTAAATCCCAAATCCAAACCTAAAGAAACCCCAAATCCTAAACCTAAAGAAATCCCAAATCCCAAACATAAGAAATCCAAAATCCTAAACCTAAAGGAATCTTCAATCCTAGACCTAACGAAATCCCTAATCCTAAACATAAGAAATCCAAAATTCAAAACGTAAAGAAATCCCAAATCCCAAACATAAGAAATCCCAAATCCCAAACATAAGAAATCCCAAATCCCAAACCTAAAGGAATCCCAAATCCCAAACCTAAAGAAATCTTCAATCCTAGACCTAACGAAATCCCAAATCTCAAACATAAGAAATCCAAAATCCAAAACGTAAAGAAATCTCAAATCCCAAGCTATGAAATTCCAAATCCCAAATCTAAAGAAATCCCAAATCCAAAACGTAAAGAAATCCCAAATCCCAAACATAAGAAATCCCAAATCCCAAACCTAAAGGAATCCTAAATCCCAAATCTAAAGAAATCCCAAACCCCAAGCATATGAAATCCCAAATCCCAAATCTAAAGAAATCCCAAACCCCAAGCATATGAAATCCCAAATCCCAAACCTAAAGAAATCCTAAATCCCAAACCTAAAGAAATCTTCAATCCTAGACCTAACGAAATCCCAAATCTCAAATATAAGAAATCCGAAATCCAAAACGTAAAGAAATCCCAAATCCCAAACATAAGAAATCCCAAATCCCAAACCTAAAGGAATCCCAAATCCCAAACCTAAAGAAATCTTCAATCCTAGACCTAACGAAATCCCAAATCTCAAACATAAGAAATCCAAAATCCAAAACGTAAAGAAATCTCAAATCCCAAGCATATGAAATCCCAAATCCCAAATCTAAAGAAATCCCAAACCCCAAGCATATGAAATCCCAAATCCCAAACCTAAAGAAATCCTAAATCCCAAACCTAAAGAAATCCCAAATCCCAAACCTAAAGAAATCCCAAATCCCAAACCTAAAGAAATCCCAAATCCCAAACCTAAAGAAATCCAAACATAAAGAAATCCTAAATGCCAAACCTAAAGAAATCCTAAATCCCAAAACTACAGAAGTCCAATAGCTCTGAAATCCCAAAACTATAGTTTTAAAGCTACAGAAATCCTAAAACTATAAAAAACCCAAAATAGAAACCCTAATACTTACACCCTAAACCCATAGAACCTAAACCATAGAAGCAGTATTAGCTATGACGCAACCAGACACGGTGCAACCACGCACCCAGCGGCGCACAAGAAACGCAGCATCAACTCGCCTGCAAGATGCCAACCAGATCGGTGACCAAGTGCGTAATAACAGCGTCCCGTTTACCCTGGCACTCAGTCTTGGCGTAGTTCAGCCTGAGCAGCTGACGCCTCAGGCCGGCTGAGTCAACGCTGACGGTCAGACGATGACCGAGGATTCCGATTCCAGCCAACAGGTCGGCCCATTGAGCCGCTTCAGGGGCGGGCGGCTGAGCCTCCTGTTGGTCTGCGGTCGGGACTGGACGACGGCTCAGGTAGCCCACGTGAGCGAGGACTCGGCGACGGGGCCACCGCTCAGGCCAGCCGCTGTCGCCGCCGCCGCCGACGCCGCCTCCGCTCGCCTCAACAGCAACGTCGGTCATGGTCTGCCAGCGATCTGCAACTCGCGCCAGCAGCCTCGGCGCCTCGGCCAGCTGTTCTAGCAGGCTGATTTTGGCGCGCTGGCGAACGGCGCCGTCAGCTAATTGACGCTTAGTTGACCAGGCTAGGGTCTCGTTCTGGCGGAGCAGGTGCTGACGGAACGGCAGGACCGGGCAGAATTCTTCCACCTCGCTGAGAAAGATTTTCATGCTGCAGACGGTGCCGTCTACGCCGTGCCTGCGCCGGTTGGAAGAATGGGGATTAGGGGCGATTCTTCAAAAAGATTAAGGACAATTCTTGGAGCGGATTGGTGGCAATTCTTTAGGTGGATTAGAGACGATTCTACAAGCGGATTAAAGGCGATTCTACAAGCGGATTAGGGGCGATTATTAAAGCGGATTAGATGCGATTCTTGGCGATGATTAGGGGCGATTCTTGGTGTGGATAAGGGGCGATTCTTGGAGTGGATTAGGGGCGATTCTCGGTGTGGATAAGGGGCGATTCTTGGTGTGGATAAGGGGCGATTCTTGGTGTGGATAAGGGGCGATTCTTGGAGTGGATTAGGGGCGATTCTCGGAGCGGATTAGGGGCGATTCTTCAAGCAGATTAGTTGCGATTTTTCAATTGGATTAGGGGCGATTTTTGAAGCGGATTAGGGGCGATTCTTGGAGCGGATTAGGAGTGATTCATCAAGCGGATTAAATGCGATTATTAAAGCAGATTTTAGACGATTCTTGAAGCGGATTAGGGACGACTTTTCAAATTGATTAGGGAAGATTCTCGAGATTCTCGGATTAAAGGCGAATATTAAAGCGGATTAGGGACAATTCTTGAAGCGGATTAGTGGCGATTTGTTAGGTGGATTAGGGACGATTCTTAAAGCAGATTACAGGCGATTACGAAAGTGTACTTTCGGCGATTTCTAAAGTAGATTAATATCAATTTGCCTCAGCATCAGCCTGCACTCAGATTAAGCAGTAAAAACACTAACACAGCTAGCTAGCTATGAAGGCCCGTACCTGGCATAGCAAGGATCGTCACGCCAGTGCTTGATCATCCACTCGACCTTGGCCTCGCACTCCGGGAACTCGTACTTGCTCTCCAGAGCAATTTCGCAATTCTCCTGGTAGCCATTCAACAGCATGCGGGCGTCGACGTCGGGAGCCGGCGCGGCCGCGGTGAGCGAGCCCGACGAAGCCGACTTTTGCTGTTGAGTCGAAACCTGAGCGTGGCCAGAAGGCAGGTCTTCAACTTGACGGATAATGGCGGCATAGCGGGCCTGTAGGCATACAGTAGAGAGGAACATTTGAATGGGTGTAAGTTTACCAATTTTTTTCACTAGATATGAGAACCTCAGACACTAAACATGAGAATCTCAGACACTAAACATGAGAATCTCAGACACTAAACATGAGAATCTTAGACACTAAATATGAGAATCTTAGACACTAAATATGAGAATCTTAGACGTTCAACATAAGAATCTCAGACACTCAACATAAAAATCTCAGACACTGAACATCAGAATCTCAGACACTCAACATGAGATTCTAAGACACTAAACATATGAATCTGACACTTAACATGAGAATCTCAGACACTAAACATGAGAATCTCAGACACTCAACATGAGAATCTCAGACACTAAACATGAGAATCTCAGACACTCAACATAAGAATCTCAGACACTCAACATAAGAATCTCAGACACTCAACTTAAGAATCTCAGACACTAAACATGACAATCTTAGACACTCAACATGAGAATCTAACGAATTAGCTACTCACTCTATTTAGTCTATTAGCACGCTTGGACGCTTCGCTGGAGCTGTCGTTACTGCCGACGCTAGAGGCACTGAACACGCGCTTCTCAAGCCGATCCAGGCGCTCCATCAGATCCTGCAGCAGCACGGCCAGGGTCTTTTTCAAATCGTAGCCGGTAAGCCGGCCGGAGTAGGGGCCGTCAACTACCTCGGCTGTCTCGCTGGCCAGGGTTTTGACGTACCTTGTGGGGGAATAAAATAAATTTATGGAAACATAGGGCGATCCTGAAGAGTATTTTGAAGAAAATGTCGATTCTGAAGTATACAGAGCGATTATTAAGGATTTAAGAGCGATTCTGAAAGATATAAGGGCGATTCTGAAGGATACAAGGGCGATTCTGAAAGATAAAAGGGCGATTCTGAAGGATATGAGGGCGATTCTGAAGGATACAAGGGCGATTCTGAAGGATAAAAGGGCGATTCTGAAGAGTATAAGAGCGATTCTGAAGGATATTCTGAAGAAAATGGCGATTCTGAAGTATACAGAGCGATTATGAAGGATACAAGGGCGATTCTGAAGGATACAAGGGCGATTCTGAAGGATACAAGGGCGATTCTGAAGGATACAAGGGCGATTTTGAAGGATACAAGGGCGATTCTGAAGAGTATAAGAGCGATTCTGAAGGATATTCTGAAGAAAATGGCGATTCTGAAGTATACAGAGCGATTATGAAGGATACAAGGGCGATTCTGAAGGATACAAGGGCGATTCTGAAGGATACAAAGGCGATTCTGAAGTATACAAGGGCGATTCTGTAGTATAAAAGGGCGATTCTGAAGGATTTAAGGGCGATTCTTATGTAGGGTATGTGGGTGATTTTGAAAGATAAAATATTGTGAACTTCTTAAAAAGGAAAGGGGAAATCTAAACAAGAGTAGCGATAATTTTTAAGTAATAAAGCATTCGCAAATCATCAAAAAGAGGCGCACTTCTTCGACAAATCCAGCAGCTGTTCCCGCAGCAGTTCGGGATCCTCACGGTGGCCGCGGCCGCTCAGGCTGGACACGGTCAGGCAGTAGAGCCACATCAGGCCTATAGCGGTGAACAGCAGCAGCAGTGGCCGCGACGCCAACACCTGGTGACGGCTGCCGGTGACCGACAAAGCAAAGCGGTGCGGAGAGCCGCACTTCATCGCGACTAAAGTTGCTAAACTCTGTGCTAATAATAAGCCGCTTACTATGAGTAGCAAGAAGGCATTTTGAATGCAAATGTTTCTGGCTGAAAAAGGATAAGAAAAATAATGTTTGATTGGCTGTAAAATCTCTAGCAAAGAGCCAAGAGGTAGTAAGTAGTTTTTTACTAAAGGCAAATGTGAGAATCTCAGAACTGTTTTTATGATGAAAATATGAGAATCTCATGGATGATTCTATGGCTGACAGCATGAGAATATCAGGGGTGAGTCTATGGGAGACAGCATGAGAATCTCAGGGGTGAGTCTATGGGTGACAGCATGAGAATCTCAGGGGTGAGTCTATGGGTGACAGCACAAGAATCTCAGGGGTGAGTCTATGGGTGACAAGATGAGAATCTCAGGGTCTATGGGTGACAAGATGAGAATCTCAGGGTCTATGGGTGACAAGGTGAGAATCTCATAGATGAGACTATGGAGACAAGATAAGAATCTCATGGATGAGTCTACGGTGAAAAGATGAGAATATCAGGGGTGAGTCTATGGGTGACAGCATGAGAATACCAGGGGTGAGTCTATGGGTGACAGCAGGAGAATCTCAGGGGTGAGTCTATGGGTGACAAGATGAGAATCTCATGGATGAGTCCACGGGTGACAACGCAAGAATCTTACGTAGGAGTGTATGGGTGAAAACGCAAAAAAGCACACAATAATATTACCGAAAAAGGCACAAAAGTACAAATAAAGCAGGCAAGACCAACAATAAACAAAGAAAAGAAGATAGATCGATAGCGCAAAGAACGAGCGTGTGTATAACTCTATGTATTGTTAATATATAAATAACCATTGAAATAAAAGACTAAAAAGCCCTAACATGTGTACTAGACATGGGTGACCAACCGCTGCTTACACATATTATAAGCCTGCAGTACAAAACAAAGAGCACAGCTATATAAAGCAAAAAAACAACACTAAAAAGGCATGTTAATATAATAAAAAATCAACCAACTAAAAAACGCTACATTACAAAATAGCAGGTAAAAAGGACAAGCCAAGAAACTTTAAACAAAATTTGCATACATAAATAACTTATGTAATAAAGTTAGTTAACGGACCCGCCATTATTAATGAGAAAACACACAAATTCAAGTGATTTACGAACTCTTGTTAGCGAGTATCACAGACTGGCAGACTCAAAATCTTTCTATATTAATCTTTAAACAAGAAAATAATTGAATCAATTAATTAATCAACTAATCAATCGATCAAATAATCAAAACAATCGATAGAACAAAGACTTATTAACATAGATTTTATCTGAAATCCAGCAGAAGGAAGACAACGCGTGTTACACATTATAACAATTATAAAACACATACGCGTCATGTACATAAGCTACTACTACAACCAGGTAGTTAGTAGTCTAAGACGGATACGAACAAGTAGTACCTAAAAATAATATATTTTAGATAGCTATATACAGGGACGAAGCTAATTTGGGTTAAAAAACGAAGTATTAAAATTTTCGCACCAATTCAAACGCACAAAAAACGTTTTTAATCGTCGAACGACTCTTCGCCAATGTCGGAGCTTTTGTTAGTGCCGAGAGAGCGCCCCGTGGCGCCGGGATTCACCGTGCTGACCACCTGGGAGGTGACGGCCCATTGCGACGTGTCCAAGGTGTTGCTGTTGTCAGTCTGGGCGGAGCCGCGAACGTTTAAGCCTGCGTTGCCAGAGGAGCCGAGCTTCTGCAACAGGTCGTTGACTTCGTCGTTTAAATTGGCGCCACCTCCGCCATCAACGCCGGTGTTCAGTTCGGAGATCTCGTCGCCTTGCTGCGAGTCCCAAGAAGACGAGGCTTCAGCGGATAGGCGTTGCTGGGGATGACGCGACTGCTGCTGGCTGTTGACAAGGCCACCACCGTCGGGCGAGTCGAAAGCGTGTACAGCGTCCGGCGAGTCGAAAGCGTGTACAGCGTCCGGCGAGTCGGGAGCCAGACGTCGCTGCTGTTGCTGCTGTTGCTGCTGCTGGTGATGAGAGCGAGGCAGGCGGGGACTCGGACTGGCGTTGACGACCGCGCCGCTGCCGCCGTCAAGTCGAAGGTCGGGCACGCCTGGCGGTCGTCGCTGGCCGCCTACGCCGCCGCCGGTAGCCGTCGCCGACACGGCCGTCTCCGGATGCCGATTGTCGGTTCGCGTCCGCGTCTCATCCTCCTCCTCCTCCTCATCCTCGTATTCGTCTTCGTCTTCGTATTCGTCAGAGTCGAATTGTTCAACGGCGGCGTTGCTGGACGGTTGGTGCACCAGGGCGGACACCTCCGACTGTCTCGGCTGCTGTTGTGGCTGCTGCAACTGTGGAATCCTGCGATCCGTGCCGCTCTCCTCCTCGCCTTCGTCGGTCTCGTCGTCTTCCTCCTCCTCTTCCTCGTCCGTTTCCTCTACCTCGTGATGGGTGACGCGTACAGTCGGTCTCTGCTGCTGCTGCTGCTGCTGCTGCTGCTGCAGTCGGGCAAGCGACGAGGTGCCACTGCTTGCGGCAGCGGCAGCGGCGCTGGCACCAAAACCAGCGGCAGCCACGTTGGCGTTCAGCAGTTGGCGAGCCTTGGCATCAACCTATTGAAATGTTTGTTTGAATGGCAAAAAATGAAGGATTTTAAAATCGATACATATCGGCAAAAAAATATAAACTATACAATATCTAATGATCAAAACATATTGGTAAGAGTTATATGATATATATGATGATATAACTATATTGGTAAAATATACTGCAACCAAGCTCAAATAATCGATACATATCGGTAACAAATTTATTACAAACCCACTCTATTAACTGATACAAATCGGTAATAAATACGTAGAAATCCTAATCCATGTATGGGCGCGGCCTTGGGAATCACCCGGCCATTTCCATTAGCAACACACACATGTAAGTCGCAAATGGTTGATTGCTGTCACGTGATGGCAATTTCGTCCAATGGCGACGTGTGTGTAACTATTAGAAACGGCCGGGTGATTCCAATAGTTGCGCATGTATGCCCTAATCTAATAATCGATACATATCGGTAATAAATATATAACAACCCTAATATAAAAAATCGATACATATCGGCAACAAATAAATAACAAACCAACTCTTAAATAACTGATACATACCGGTAACGATTTTACGACTACTCTTTATATCTAATAATCGAAACATATCGGCACGGATTACATAAAAGCTCCTAAATATGATCGATACATCTAAAACATTACAGCAAAATATATAACAACCTAAAATCTAATAATCGATACATATCGGCCCAAAAGACAGAACAGTTTAAAAAATGCTTACCGCAGCCTTGTGCTGTCGCCTTAACTGTTCGAAATTCTTAAACTTAAAGGCAACCTGCTCCCGTTCGCGAGCCAACATGGCCAGTTTCTCGTTGAGCACACGATTACTAATCTGAGTAGTATTTGGCGCTATGCCTCGCTCCTCCAGCTGTTCCTCAAGCAATTGAGCCAATTCGCTTTTTAAGCCTTCGACAATGCCGGGATCGCCTTTGAGCCTAGCCAGCAGGCCGCTAGTCCGCATGGCCTCGACGCCCTGGGCCAGGCTGTTCTCCGTTGTGCTGCCCATCAGCAGCGACTCGCGCGAGCTGGCGTGCAGGTCCAAGTTGCGCTGCATCTGGGCGGACACGGCGGCCACGTCGTCTTCTTGCGGCGGCGCCGGCCGCTGCCTCGGACTGGACGATGCAGCGGCCGGAGCGTGGAATCTCTGCGACACTTTCTCCTCGGCGTTGTCGTCTTCGTCGTCCATCAACAGTTCGCCAAGGTTGGTTCGCCGTCTGGCCGACTCAGCCTGCTGCTGTTGTTGAAGCTGCTGACGCTCCCGACGTTCCTGCTGTTCCTGCTGCTGCTGCTGACGGAAGCGACGTTCGTGAGACTCGCGCAGCCGAGCCAGCTCCTCCTCGTGCTTGGCTTGCATCTCCGCCAACTGCTGCTGCAGCTCCCGCTGACGTCGGCCCGGCGTTTCAGCGGCCGCAGCAGCGGCGGCGTCGAGTTGGCTGAGACGAGCCAGGAGCTCCTCGCGAGTAAGCTGGGACAGCAGGTCGATGCGAACCTGGGGAGTTTTTGGGGGGAATTCTAGTGGCTTTATTGAGGATGTGGGATTTCGGATAGCTGATTAATGAGGATTTGGGATTTCAGCTAGCTAATTATTGAGGATTTGGGATTTAAGCTAGCTAATTACTGAGGATGTGGGATTTCAGTTAGCTAATTATTGAGGATGTGGGATTTCAGTTAGCTAATTATTGAGGATTTGGGATTTAAGCTAGCTAATTACTGAGGATGTGGGATTTCAGTTAGCTAATTATTGAGGATGTGGGATTTCAGTTAGCTAATTATTGAGGATGTGGGATTTCAGTTAGCTAATTATTGAGGATGTGGGATTTCAGTTAGCTAATTACTGAGGATGTGGGATTTCAGTTAGCTAATTATTGAGGATGTGGGATTTCAGTTAGCTAATTATTGAGGATGTGGGATTTCGGATAGCTGATTAATGAGGATGTGGGATTTAAGCTAGCTAATTACTGAGGATTTGGGATTTAAGCTAGCTAATTACTGAGGATGTGGGATTTCAGTTAGCTAATTATTGAGGATGTGGGATTTCAGTTAGCTAATTATTGAGGATGTGGGATTTCAGTTAGCTAATTACTGAGGATGTGGGATTTCGGCTAGCTAATTATTTAGATGACAAACCTGCAAATCCCGAGAAGGCTGAGTCCCGTCAGCATTAGCGCTGGGATACTCAGCTCCACCGTGTCTGCGATTAATATGCGACCTCAGGAAGGCGTTGTTTAGAAAAGCTTTAGGACAGAACGGGCAGCGTTGGTAGGACTGCGGGCCGGCCTCCATCAGCTGCTGCTGAGCTATCAGCAGCTTCTTTCGCTTGTGACACTCGCGCTTCAAATCGTTCATTTCGCGCTGCTTATCAGCGAGGCGCTGCTTTAGCGCCACAGATTCGGCGCGCATCTCCGCCGCCTGACGTTCGAGTTGGCCGCGCGTGTGCGCCAGATACTCCTGAGGTGAGTAGCGTGTGTAGGATTTATAGCGTTGTGCGTAATAAATACACGACGGATATGGACGGCTAAAAGGAGGTTAGAAGCTCCTAATGATTGACAGGTAGAAGAGGGTAGAAGCTCATATTGATTGACAGGTAGAGCGGATAGAAGCTCCTGATGATTGACAGGTAGAGGGGGTAGAAGCTCCTAATGATTGACAGGTAGAAGAGGTTAGAAGCTCCTAATGGTTGACAGGTAGAAAAGGGTAGAAGCTCCTATTAATTGACAGGTAGAGGGGGTAGAAGCTACTATTGATTGACAGGTAGAGGTACCGGCTTAGCAGCTCCAAATCATGGACAATAAAAGGGCATAAAGGCAGGCAATCACAGAAGAGACGTGCCGAGGGCAAGCAAAACTCGGCAACAAGCAGAACAAGCTAATCAATCGGTGTCAGTGAGTCACCTGCGAATGCAGCAGATACTCAATCATAAGCTGGGCTAGGCGAAACAATTTCACTAAATTGGCGTCGTTGCAACGAGAGAATTCCGCCTCAGCGTCGCAATAAGTAACGCCTGCCAGGTGCTCTTGCAGCGCGGCAAAGTCCAAGTCGCGTTGGATTCTGTCAACATCTAGGGAAGCTAAGCGACGCCAATCCAATCGTTCGGCTCGTTTTTTAAAGAAGAACAAATGCTCGCCAGGACCGCCGCCAATAACTGGCGGTGGCGGAGCTGCCGGTTGATAAAGCGGTCGGCCGTTGCTTAACCCGCCGACGCCGCCGCCGCCGTAGTAATAATTCTGTTGCAGCGATGATTGCTGCTGCTGCTGCTGCTGCTGCTGCTGGTAGCGGTCCATTGCTTCTGAATATGTAGATAAAAATCTATGCCTCCCTCGGTACTCTGGCGACTCTTATTCAACAATAATTAAAGTTTATTAATAGTCAGATATCGTTTTTTCCTGAAAAATATAAAACATTAGTTAGATAATAATGAATTTAGTAAATTCACTATTAATTATCACCTAAGTTACGGATCAATCGTGTAATGTTCTAATTTGGCATAGCTTATATTATTAATCTATGGAATACTGCTGTGAATATACTTACACAAAAAATTATACCTTGTAACTGATAAACTACGCCCTACGGAAAGCCTTTTATCAGTTTAAAGGTGCGTGTATGTGTGTGGGGGGTGTGTAAAGGGGGCCAAATAGGCTAGTTCACTATACTAATTGGACTGAACTGAGCAATTAGCTACTTAAAAAGAAATAAGTCGTCATTCTAATCATAAAAATAAAGGCAAAACAAGGCTGTACCACGTGATAAATGGAAAAAATCGAGAGAAAAAAGGCGGAGTCCAATTCGATGCAGGCGTGTAATTTTTTTCGAAAAAAACATTGATCAACTGAGAAATATAGGTTAACAAAAAAGTCGTCAATAGCATGGTTACTAGCAGGGTTAGCTGATTATTGCTGCATTATTTTATAATCAAATAATTTCTTTCACGATCGTAAGTTAAATAATGAAAACACAAAAAAACGGAATTATTAACACTTTTAATGACACCGAATAAATAAAACTTTGGAATAAACATTTTTGCTTGTCAGCAAACATATCGATTAAAATTCGATTGTTCTTTTGGAGAGGAAAAAACGGTAATAAATATGATTTTTAAAAAGTAATAAAAGGCGATGATTAAATAGGAAGAAAAAGCAGTAGTTCAATTATTTCTCTGCTAGTTAAGTCAGTCCCAATCATTATTAATTGTTGCTTATTTGGTTTAAAACACGGCGTCAAAAGCGGCTTTCGTTTTAGCCGGAGCTTGCGGCGTTACCACGGTAACGGGCAGCAGAGGGTTGACGCTCTCGCGAAGATAATTCTAGAATTCATAATTAAAGTTTTATAGACAGAAGTGTACGCAGATAAAACTCAAGGACACATTAAGTAGAAGGACAGGACACTTCGTCTTCGAGGAAAGTTTTTGGAGTCCAATTTTCGCGAAAAAATACACCACGGAGATAGGAGATTTGCAGTTTTCGACATGAAATCAAAGATTGCGCTCGATTGGAAGCAGATGCAAATCCTATCTTTAGATATGCAATTAATGCCTTCTTACTCTATCGAACTATGTATGTCCTCATTTGTGAACTATTGATCTTTAAATTATTTCCCTTGTAAAACATTTGTCGTAAAGTATAATTTCAATAAAATATTTCACCAGCTGGGCAGGTTCTGATCTTCTAACAAAGTCTTCTTTATTCAAAGAACACTGCTATCAATCAGCATTTTGGATAATTTTGCTGGTCCATTCACATGTCAATGTCTGATTCTCCCTGATTCTCTCATATTTCGATAGAGTAAGAAGGCAGGAAACACCGATCAATCGAGCGCAATATTTAATTTTATGTCGAAAAACTGCAAATCTCCTATCTCCGTAGTGTATTTTTTCGCGAAGATTGGACTCACTCCAAAAACTTTCCGAGAAATGAAGTGTCCCGTCCTTCTACCTAAGGTATCCTTGATAAAAATCTGTACTTTGCAGCATGTTTGAAAAAAAAAACTCACGTGAGCGTAAACCAGAGCGTTGCGACGCTCAGCCACTGAGGCATTTTCGCCAACGTAGACGTAAACTTCAAAGCCGTTGTCAATGATGAATACGTCCTAAATAAGGATTATCATTATTTATTAATATTAAAACGGTTTTGTTATCTTTCGAGTATCTTCAGCACTCACATCCTCAGTAATCTGGCTCTTGCTCAACGAATCCTTGGATACCACGTCAAAGTTCAGCTTGCCAGTGGCGTCCGATAGCCTGCAGAGTTTTTTGGAAATTTTTTTTGTTTTAATTTGCTTAAAACTAATTGTTATTATGAGTTTTTAATATAAAACTTGCTTCATCATTCGTTTCTGAGCCCCGGCCGAGCCACCAGCGGCGGCATCCCGTTCAACCTCTTCCTCAGTGAGCGACGTGTAAAACTCGTGCTGAAATTATTTTTTTATAACCAACAAATTGATTGGATTTTTGTTTAAACTACGATCTAATCAGCTAAAATGTTGAGGCAGCTCTCTCACCTCACTAGGGGTGCCCTCCTCTTCCAGTGTGCTGGCGGCCAGTCTGCCGTTCCGCTCGCTCTTCAAATTAGACAGGTACTGAGCGGCTTTGAATTTTTCATTTTTATTAGCTCCGCTGCCGTTCCATTGGATAGCCCGATCGCCCAGATCAAGGATATAAACGTCAGTATTGTCCAGAGCTTTGCGCGAACGCGGCACCTCAGTTACCACAACGTTATGACGTTCCCCGCGAACGTGCAACAATCTAGGCTTGTATTCGCGTGTTTTCACGTTGCGAAAACCACTCGGACAACCGCCGGCTAGATAAGTGATTTCCGGGAAGTAGCTTCGCATCAGAGCGCTCTCGTGGCCCTGAACCTCCCTGTCAGTGTGTACAGTGCAGGATCCGATGTACAATCAGTACACTAGAAACAACATCGCCCTACTCATAACCAACCTGTGCTGTACAGGCAGATCGTCAAGCAGAGTATCCAGCTCGACAGTTTTATAAGCGGCGGTGCCGTACTCATCGGCTGTACTCTCTTTGCCAATCCAAAAGTGCACATCGTAGCACAGCTTGTCGGCTTCCATGTAGGCGTTCAATATAATATAGGAATCGCCGCTGTAAAACTTGCCGTACAATTCGCGTGGCCATTCGACAACTTTGAAATTCTGAAGAACAATTTTAAGGTTCCAGGCAGTTTAGGGCATGGATTTCTCAAGACTGATTGTTTTCAAATACCCACCTCAATACGCCAGACGTACAGTTGAGGCTTCCGATCCTCTAGAACAGGCTGCCAAGCTGGCTCCTTCTCGGCAGATTCTTCTGCAATGAAAAGAAACGCATTTTAAAAAAAAACATAAAAAAAACACACAGAACTATGCGTTGGCTGATTTTAAAGCAAAGACTGGCCTTACTCTTAACCTGTCGCTCAGTGTCAGAGCCAAATAGAGCCAAATTGCTATCCTTCCAATCGTATTGCTTAGCCTTATTCATTACTTGGCTTATATAATAATAATAATAATAATAATAATAATAAATATAATATGGAACGAATTTGGAAGACACGACAGAGCGGAGCGCGGCGCAGAGTAACAGAATCGCTAGCTAACTAATTTTATAGTTAAGAGTCGGAATTGAACTACTACTTACTGCGCTCGGTCAACTCGCTGTTTCTACACACACACACACCCGGTCTCAGCAATAGCCAACCATGCACAAGAAACTGGTATGTGAAAACGGCTTGGCCAAAGCTAGCTCTCTCACACACACACACAGAGTACAAACTAACTCATCATTGGTTGGCCATGGGTGGAAAAAAGTAAGACAGAAAGACGGAACTCACAGCGCTACTCTGCTTAAACCACCAGCTAGGCTTAGACTGACTGTACAGGGCAGACAGAGGCAACTTGCCTTCTCAACCCTCACTGCACTCTTCTCTCTGCACTACACACACACCCACACACACCACTAACCCGCATCTCCAGAGATAGATAGACACAAAGCAACTATGGCAATATGGGGGCTGTATACAAGGACTTCTAACTCCAATAACCTGGATTAGAAGCTAATACTATACTACGCGATAAAGATTTTCAGTTTCTAAATTTAACTAACATCAAGGTTACAGTTTCTGTCTACTAACAAAAAAAATATATACAGAAGACAGAATATTGTTCCAAAGCAGAAATTGTGAAACTAGTTTATTTACTGTTTTTTTCTGTCCAAAAAAATATGCGCATCAAATATTAGCTTTAAATAACGAAATGCGCAGCAGAGAGACAGCAAATGACTTGGCCAAAAATTTATTTTTTGCGTCGCAAATTATGTTGATATTTTTAATTCAACTAAAATTCAACAGGTTTTTGGAAGGAATTTCAACTGCAAAATTACCCAGCGCAAAACGCTGCTTTTAGGTACAAAATTTCTTTTTTTTATATCCACGATTGAATGAATTTAACAAAAATAACTCAGATTTTAAACAGTACGTTTTTTATTTAAAAAATGCAGCAAAATGTTAGTGTGACGGTTTCGTTATTAATAAGACAGGTCTAATAATCAAATGTTTTAAGTAGATTTTTTCAAATCAACATCGTCAATGAACTGTTGTTGTTGCTGTTGGTTGCGCTCTTCAAATTCATCATCCAACTGTAGCTGCTGCTGCTGCTGCTGCTGCTCGTATTCTTGGGGCAAAAACTTTGGCAACATTGGAATGATCCGCGAGGGATGCACAGCGGCCACCGGAGTCTGATTAACATAAAAATAATCCAGTCGCCCAGTGATGAAAACTCGATCGCCAGGGCTGACTTTTCGAGCAATCCTGAGCAGATAGTAGCTGAACACAGATACGAGGTGCAAGTTTCTCACTGACTTCACCTGGCCGCTATCGTCTTTATAGAAATGCATCGTCATTACTCGGAGCATGACGTAAGGCTGCGGGCCCGTCGCTTTTTTAGCTTGTTTCTCTGTTACCTTGGTAACGGTGCCAACTAGAGTGACCTGATTGTGATCGCCGCCAAGGAAGTTGTAACGCATTTTCTTTCTATTTTCTGAGTCAGATGACTCATCTTCCATGCCGTGAGCTGAGTAATCTGAATTAGTACACAGCCGCCGGCCTGCGGTTGCCATGGCAACAGGAGATTGTCTGGCGGTGCATCGTCGAGACAACCTAGAGACGACAGCAGATATTGACGATAGAAGCATGACTTTTTGCCCTTCTGTCTGCTTTTTACAGCAAATATGCGCTGAAATCAATAATGAAAAAGACCGCAATAATATAATATCGAATTTTATAACAACCTGAGGATCTGGGAGGCTGGCGGCCCAACATCAAACTGAGGATCTGGGATGTCGGCGGCCCACATCAAACTGAGCAAACTGCGGATCCGGCATGCTGGCGGCTCAACATCAAACTGAGGATCTGGGAGGCTGGCGGCTCAACATCAAACTGAGGATCTGGGAGGCTGGCGGTCCAACATCAAACTGAGGATCTGGAAGGCTGGCGGCTCAACATCAAACTGAGGATCTGGGAGGCTGGCGGTCCAACATCAAACTGAGGATCTGGGATGCTAGCGGCCCAACAACAAACTGAGAATCTGGGAGGCTGGCGGTCCGACATCAAACTGAGGATCTGGGAGGCTGGCGGTCCGACATCAAACTGAGGATCTGGGAGGCTGGCGGTCCAACATCAAATTGAGGATCTGGGAGGCTGGTGCGGTCCAACCAACTAACAACCTGAGGATCTGGGAGGCTGGCGCGGTCCAACCAACCAACAACCTGAGGATCTGGGAGGCTGGAGGCTCTGAACATCCTAGAAATTTGGAGCGGTGATCCATATCACGAATATTATTTTGCAGTGTGACGCAACTAACACCTTAAGGTTACATTAGAAACTGACAAGAGGTGAAACAAAAATAAAATTAATTGGACAGACATTGATGAACCAGAAAGATTCATTGTAGCGGGCTAAGTAGTTAATTGTTTACTTTACTCAATCAATATGTTACGCAATATTTACAACGAAAAATTATAAATGACGTAATTATGTTTGTCAGACAACGAGAAAATGCCAACAGTACGTAACGAAAAAAATTTATAGTAGAAAATGCGTTTTTTATGAAAAAAATAAATCAATAACTGACAATGATGCCGTGCTCACTACTAGGTCAAATAATCGTTTGGTTTTTCCGATTTTTGTTGTGGAGAACAGCAAGTTCGAGTCCCAACTGTCCTAAGCGCCAAAATAGAATCGGACAAAATATATTAAAATCAATATCATAAATCAATCAATCAATCAAATTCACCAGCAAAATGCTCCGCATCCAACTGTTCGTACATGTTCTGATACTCGTCAGAGTCCGCCTCCAAAGGCTCATTAGCGGGATGGTAGGCTTTGGGTAGCATTGGGAAAATTCTACTAGGATTCAGAATGGGCACCTGCTTAGCGGGCTGCCCGGCAAAGAAATATTCGACTTGAGCGCAGACGAATAGCCGATCACCCGGTTGCACTTTACTGACAATTTTCATCAAATTCGGACTGAATGTTGACACCTGGTGATAACAATTTCGACTGCGAATTAAACCGCTGCGGACGTCTTTGTAACGGAATAGCGTGGCTAATTTAAGCAGCGTGTACGGCTTGCCAGTTGGGGTTTGTTTCGGGGTCACCTTGGTAACGGTGCCAACTAGGGTCACCTGGTTCTGATCGCCGAATGGATAAATAAAACGGTCGCGTTTAATCCTTGGCGTCTTAGAGCTGGCCACTTGAGATTGAGACGGACCAGCTGGGGCAGAGCTGGACGATAGTTGCCGACTACATGTTGCTATGGCAACCAAACATCGGTTGACGCAACGGGATAGTTGGAAGCCGAAATTAAACAATGGGGACTGAAGCATATTGATTGGCAGGTAACAGCTGAAAAGAGCAGCAGGTGAAGTTCATAAAGATTTTTATATGGCGACTGTAACATTGGCACAGTGTGACTAACTCCTAATATTGGGATAAAACAATAAACTCATGTCAAATCTTCGTTTGGTAACGGAAATAAAAAATATAAGGATCTAAAAGGTTGAAAGCCTCATCGACCCGAGGATCTAAGAGGGTGACAGCCTCATCGACCTGAGGATCTAAGAGGGTGACAGCCTCATCGACCTGAGGATCTAAAAGGGTGACAGCCTCATCGACCTGAGGATCTAAGGAGGTGACAGCCTCATCGACCTGAGGATCTAAGAGGGTGAAAGCCCCATCGATCTGAGGATCTAAGAGGGTGACAGCCTGATCAACCTGAGGATCTGAGAGAGTGACAGCCTCGTCAACCTGAGGATCTAAGAGGGTGACAGCCTCAACAAACTGAGGATCTAAGGAGGTGACAGCCTCATCGACCTGAGGATCTAAAAGGGTGAAAGCCTCATCGACCTGAGGATCTGAGAGGGTGACAGCCTCATCAACCTGAGGACCTAAGAGGGTGACAGCCTGATCAACCTGAGGATTTGAGAGAGTGACAGACTCATCGACCTGAGGATCTAAAAGGGTGACAGCCTTATCGACCTGAGGATCTAAGAGGGTGACAGCCTCATCGACCTGAGGATCTAAAAGGGTGACAGCCTCATCGACCTGAGGATCTAAAAGGGTGACAGACTCATCGACCTGAGGATCTAAGAGGGTGACAGCCTCATCGACCTGAGGAACTAAGAGGGTGACAGCCTCATCGACCTGAGGATCTAAGAGGGTGACAGCCTCATCGACCTGAGGATCTAAAAGGGTGACATTCTTATCGACCTGAGGATCTAAGAGGGTGACAGCCTCATCGACCTGAGGATCTAAAAGGGTGACAGCCTCATCGACCTGAGGATCTAAGGAGGTGACGGCCTCATCGACCTGAGGATCTAAGAGGGTGACAGCCTCATCGACCTGAGGATCTAAGAGGGTGACAGCCTCATCGACCTGAGGATCTAAAAGGGTGACAGCCTTATCGACCTGAGGATCTAAGAGGGTGACAGCCTCATCGACCTGAGGATCTAAGGAGGTGACAGCCTCATCGACCTGAGGATCTAAGAGGGTGACAGCCTCATCGACCTGAGGATCTAAGAGGGTGACAGCCTCATCGACCTGAGGATCTAAAAGGGTGACAGCCTCATCGACCTGAGGATCTAAGAGGGTCAGCCTTATCAGCTTAAGATCCAAAGACAAAAATATCGAAAAATTTTGGTGCTTTTGGCTTAAAATATTGTTGCTTATGTATTTTTTTTAGAACAGATATTCTCAATGCCCTACTAAACAGGCACTAATTTTAGTTTCTGTTAGTAAAAAAATAAACGCAAAAATCAAACGCAAACACTATCAAAATGCACTGTAGTCCATTTCTAATTGGCTTTCAATTAAACACTAAGCACGAAATGCAGGCGGAGTCAACAAAGGTCTGTTCAAATAACCATCAAAGCATATCGGCAGTTAGCTGTTCTCCATTGTCTAAAATTCTAACGCAATTCTTAAACATCTCGTAGTTGTTTTGCTTTGATTCCGAGATCCATTTCGGGTCTTTTAACGTCACAAAGGGATCAGCCGCCAGACAGTCGATCGTTTCATTGAGGCGAGGCAGTCGAGTGTGCAGATGGTAGGCGTGCAGCATCATTCTGTGACAGGTGAAGTCTGCCGGCCGGCGACTGTACTTCACGTCGCCGACTATGGGGTGGCCTGCAATCATGATTGGTTAAGGAAGCTTTACTAAACTGTCATTCAGGGACTGAAGGTACTGTCTAATTTTTCATTCAGGGACTGAAGGTACTGTCTAATTTTTCATTCAGGGACTGAAGGTACTGTCTAATTTTTCATTCAGGGACTGAAGGTACTGTCTAATTCTTCATTCAGGGACTGAAGGTACTGTCTAATTTTTCATTCAGGGACTGAAGGTACTGTCTAATTCTTCATTCACGGACTAAGCTACTGTCTCCTCCATCATTCAGGCACTGAAGCTACTGTCTCCTTTATCGTTCAGGGACTGAAGCTACTGTCTCCTCCATTATTCAGGCACTGAAGCCACTGTCTCCATCATTCAGGGACTGTAGCCACCGTCTCCTTCATCATTCACGGACTGAAGCTACTGTCTCCTCGATCATTCAGGGACTGAAGCCACCGTCTCCTTCATCATTCACGGACTGAAGCTACTGTCTCCTCCATCATTCAGGGACTGTAGCCACCGTCTCCTTCATCATTCACGGACTGAAGCTACTGTCTCCTCCATCATTCAGGGACTGTAGCCACCGTCTCCTTCATCATTCACGGACTGAAGCTACTGTCTCCTCGATCATTCAGGGACTAAAGCTACTGTCTCCTCCATCATTCTGGGACTGAAGCTACTGTCTCCTCTATCATTCAGGAACTGAAGCTACTGTCTCCTTCATCATTCACGGACTGAAGCTACTGTCTCCTTCATCATTCACGGACTGAAGCTACTGTCTCCTTCATCATTCACGGACTGAAGCTACTGTCTCCTTCATCATTCACGGACTGAAGCTACTGTCTCCTTCATCATTCACGGACTGAAGCTACTGTCTCCTCGATCATTCAGGGACTAAAGCTACTGTCTCCTCGATCATTCAGGGACTAAAGCTACTGTCTCCTCCATCATTCAGGGACTGAAGCTACTGTCTCCTCCATCATTCAGGGACTAAAGCTACTGTCTCCTCCATCATTCAGGCACTGAAGCTACTGTCTCCTCGATCATTCAGGGACTAAAGCTACTGTCTCCTCGATCATTCAGGGACTGAAGCTACTGTCTCCTCGATCATTCAGGGACTAAAGCTACTGTCTCCTTCATTACTCAGGGAATGAAGCTACTGTCGCCTCCATCATTCAGGCACTGAAGCTACTGTCTCCTCGATCATTCAGGGACTAAAGCTACTGTCTCCTTCATTACTCAGGGAATGAAGCTACTGTCTCCTCCATCATTCAGGCACTAAAGCTACTGTCTCCTATATCATTCAGGGACTGAAGCAACTGTCCCCAAAATAATTAACAACGGCAACCAACCAATGCAGCTGGTGTGCACGCGCAGCTGATGCGTACGGCCTTGTTTCAACAGCAGCAACACTTTGGTAGCTGGCAGACCGTCGTACAAGCCGCGCTCGAGCGGCACCAGCTGACTAAGCGCCGGTTTAGGATCTAAGCAACGATAATGCGTCTCTGTGACCATGTGCTTGCGCAGGTCGCCACTTTTTTCAATATCTAATCTGTCCCAACCGATCGGCCTGTCAATAATGACAGGTTCGGCGCTGTCAAAATGGCCCCAAACAATGGCCAGGTACTGCTTCAGTACTCGACGATTTAGAAATGCTTTGGAGGCGCAGGTAGCCGCATGCTGACTGTAGGCTAGCAGAATCAGGCCGCTAGTAGCGTGATCTATCTGGTGACAGAATCGGTACCAGTGATAGGCTGTCGGGTCGGCCCGAAGGTACTTGGCTAGAAATACCTGTTTTAGTAGTTTGGTTGGGACAAAAACATCGGTTTAATTTACATACTTGTAAGAATTTTTAGGTTACATGTGAATGCACATATAAATGCTTATAATACTCATATTTTTAATTAAAATTGATCTATTTGGAATATCTGATTCAAAAAGGAGTTCTAACCTAGTGGGCTAGGGCGCCTGCTCTATGACCAGAAGGTCGCGGGTTCGAGCCCTAACTGTAGGAGAAAATTTGTACCCTAAAGTAAGCCACTTGATTCCATATTGCTTCAGTCCTTTTAGCCAAAATCAGCCCTGGGATGCTTTGTAAAGCTAGCTGCAGCTGTAAATTTTTTAACCAACGAAATGCATAAATACCAACCTGGGTATTAAGCGCCAACGCGTTAAACCAACGCGAACTAGTATTAACAGACAAATCGACAGCTTTGTTAATAACAATGAAATTGTTGCTCTCATAAACTACATCGAGCTCATCAGGCATCAGGTAGTTGTCTCGCCTACCAATGGCGTAACGCCACAGCATCTGACAGTGCCAGACAAGACGGAGATGCATTCTAGCTAACAAGCAGGCAAAACTATTAGCTGGATTGAAGCGGAACATTCGGTTAGATTTCTTAGTGGTATAAATGACCAATTTTCGCCCAGCAGATGCAGTTGCATTAATGAGCTGCTTTGCCTTAGAGGAAAATATTGTGGCCATGTATGCAAACTGAAATCGTAGGGTTGCAAATTTACATTAATAGATACTGCTAAAGAACACAGTTCAGTGACTAAATGATTAAATGGGCTGCTTTTATAGCAAAGATATGAAGGCAAAGAAAACCCACTATTTCATAATATTCAGCCCACAAACATATATAATTTTTTTTATTATGATTTTTTCTTTTTCCCTATTTTATATTTAACCTATTACCATATGTCAAAGGTATTGGATCTTAGCATGATATCTAAAAATAGAACAAAAACATAGTACAGGGCTCTACTAACTACTTATTACTAATTGTATTACACAATTACAAATAAAATATATGTGCAAAAAAGTGCAAAATAAATACCACAATAACTTTTCTTGTTACTTGACTTTGAAGTGAAAATGTTTACTAATGCATAAATGTAGACCTCTTAACAACATCATTAACATTATAGAGCATTAAACTTGATAAAAACTTGAGATAGTATGAGAAGTAAATCTAGAAGCTAGAAACTCAAGTTCTTCAAGATTTTGTTATAAAAAATAAAGCAGATTGATTTGTATCAGTTCATACCAAAGTCCAAAGAAACTATCAATAGTTCATTACAGCATGTTTAAATTTAATTTACATTTAACTTTAGCCTTGCTTTGACAAAATTACTTTAATAACTTTCTATCCCAGATATAGCCAAGGGTCTTTTTTGTGGATAGCATCCAATGCAGATTTATAAAACTTTCTGGTATATTGGTATACCTAACCCTTAGTATCTTTGGTCCACATAAAAGGGGGGAGTACAAATGATTATCTTAGGCTACTAATTACTAAAATGCATTGGCCTTAAATTAGTCAATATTTTATTTGCCGTTTTGTTAGCACAATTAGCCTAAAAGATAATGCACTTTATATGGCTTTCTACTGAAGGATGTTTTGTGTAAGTGTATTATACCCATATAAAATTTTCTAGAAAATTTAATTATAACTATTGTTTCAATCTAAATGTTTTTTCATTTAAGCGTAATAAAAATAGCTTATAATATAATACACACATATATATATGTATATATATAATAAACATTATGTTTTTTCAAATATTTTAGAACATGGTACTATAAATAAAAGTGAACTTTGTTAGGGAAGAACCAACTCAACAGATAGCTCTAACTTGGAGAAATAATAGAAACTAAAAAGCATTGTGTTTTAAAAAATAAATTTTGGAAGTTTTTTTAAGCTTAGTAATTTTACCAGATTCTGAGACCAATTCTAAGAGTAACCACTACTAAAAGTAGTGCTACATACAATACTGAAACCATTGCTAGTCTATAGCTAACTATACTGAGAATCATACTAAGAACATTTCTGAGACCATTTCTAACAAATATATACAAATGAAATACTAAGACTGATACTAAAAAAGAGGTCATAAAAGCTATGACCCTCTGATCTACAAAACAACCTGAAAAAATATAGACTGCTTAGAAGAGATTGATATGCTACCACATGTAATAAAGTACACTAAATTAGCCACAAAACCAATATGCTACCGATACCAGAACTTTTTCCCAAAGTAAGTTGCCAATTTTGTTTCAACTAAGTTGTACCAGCTGATTAGTTAGGGACTGAAATAAATAAATTAGGGCCTGAAGTTTAGGAATTTAGGAGTTGAAAACCATGACCTTCTGATCTACAGGAATGCCTTTTTGAACAAAATCAGTACTTACTACTTGACACTGCAAATTGTTACAAAAAAAACTTTGAAATCAGAGAGAGAAAAGCAAAAGCACTATTAAAAATATTTATATTTACATTTATAAAACTAATAAATATCTATAATTTTTTTTCCTTTAAGTTAAACTGTTTAAGTAATATATTGCACTATCCTAGACATATAGTACTTTTTAATTTAAAAAAACATTAGATTATCTACAACTTTTTATTGCATTTAAGCTTTGTTTGAATTCCTATTATTTTTGCTTATAAAAAACTAGCTTATTCATTGTTTATCCTTTTTAATATTACCAATTACCTTAAACAAGGGCAATTTTCATTTTTTAATAATTTCTTTTATATTTTTAGCTTAGCAAAAAAAGTCTTTCAATACAGTTATATAAAATTGTTTTGGTATGAATTCTAAAATTAATAAAACATGGGCCTAGGACCACCCTTAATTATGCCAACTTTCTATAAAGCCAAAAAAGTTTTTGGCAATTTCCTAGTTAGTGGTGTCATGGGTTATTGGCCTATATTAAGGCAAAGTTCAGGGCAATACACTGTATTTGGATACCCTCTTTGAGAGCCATCTTAATGAATACCTATAGTCAAGGTGGCAGTTTAGTCAGAAAATTCAGGCATACAGATGCATTTTTTGCACACAATAGTACATAGTGGCACACAGCAATGCACAAGTACAGTGTACATGAAGGGTCTCAGTGCATATTGGCGCACAATGTAGTAAAAAATTGTAAATATAATTGGAAAAATTGATAATGTAAGTAGGAAAAAGGTAAAAATGTGGCTAATTAGCACAATTTTTGGAGGAAATAGAGAAGGAATGGTTTGCAGGACCTTTTTTGGTTCTTCTAAATTTTGCCTCAAGTAAGTGCACATAAGATTTTGGCATAAAATTTGGTTCAGTGCACACTGTGCCACCTTCCTGACTAAGGATGAATAGGGGCCTACCTATGGTTTGTAGCTTGAAATTATTTTTATTTAGATTGCCAAGTTTTCTTATTATCCAGTTATATTAATGCTAATTATGGCTTATCAAATTTATTGTAGCATGTATATCCTTTGTTAGTCATCTTTTTAGGCCTGATTTTGACAATCAAAATAATACAACTAGGCCTAGGCCAATAGACTATATACTATATTGGCAACACACTTAAGTCTAGTTGCATTTCAATGCAATACTATGGTACGACAATAATTCAATGCAGTATTAATCCACAAGGCCTAAGTATGAACAATGATCTATCAAAAAACAAAGAGCTTAGGCAATTAATGACAGCAGACATAGTCATAACATTTAATCTAAGTAGGCCATACTCATACACTAGGCCTATTTAAAATCATGCATCTCATAATAGCCAAAAATGCATGCCATAACTTGAAATCATAAAATTCGTCATGCATGCAGCAATTATTTTTAAATAGATAGATGCTAATAAGGTATTAATACTAGCTATAACCCGGTCTGTTAAATCTGCTCTAGGGGTTATAAAAAAGTTTAGCTCAATCTAAAAGCAGACCAGCTTTTTTGTCAACACCGACAACTTGTAAAACAGCATTACACCAATAATACTACTACTACGGTTTTTAGAGTAACATTAATTATTATGACACCATTTACATCCTCTAAGCTAAACCCAGCCGGCTTGCAAATTCTTACACTCCCAACGACGGTCGAGTTCTAGATGGTGTTGGTGCGACAGTCATTCATCAAGTTGGGTGTTGGTTGGGGGGAGGGCCCAGGTGTGGGGAGTTTCAAAGTTAAATCTTTCGATGCAAGAAAAAAAAATTTTCGGTAAATACTTTTTGAGAATAACCTACATAAAAACAGACTTATTTTATTTTTCTCGTCCCGAAACGACAAAAATTGCTTCTACTTACAATTTTTTGCTTACTAACTTGTTTTAACGTAATGGTACGACAAAAATTTTGTCCGCGCATTAAAATGAACTAAATTAGATGGGCTTAAATAATTAACTCGTTATTCAAAGACGCTTTTTAAGAGTTGAAAAAGCTAGCATATATTTTTGGAACGAAAATAACCTTATTTAGATGCATTTCAACGGAAAATCGCTGCAATTTGTTCTTTATTCCGCAATACAACCCTTCTCTTCCTGAAGATCACTTCCAGCAACCTCTCTAAACTGCCCCATTGATTCCATTGGACCCTAACAGACAGCCAATGACTGTCCGGACAGACACTCACTAAACTCAAAAAGGTAGGCTCGGTTAATTCACTCTGTTATTCCAAAAACTACATAATGCAAAAAACCTTGTATATTGGAATGATACCACCATGGAAAATCCTGAGGACGATTGCAGCAGTGCTGATGCAGGCTTTCGGTTCGGCCGCTGTGCAGAACGAGCACTCAGATGTAACTGATGTAGAGATAGCATTCTATTAGATCATAATGGGACTATTACTAAGTACTTGCGAAATCCATCCAACGTCAACAAACTAATCTTTTGGGACGGAACACTGATCTCACCGCTAACTCTAGCCAGTGGTCTTGGTAAGCACGAATATGTTGACATGTTCACAAAAGCCCATGCAGAGATTAACATTCAAGACTCCGAAGACTGCTCACCTCTCATTATTGCATCAGCAAATGGCCACTACAAAGTCGTTGAGTTACTCATCAAAGCGCAAGCCGAGGTCAATCTTCAAGAAAAGGATTTCTGCTCACCTCTCTTAATTGCATCAGGAAATGGCCACTACAAAGTCGTTGAGTTACTCATCAAAGCGCAAGCCGAGGTCAATCTTCAAGAAAATGATTACTTCTCACCTCTTTTAATTGCATCAGCAAATGGCCACTACAAAGTCGTTGAGTTACTCATCAAAGCGCAAGCCGAGGTCAATCTTCAAGAAAATGATTCCTTCTCACCTCTCTTTATTGCGTCACAGAACGGACACAGCAAGGTCGTAGAGTTACTCATCAAATCACAAGCGGACGTCAATCTTAAAGAAGTCAATGGCTTCTCCCCTCTATACATTGCATCACAGAATGGCCACCACAAAGTCGTTGAGTTACTCATCAAAGCGCAAGCCGAAGTCAATCTTCAGGAACATGATTCCTTCTCACCTCTCTTTATTGCTTCAGCAAATGGCCACTACAAAATTGTGGAATTGCTTATCAAAGGACAAGCCGATGTAGATACTCAGCGAAACATCGGCTCTTCACCTCTCTACATTGCATCACAGCGGGGTCACCAACAAGTTGTGCAGTTACTCATCGAAGCACAAGCCGATGTCAATCTTCAACAAAACACTGGAATGTCACCTCTCTATATTGCGTCATTGTCTGGCCACGAAAGAGTCGTTGAATTACTAATCAAAGCCCAAGCTGACGTCAATCTTCAACAAAACACTGGCTCGTCACCTCTCTACATTGCATCATATAATGGCTACCAAAAGGTCGTGGAGTTACTCATCGAAGCACAAGCGGACGTCAATCTTCAAGAAGTCAATGGCTGCTCACCTCTCTACATAGCATCGCAAAATGGCCACCACAACGTCGTGGAGCTACTCATCAAAGCACAAGCCGATGTCAATCTTCAACCAAACCAAGGTTATTCACCTCTTTTCATTGCATCACAGAATGGCCACCACAAGGTCGGGGAGCTGCTCATCAAAGCACAAGCGGACGTCAATCTTCAACAAAACACTGGCTGCTCAGCTCTCTACATTTCATCACAACAGGGCCACCACAAGGTCGTGCAGTTACTTATCAAGGGACAAGCCGACGTCAATCTTCAAGGAAACAATGGCAAGTCACCGGTCTTTATTGCATCAAAAAATGGACACCACAAGGTCGTTGAGTCCCTCATCAAAGCGCAAGCCGACGTTAATCTTCAAGCAGTCGATGGCCGCTCACCTCTCTACATTGCATTGCAGTATGGCCACCAAAAGGTCGCAGAGTTACTCATCAATGCACAAGCCTATGAGAGTACAATAGAATTGTATTGGTGTTTAGCCAACATTTTTCTGCATCAGAGCCATTTATTTAACAATCAAGAGTTCTTGAATAGCCTACGCAACCACCAGCACTTCTTGAATGTTCTACACAAGTGGCCAGAGCGCAAAATTTTGCAAAATAAACCAGAGTAAGTATGAAGGTTGAGCAGAGTAAACGCAATTTTTTTTCTCCTAATAACAGACGCAGAAAATATTCTTTGTTTTTTAAGCATTCTGCATTTATTTTGTTCTGTGCTTCTTATGCATTGAGGTAAAAATAGAAGCAGCTGTTTTTCTAAAGGGATTTTAACGAAATTTACAGAGCGACACTCAGCGATCTGGAGTGAGTTGAGCCAGCAGTTGCACTCAGCGCTCACCCAGGCAGGATTCGTGGACTCCAGAGCTGCCTTACAGAGCGCTGCTGCTGACGTCTTGCAGGACATTCTCAGGAAGAGACGGCATTATGACAAACTATTCTTGGTAGGCAGCTACCGGTAGCTCTTGCCGGCGGCGCGGCCTTCTTTCGCGCCCAGGCCCTGAGGCGCACCCTGTGACGCTGATTTTCCATCTGACAGCGTACTTTGTTGTTGTTGTTGTTGTAGGCAGCTACTCAGAGAGCTGGGGGAACAGTCTGAAGACGCTGGACGGCAGAACTGACATCGAGTCCGACATTGACGTGATGATGCTGACTCAAGGCAGACTTTATCACTTAGAGGGCCTGTGCGAGTGCGAATGTGATCCAGAACTGCATGAGCTGAGCAACGGCCACATTCAGTGTCAAGGATTTGGTAAGTTTCTCCATCTGAAAGTCGTTGGTTACTGTGAAAATTTAAATCGACTTGAACTTATTATTTGCTCAATGATGTTAGTACAAGGTATAATCAGAAAGGGGAATCATTTAGAGGAAAAGAATCTGCCTGGGAAGCCTAGATAGCCTGCCCCAATGCAGCTCTTGGAGCGTCATTTTCAGCACCGAACTTTCCACTCATTTAAAAGCTTGTCAAAATGAAATAAAACCACAATTTCAGCGTCGAATCCCTCTCACCAAAGTTCGGGATCCTCCCTGAGGCCAGCGCTGGACGATGTCTCTGCCAGTCGTCTCTGCCGCTACCCGCCCATCGCGCCGCTACAGAGCGACCGGGTCTCCATCTCAAACATCCCACAGTCCGTGCTGCAGGCCCTCCAGCACGATCGCACCTCCGACTCATCGCCCTGTCACGTCGTGCACGCTGCCTCTCCTGGTCGAGGAGGCCAAGAGCTCCGTGTGAGCACCAGCTTCCTGGAGAAGCGGATGCTCAGAAGTCTCTCAACACTACAAGGTCAGCTGTTTGTCACACTCAAGTACCTCGTCAAGAAGGTCATCTGCCACGAAGACGGCTTCAACGAGCAGGGCTTGAAGTCGTACCACGTGAAGACAATCACTTTCCGGATGGTTGAGGAGACACCGGTCGAGCAGTGGAAGCCGGAGAATCTCGTGAGTCTCACGAGGCGGTCTCTGCAGATGCTGCTTGACTGTGTGGTGGAGAGCAGCCGCACACCTGACAATGCTCACGGTCGGATCATGCAGCACTTCTTCATGAGCGACGCCGGTCTGTACCTCAAGGGCTCTGGCCAAAATGATCAAAGCATGGACCAGACTCTGAGCAGCATCGCATGCACATTAAGAGAGGTGATTGTCCAGCTGCCTGACCTTTTACTGGAGTTTATCGACAGCCTGAGACCTGTGAGCGACTCGGGACGATTCTACTTTCACCCGTTCCAAATTCTACCACATCTGAGTCCGATGCCAGAGCCAAAGTCCAGCAGCCTCGAGTACCACGAGATCTACGACGTGGTGAGAGAGAGTCTGCTGTGCCTCTTCCACACCGACTGCAGCCCGCAATCTCAAGAGTCTCTCGCGCAGCTGATCGCCAGACTGCCAGACTGCGCCCTCGCGGCTCGGGAGGCCCTCAGAGCGCTGGCCTGCCTGAAGCTCGGCAACCGAAGCACCGCAGAGAGAATCGTGAGCCAGTGCAGAGGCCACTCGGTGAGCAGAGGCATCGCTTGGTCCGCTGAGAGGTCGGCGGCCGAGGCGACAGCGGAGTTTGTGTGGCGGCATCTGAGGAGCCACGACTCGGCGTGGAAGTTCTGCTTTGAGTTCGAGCAGCGACCGAAACTTCCGTTTCTTACAGAGGCCCTGAGTGAGTGCTTCCCGCTTCAGCTATCGAATAGCTTGAAACTACTTGACAACCCCGGATGGGCCCTTTTTGGAGGTGAGGTGGCTGTCAGGTCTCACCCAATGAGATTTGAGGTGAGATCTCACCCGAGATCTCACCCCAAAGATTCGAACCCCGGCCCAATCTCCCCTGAGATCTCACCCCAATCTCGCCCTGAGATCTCACCCAAATCTCGCCCATTTCTCCCCTGAGATCGTTCCCAATCTCACCCATTTCTCCCCCTGAGATCGTCCCCAATCTCACCCAGAGATCTCATCCCAAGGATTCGAACCCCGACCCAAGGTGAGATCGAACCCTCGGATATTAATGTTGGCTAGGAGTAGATATCCCTCAAATAACTAATAAGAGTAGTAAAGACGTGATATTTACATAATGAAGAATTTATTGAATTATTTACACACGTATATTTTCAATGAATTATTTTTTCACTTGTACATTTGCATAATGAATTTCAATGAAATATTCCTGCACTTGTACATAATGAATTCTCAGTAAAATGTATGCACATAATGAAATGCGAATATTTACAGGCGCTGGCGAAACTGCATGCATTAGGAGAAATATTAAACAAGTGGGATTCTGTTTGTATCACAGGATAATATTTCTTCAAAGGGTCAGGCGGGAATCCACGCGGTAGTAATTTTTTCGAGGGGCAGGGAAAATGAACCCCCAGGCACAAAAAGCCCCTACCACCGAATCGCGTAGCGGGAATAAGACATTTTTTAATATTTTTGGGACTCGTCCGAGACAGGCGCTGCAAAGGTAATACTCTTTGTAAAACCGGGCATGAGCGTCTCACACTAGGCACTGCATTTTTACAGGTGTATAATAACGGAGTTTACAGAGTGGAAATGTTTTTATTTATGCAAAGCCATACGGCTTGCTGGTCTCTCCGTACACCCGTTTGGTCAGGACACGCTGGAATGTCTTGTCCATTTCAAGAGTTGTAATTGTGCAGGTCGACTTGTCTCGCCGAAACTGCACCTGGGGAACCGTGACGGAGCTGCCATGTCGCAAAACGCCCAGCAGCTCGTCTTGCCGCTCCTCAATCTCGGGAGTCAGCCGGATCCCCTTACACTTGAGGACAGTTTTCCGCCGACCATCGGGCAGCTCCACCTCATAGCTGTAGAGCTTTGGGCCGCCGGTAACGAATCGCGTCATCAGGCCGCCAGAGGGGACTTCGTCAGTCCACTGGCCGAGCGCGGTTCCGCCGGGTGGCTCATACTGGCCCGGAGAATGCCGATAAATCACCCTTGAACGGAAATTTAAATGTGCAGTTGTTTATTTTCAACAGTGAGGGAAAATGTAAAAATACTCACGAGTCAGTGTCGCAATACAGCGCCCGCTCGCCAAGTCCTTCGAGCGCTTCGTACAAGCGCAGCCGGGCGTGTGTAGTGGTGAAGACACCGACTGCAACATTGGCATACTTGAAAGGCTGCCGGGCGCAAAAACGATGCTTGTATTCAAGCATCATATAGTCAGACCCGATCGGCTCACAGGACTTCACCTTGAGATTCGGGTCCGTCAAGCGCTGCAGCCAGTCTTCGTAGCTGTTGACAATCTCGGTGGTTGAAGGATCTTCCCTTTGGCAATATTTGCCCCAGAGACTAGAGGAAAAAGGAAGGGGTGAAATGAGTTGGAATTAAAAAGTATGCATTCCGCTACTGAAAGTAGTCAGACTTACGAATTGAGAAAGATTTTAGCGACAAAGCGGAGGCCGGGATTCTCCTCTACTTTGTCAAGCTTAACGCCTTCAAGCCGATAAAAATTGGCAATGTAGGCGTCCTTGTCCGCCTCAGTCATGCCCGCCGAACCGCTGGATTCCGCCTTGAGTTTGAGAAACTTGTCCACATAGTCTGCAAACAAGCCCTCGCGCTTCTCGGTCCAGTAGGCCAGAGCATGCACTTGCACCAACTCATAGCCCAACTGGAAAGCCTTGACAAGCTCCGGAGTGGCCCAGGTCCCAGTCAGAGCACGCTCGGCGGGCGAATGTTGACACTGCTGCCTCTGCTGCAGTTCCATACAGGTCCTGCAGAGCCCGAAAATCAACTTTTTGTTGACCCGGAATGGCAGCAGAGGTAGATGGAGGTTCTGCGGAGCCAACACAGTGACTTTGGCAATGCCAAAGTGGGTCGACAATTTTGCCGCATCGAGCTGTTGAGGCGCAGGGTGGCGTACCGGGTGGCCAATAGGATATGGATCCTTCTTGTTGACCGTGGGGTACAGCGAAACCTGTTTTAAAAGTTGACAGAAAATTTTTCGAAAATGCTACACGTAAAAATTTTTATTGATGAAAATCATCTAGTGTGTAAATTTCACAGACCAAATTCTATTGGGTTTAATTTTTGTCGGCAAAAACATTCAATGCAAACGGGGAAAAATATTCAATTTTGATCAACGAAAATAATAATATTTTAATTTTGGTGCTCGAAAATCTTGCATGCAATAAATTTCACAGACGAAAATCACTCACCACATCCCGGTATTTCAACTGTACGTCATCCGTAGCCTCGGCGTGCTGTACAAAAGCCTCAGTTCGACCGCCAAACAGTGCCTCCTCCAGCCTCATTGGTTCCCGCAAATGGCTAGTGACAGTATCAAACTCAGAGTGACGCGCGTCAAACTCATGCTCCCAGAGTTCAATCACTGTGTAGCCCGATTGCCGGAGCCGCTCAGTAAATTGACGGGTTGAAGCCAAAATCTGATGCAGAGGCTGTTTCTTTAGCGGGTGCATGGCATCCTGATTTGGCAGGCAGACGGGACAGGCGTGATAAAAACAGCCGTGGAATTGAAAAACTGTGCGAGTCTTAGAGTCGAAACCATCAACTCTGCGGCCTAGAATAGTGGCCTCGCCACCCGTATCGCTGGTCTGCAGACGGCCATTGAACTCGGTGGTATTCAAATAGGCCAGCCACTTGCGTGCCTTGAATGACTGCAAATCCGAGCAACGTGAAATCACAGCCAAAGTATTTGGCTCCATGAATCGGGTGGTGAAAACGGCCATGGCCAGACTCGCAATTGTGTTGCTTTGGACAAAGGGGTCAAGCCCGCAAATTTCGCGAATCAACTGCGAATATTTGAGACAACCCTCGCGCAGGATAACAGTGTCTTGCAGGCAATAGTCCAGATATTGCTGGTTAAAATTATACTGCTTATCGGCTTGCCTAACCAGCCATTCGGAAATTGCCTGATATGACTTGTTCGCCTTGCCGCCAAAGGCCTCGATATCGGGATAGGGGCCGACATAATTCCAATATGTTTTGGAATTCCACACGTAGGGAAAGTCACCCTTCTGCAGTTCCATCTTCAGACCCAAGGCTTTGGGAAACTGTGCCAGCGGGATGGGGATAAAGTTGAGGCTGTCTTTGAAAATAATCTTGTCAGCCTTCATCCACATTAACCTGCTGCCCTGGAAGATGACGTCGGGCCTCTTTTTTGCCAACCCACCGAGAATAGCGCCGAGTAATAGGAATGCATCGAAACCGCTAGCGTGGTGAGCCAGAGCTAGGCAGCCGCTTTTGAAATTGCGACAGAGCCAAGTGTAAAATGCCTGAATCGCATTCGGTCCGACAGACACAAACTCGCGTTGGCCACATGCACAGTCGGAATGGGACACGGAATTGTCAAAATCTTCCGCCAAGTCCCGCCGCGTAATGCAATTGGCTGGCGCATGCCGCCCCCCACACTGGCCGCACACGGAGCGGGGGAATTCACGCGTTGCGCAGCCATCACAAGACGAAACTGCTGTGGCCAGATGGACTCTGTGCTGCTTTTGCTCATCCAGGGTGGTCTCGAAATCGTAAAATACGTACGGAGAGCCAGACTCTTTTACTTTGGGCTGTTGAATAAAACATTGGTGCTCACCCGCCTTGTCAGTCTGTTTACACAGCGGGCACTTGACAAAGCCACACTGATGCTCTGGGGCTTTTTGGCCAGCCGCCAACTCTTCCAAATGATTACACTGTTGGCAGACATATACTGAATCACAGCGGGAGCGACCAACCTTGTTTTTGCGCTTGTGATTGTCAAAGCAGGCCTGGTTATAGCAATTCAGGCCGCAGTCTGTGCACCGAACGTAGGCCCGATCAGCCTTGCAATTAGAGCCCGGTGTCTTGCACTGCGTGCAGGCTTCAGCACACCTATGTTCGGCAGGGGTGCATTCAAACGGGCGCTCACAAGTCTCGCAGAAATGGCCGGCTCCGAAGAAGGCAGGCAGTCGGGTAATGACATTGAAATGCTCCTCGATCAAGTGAAGAGACAAAATTGTCTGGCCCGGCAACTGATAGATGCACGTGTTGGCCTGTTCAGCGCTGTACACACGCAAACCAAATTCGTTGCCAGGGCGGAGCTCGTTCAGAGCTTTGAGCAGTGCAGGCAGTGCGTCCACGCCAAACGGACCCTCCTGCATGACAGTGGCCAGAGTCTGTGAGGAAATTAAAACCAGCTTTTCATGCAATGAAAAAATCGACTAGTTGCAAAGACTGGGTTAAAAACTCACCGAATAAAGACCAGCGTGAATCTGGAGTTCAGTGGCCAGCTTGTTTTGCATGGGTGAATCCGCCTTGATTGTCCGCCACGCCTTCTTTGTAATGCGCTTGGACTGGAAATCCACATGTGCAGCCGCCACGGCCAGGGCGCGAACAAGGCAGCGCTTATCCTTTTTGGCAATTACCACGTAATTCTTGCCAATTGCGTGCCGATCCTGGACATGCTTTTCTACGCTACCGCAGCCACCTCTCGGGATCCATGCTTTTAGCAGATGCAGTTTAAAATTGTTGGTAAGAACAGTGGCGTCAGACTGAATTACCTTGCTAATGTGTTTAAACACGAGCTCGGCAGTAAATCGCGCCACCCGAACAGGCGGGACATTAATTATTTTCTGCATATTGTCTGCAGTGAGGCGGGCTGACATAAAATCGTCTGCTTGCATGTCCTGCTTCATTGCCTCGATAACATTGGCTAGTGAGGCCCTGATGTCGCCTGTGTCGATGAAGCTGATTTCATATTCAACTCCACTGGCACGGAATTTCGGCAGCTGGCGCTTTGTTCTTAGCCGCGCAGTGAAGCCTGTCAGAAGAATATGGAATAAAGTTTTCAATCTCGTCATTGTTTTCACACACCCCATCGAATCTCACCTTGGCCATTAATCATCTCGGGCTGCTCAGGCGGCTGGAATTCTGAAATCAAGACGGGTTTCATGCCAAGGCAGGATTTTTTGACCTAGCAACTATCTCATTTCGTCAACTTGACCGCACACAATTAATTGAGCATTGGAATCAGATTGCATGCGGTGACAGGTTTTCCACCCGGCAACGGTCTCAAAGAATTTCAACGTGGCTGTTGCGCAACACACGCTTGACACCCCACACAATTATTCAGGCATGGATTCTGAAATTCATGCATTGACAGGTTTTTCGCTTGGCAACTGTCTCAAACAATTCATTTCCGCACTCGACTGTTGCGCAATCCACACGGGTCCCACACAATAGACCAAGCATTGGAATTGTGAAATTCGTGCTGAGGCAGGTTTTTCGACTGTCTCAAACACCAGTCACCATGCAATTAATCATGCGTGTCTCATTCTGCCAACAATGCATAGCCCGAAAAATATGCCTGCTGCGACTAACGTCTCATTCGGCCAATAAACAAGAATCTGTCACTTACCCGCGTCTCTCTGTCGCTTTGCTCCACTCCACAGAGCCTCGATAGCAGATTGGGCGGCGCTTCGCTTAGACATGATTGAAGTCTTTCTCTCCTCCTTTTTCAGCATTCGCAACCGCTTTTATACCAGCACCCTTGCGTACACTGCAATTTCTCTCCTCACTGTACAAAAATACCCCTCGAAACTCGTACCTCGCATGCTCTTCATTGGATTATCGCAGCAGCACCAACCAGACCGGTTTAATTCTCTTCACCTTCTGCAATTTCTACCCTCCATCTTCTGCCCCTCAATTCGGGGGTACATAATCTTGTGCGCACGCCAGAAAGACAGTCATCGCCCGGACCCACCTTGTTGCTTCTGCTGCTCAGCTGAACCCCTGCCTGTCTTGATCATGTTTGCTCTGCCCGACAACTTTGTGCTCAATAAGCCAAATTTTGCTCAAGGCCCAAAAATGATTGAGCTGCGCAAGGTTTTCCAAGACAAACCGGGCTGCCCAGGCGTCTACCTCACCAAGCAGCAGTGGGCCGCTTTGAAGGCGGCTAAACCGGCGATGGAGGAAGCGGCGCGCACTGGCATCAAGCAGCGGATCCCCCTCGGCAGTGGCACAAAGACTGTCGAGACATTCAATGGCTGGATCTGGCTGCATCGCGATTGCCAGAACTGGGAACGTGAATTTCGCCGCAGAAATTCCCTCCGCTTTACGACAGCGCTTTGGGACGCGCTCTTCCAGATGGCTGGCCAAGTCGACGCCATGTTTGACTGATTGACTTTGTGTTTGGACTAAATTTGTACATAGATTTGCAAACCATTATGTAAATAATCGAATGCGTGCTCATTTCATGACATTACACCCCCGTATTTTTAAAGCTGCGTTTTGTAAATACCCAATAAATGCGCTGCTCATTAACGTTTTGAAAAATAAAATTTCGAATACATTTACTATAAATATCCATTAAGAGAGGATTTAATGAAATTTTTTATCGAAGAAAAAGACTGCGCATTGACTGCCATCGGGCTCAGAATTTTGGGGTGGGTGCATCGCAGAGTCGGACACAGGGATAGCGCTTGGTTGGGACCAACTGGGGAATGGAGACGGTTTCAGAACTTTGTCTGGGAGGAGAATCAACTCACGTGGTTGGTGGGGAGGATGAGGATGTCATGAAACCAGCCTATTTAAACAAACGCCGTGAAACTGGCGGAATTCTCTACATCCTATTCAACAACAGCAACAGCAACAATGAACGCTCGCCAAATCTGTGCGACCCATGAGACCGCCCGGGCCTGGCACGTGCTGGTCAGAGCCGCCGCCGAATTTGAGGCGGTCCTGGAACAACCTACCGACACCCAGCGGGGCACCCAGCGAGGCCGCTGGGTGTTTGCGACCGTGCTCGCCGCGGTGCGCCACTTCCGCCAATGGGCGGAGCGCCGCCTCCATTGGTGGCGCGAGCGCCTAGCGCGGGAAGTAGAAATTTATCGGGGGCAGTGGCCTAGTCCGCCCCCAAGCCCCTACCACCGCCGTTAGGTGGCGAGCCGTCTGAACGATAAATCGGCCCTTTTCAGGGCCACCAAACTTAAATGAAGCTTGATTGCATTTGAAAGAGTGGGAAGTGTCGTCTTTAAACTGAACAGGCAGTAATTTTGCTAGTTTGCATAAAAACTGCCGGCAGAGCTAAATCTAAACGGATGATTGAAATTTTTCTGCCTATTCAGTTGTTAGCACAAGCATGAATAAAGCGCTGCTTATTAGACTAAAAAACTGGCCAGAGGAGAATTCTGCCCCCTCTGAGTTGTCATCATAGGCGTTGCGTAATACTACGCTCAAATACTTTGCTGCACACCACGTGAACTAGGCTGGGTGGGTGCGCGCTCGAGAGATAATTGCTTTGTGGGTATGACATAATCAGTACAGCGCGCAATGGGGCACGCCAGCGCATGAGAGAGAGAGATGCTTTGTGGGTATGAAAAATTCAGTACAGCTGAATAATTGTTGAGCGCTGTGTCAAAAACCCGTTTCAGCATGTTTTGATTGTAGAGAAAAAGCTGAAAAATGTGCATGGCGTTGCCTACATCTCAGAGTCTCAGCTTGGGGTTGGTTTTGATTGTTTTATAAACCGTTGCTGCTCAAATTTTCTTTATCGCTCGCGTGTGGTCCCACTTCTCTGTTCAAATTATTCCGCCTTTATTTCCTGCAACAACGACAACAATGACTGAGAACCAGTTTCTCATTTTCACGTTGGTGCTAGCCGAAGCTGAGACCGCTCTGCAAAATCTTTATTCGATCTGCATATCGATTTCGGCCGGTCCACCCGATGATAACGACTGCCTACACATAGCGTGTCAGCATGCTGAGTTGTGCTGCAGTGTTGAGGCATTGCTGTGCATTTGTAGTGAGTTCGCCCCGGAGCCAACAACTTACAGAGTCTGGTGCCGAGTTCGGGAGGTCCGCAGTGCCATTACCGTATTGCGCACTGCGATGCCAGTATTGGTCGGTTCGCTGTCTGATTTTGTCCGCTCGGCCACTCTGGCAGTTCAAGGCACGCTTCGCCGCGACTTACAAGTTGTCGCTCACGCTTTTGGTGAGATCCGCTTTTCGGTTAGAGACATGATTGAAACTGATGAAGCGGAGATTGCCGAGGCAGGTGGCCGCCTGCAGACCACCGCTAGAGCAGAGGGGCGACCCGCTGCAGATCAACTAGTCGCAATTCGGAACCAGACCCCTGACCCGGCATTGATTCCTGCCCTCAATTGCGATGCTCAGACCTCCGGTACAGATGACAGCGCGCCCCTGATCAGTGAAGGAACGCAAGAGATTCTTACTGACATGGCGGTTCCAACCGACTTGGCCGTGGCTGGACTGTTCCGCTGTGCTACAGAGACTGACTCGCCTCGCCCGCCCCGAGCCGCCTCTCCGGATCCCCTGGCAATTCGCGTCTCTTCACCGACCGTCCAGTTCCCGACTCACATGCCCCCGGGGCTGGAGAATCAGACTCCGCCTGGGTGGTTTCACTGTGATGTGGGCTTTGATACGGTTAGTGACAGTGAATAGATATGGTTGACATGGCCGGCTTTTTGATTATGTACATACATTTTACTGAGAATTCATTATGTAAATATACAAGTGAAAACAATTCATTGAAAATATAAATTCTTCATTATGTAAATATCACGTCTTTACTACTCTTATTAGTTATTTGAGGGTTATCTACTCCTAGCCAACATTAATATCCGAGGGTTCGATCTCACCTTGGGTCGGGGTTCGAATCCTTGGGATGAGATCTCTGGGTGAGATTGGGGACGATCTCAGGGGGAGAAATGGGTGAGATTGGGAACGATCTCAGGGGAGAAATGGGCGAGATTTGGGTGAGATCTCAGGGCGAGATTAGGGTGAGATCTCAGGGGGAGATTGGGCCGGGGTTCGAATCTTTGGGGTGAGATCTCGGGTGAGATCTCACCTCAAATCTCATTGGGTGAGACCTGACAGCCACCTCACCTCCAAAAAGGGCCCATCCGGGGTTGTCAAGTAGTCTTGAATCATTTCTACGTAAACTTTGACGCTGTGCTGTGGGCCCTGCGAGCCGAGTTTCAGCCTTACGGATTCGCAGACTGGATTTGGGATGTGCTGGAGCGGGAGGACGCAGATGAGCAGGAACTTTACGCAGCCGGTTTGCTTTGTTCCCAGCTACGAAACCTTGAGGTTCCCAGACTCACAACTGAGAGCCTGTTAATTATGAAAAAGCTGGAGAAACTCAAGGGTTTCTCATCAGCCTGTGTGCGGAAGCTGGCTAGGAGAATTATCAGCTGTTTAGAAGCTGCTAATTTCGCTAAGTAGGTTTTTTTTAATGAGACACGGATTTCAAAGATTTTATGCCGCTCGTGTTGGCGTACATATCTTAGCAGCTCGGTAGATTTTCTAGTGAGGCAGTGCTGCCATTGCGTAAAATCGGATTTTTACGAAATGCGCCTTTGTCTAATTTTACAAATCAATCAGCGGTATAGCAAAATGATTGTCTTGTACTCTTACTTACCAGGAAGCATTGAATAAGCGCGGCTTGGATGATTGACAGAGGTAGAAGTACTCGTGTTAATTTTATTCCGTCTATTCACTTAATTTGGCTTTTTTCATTGATACTTTGCGGCAAGTGTGTTTTTCTAGAAGATTTTCGCGATGATTTTGCGCAGTTTATTATTTGCTTAAATCTTATATTAAAAACTGGATTTTGATATCAAAACACTTTATTTTACAATACCTGTAATTCGTTTGTGATTCAATTCTCAACTTTAACCAACTCTTAGGAAATTAGGTAAAAATGCTGAAAAGTGTTTTAAAACTTGAAGGAATTGAATTGAAGGAATTTGGATAATATAATTTTCTAAATTTGAATTTATTTATTCGAAATAAATAAATCATACAGACAGACAGACAGACAAACAGACAGACACACAGACACACAGACACACAGACAGACAGACACACAGGCAGGCAGACAGACAGACAAACAGACACACAGACAGACAAACAGACACACAGACAGACAGACAGACACACAGACAGACACACAGACAGACACACAGACAGACACACAGACAGACACACAGACAGACAGACAGACAGACAGACAGACAGAAAGACAGACAGACAGACAGACAGACAGACACACAGACAGACACACAGACAGACACACAGACAGACACACAGACAGACAGACAGACAGACAGACAGACAGACAGACAGACAGACAGACAAGGTCGTAGAGTTACTCATCAAAGCACAAGCCGACGTCAATCTTCAGCAAAACACTGGCCGCTCACCTCTCTACATTGCATTACAGAATAACCACCAGCAGGCCGTGGAGTTACTCATTAAAGCAGGAGCGGACGATTATTATCCAGATTTTTTTGACTACTCAACTCCTCATCGTTTTACGCAGCTGAGCCATCAGCAAGCCGTGATAAAGAGATTAGAGAATTCGCATGTTCGTAGAAGCCTTCGAGCTGAAAAAAGGTAAATCTCATTTTGGTCTCTCTAATTTTTTTACCAGATCTAACTTTAAATTAATCCATTTTTTAGCTGGCTAGCTGTTTAAAGGCAGAGAGGCAACTGTATTGCGCAGTGGAGTAGCACAGAAAGGCCCCAAATTTTTAATTAGTACATTATTTTTTATTTAACGTACGCAATGGACAAGAACCATTTATTTTTAATTAAGCATTTATTTTATTCTGTGCTTCTTATGCATTGAGGTAAAAGTAGAAAGCAGCTGTTTTTCTAAAGGGAATTTAACGCACCTTACAGAGCAGCACTCAGCGACCCGGAGTTGAGCCAGCAGCTGCACTCAGCGCTCACCCAGGCTGGATTCGTGGACTCCAGAGCTGCCCTACAGAGCGCTGCTGCTGACGTCTTGCAGGAAATCCTCAGGAAGAGGCTGGACTATGATGAAGTATTCGTTGTCGGCAGCTACTCAGAGGGATGGGGCAACAGTCTGAAGACGCTGGACGGCAGAACTGACATCGAGTCCGATATCGACGTGATGAAGCTGCTTCCAGGCAGACTGTATCACTTAGAGGGTCTGTGCGAGTGCGAAGGTGATCCAGAACTGCATGAGCTGAGCAACGGCCACATTCAGTGTGAAGGATTCAGTGAGTTGCTTTATCTAAACGTTATTATTTTTTCGTTATCGTTATTTTAAATCGTCATTATTAATCGTTATTATTATTAGTAAAAAATCGTTATTATTTATTACAAAAAGACAGAATTATCGTAGAATTAAATAATTATCTATCTAATCTCACAAAGGCTTAATCTTGGTTGAGCTTTTCCACATTTTCGAAATAATTAGGGAGACAATATCGCAGTTTTACATGGAACAAACTATACCTGTCTAATTGCGTTTGGCCAGGATGCAGTCAGCATGAATGAATGTGTGAAATTATGGGTTCTGACGAAGACGAAGCGTTTATACGAAGCGAAAGAGCGTGGAGCCTTTTCCACTAATCGTGCCCTGCTTATATATTTGATGGCGTGGTTTAGCCATAGAGAAAATGCGTAGGGCCTGTATAGACTTAATAGACTAAATAGCAGTGGGAAGACGCTAAAAGGACATATGCACTTTAAGGTCAACTAACAAGCAATCCGACATCTCCCCCCTAAAGTTCGAAGCACCCCAGTCAGTTCGAACAGTCCCCAATCACACTCTAAGTCGATCAGGCGGCTGTGTCGCTGGGGGTAGCGTCGAGCTGGCGTGGAGACCCCGACTGCGCCAGCGCTGTTGGTGGCTCCAGCGGGCTCAACGGTCGTCCCATCCGTGGGCACCTCAGCAACCTCGCCTCGCACCTCAGTAGGTGGCGTGGTCGTCGCGTTAGGGATCTCCGGGGATGACGCGGACCCAGTGCCGGGCAGCGGGTTTTCCAGCAGCTGGTCAGTGTGCCGCCGGTGGATGGCGCCACCAGTGTCGACGGTGCAGTTGCGGGCTCCGGCAGACAGGACGATGCCTTCGGTTCAGCGGGTGCCACCGCCGGCCCTGGCGCTCGAGCTGAAGTCGCGCAGCAGCACTTGATCGCCGGGTTGGAAGTCGCGCGCCCGCGGCTGCTGCTCCACCTGCTGCTCCTGGCGTTGCTGCATGCTGTCGGTCAGCGATGGCATCAGCAGGTCCAGCCGACTGCGCAGTTTGCGACCGAACAGCAGTTGGCTGGGGGCCGCGCCAGTGACGGAGTGTGGCGTGTTGCGGTAAGACATCAGCATCTGCTGAAGTGCGGCTGCTGAATGACCGCTCTTGACCAGGTGTCTCTTGAGCACCTGCACGAATCTCTCCGCCTGGCCGTTCGTGGCCGGGTGGAACGGCGCTGAGAAGACTTGGCGGATGCCGTTGCGCCTGGTGAAATCGGCGAACTCCGCCGAGGTAAACTGCGCGCCGTTGTCGGAGACCAGCACCCGGGGGATGCCCAGTCTGGCAAAGATCTCGCGGAGTCGCTCAATGGTTGCTGCCGACGTCACGCTGCTCACTTGCAGAACCTCCGGCCACTTGCTGAAGGCGTCCACAATCACCAGGTAGGTGCGACCGTCGACGGGGCCGGCGAAGTCCAGATGGAGCCTCGCCCACGGTTCAGCTGGGAACGGCCACGGCCGCACCGGCGCCTTGGGCGGGTCGGCCTGGTTCAGCATGCAGGTCCGGCAGGACTTGACGGTCGTCTCGAGCTGCTTGTCCAGGCCGGGCCACCAGACGTAGCTGCGGGCCAGCGCTCGCATGCGGTTGATGCCGGGGTGCCGGGGACGGCACGATGACGCGGGCGACCCACAGCACGCAGCCCTGGTCAACGCTCAGCTCGTCCTGCCGCCTCGCAAAGTCGGTCAGATCGGCGCCGGCCATCGGCGCGCCGGCCTGCAGGCAGCGCAGCACGCGGCCGAGGACGGCGTCCGTCCGAGTGTGCCGCGCCACCGCCTGAGCCGTGATGGCGGATCCAGTCTCCTCGTCCAGCAGCAGGGCGTTCACGGCCGGCTCCTCCTCGAACTGCCTCGGCAGCGGCAGGCGGGACAGCGAGTCGCAGTTGCCGTGCCTGCTGGTGGGCCGGAACTCCAGCGAGTAATCGTAGCCCGCCAGGCGGATCGCCCAGCGCTGCATTCGGGCCGCCGCGTGCTCCGGGATGCCCTTGTGCTCGCCGAGGAGTCCCAGGAGCGGCTTGTGGTCAGTCACGATGACGAACTTGCGGCCTTGCAGAAACTGGTTGAAGCGCTGAAGACCGAACATGATCGCCAGAGCCTCCTTGTCCAGTTGCGAGTAGCCCTTCTGGGCTGTGGTCAGGCTGCGGCTGGCGAAGGCGATCGCCCGGTCCTCGCCGTCCACGCGATGCATCAGCACCACGCCGAGTCCGTAGGGGCTGGCGTCGCACTCCAGTCGCAGCGGCAGCTTGGCGTCGTAATGAATCAGAACTGGAGACTCTAGCAGGAGACGCTTGGACCTCTCGAAGGCCAGCTGTTGAGGCTGTCCCCAAGTCCAGCGTGCGTTCGTGGTCTGCAGCTCGTTAAGCGGAGCGACTACCGTGGACAGATGAGGCAGGAACTTGCCGTAGTGCGTCAGCATGCCCAGGTACGCTCGGAGCTGGCTGCAATCCGTGGGTGGCGGCGCGTTCTGCACAGCCGTCACTTTATCATCGAGCGGCCGCAGTCCGTTGCTGTCGATCCGGTGACCCAGGTACTCGACTGAGTCGCGGAAGAACTCGCACTTGTCCTTGTTCAGCCGCAGTCCCGCCTCAAGCAGGCGTTGAAGGACTTTAACGAGATTCTCGCGATGTTGCTGCAGCGTCTTACCCGTCACCAGGATGTCGTCCACGAAGACCTGCACCGACTCGAGGTCTCCGAGCAGCGAGTCGAGCGTGCGCTGGAACACGGCGCTGGCGCAGTTGATGCCGAACGGCATGCGGTTCAGCTGGAACAGACCGCGCTGCGTGTTGATGGTCAAGAAGGCCTTGCTGTCCTCTGACAGCGGCAGCTGCAGGTTGGCGTTGGACATGTCCAGCTTGGACCACTTGCAGCCGCCGCCCAGCTTGGCGAACAGGTCCTCGATGCGCGGCAGCGGGTACAGCTCCGGCCTGGCCTCGGCGTTGTAGGTCAGCTTGTAGTCGCCGCAGATCCTCACAGCGCCGTTCTTCTTGACCACCGGCACGATGGGCGCCTGACCGACTGGCCGGAAGCTCTCGCCGGTGTAGGTCCGCAGCACTGTTGAAGTCGGCGATAGGCAAAGCCCGGGCAGCACCTCCTCCTGAAGGTTCTTCGGGATGACGGTGAGGGCGGACCCGGTGTCCACCTCGAAGCGACAGGGCTTGCTTTGCAGTAACAGGTCAATCGCCAGTCCCTTACTCGATCCGTGCTGGCGGATGTTGAAGAGGGGCACCTGCAGCTCGGCCGGCTCCAGATCCATCTTGTGCAGCTTAGAGGATCTGCACACCTTCCGGATGTGGCCGACTTTGCTGCAGTTGTGGCACTTGGCCTCGCGAAGTTTGCACTTGTGAGATTTGCTATTTACACAATATATTTGTACCTTTCGTTAAGTGCAACATTGTACGTTTCTCCCCCTTTAGTTGTGTGAGCACGTTGTCGTTTGTTGCTCGCCTACCCAACCTAATGTACATGCATGCCAGCGTGCCGTTAAAATATATATATTTACTCGCATCGCGTTCCTGTGCGATCGCGATTCTTCACTGCCAAATCAGTCCTTTACTCAATTCCTCACAATGGCGACGAGGCCAAGTGGTCAGATTCCTGAGCTCTCAAGTGACTCAGACTTAGAAATCTACGTGGAAAGAATGGAGCAATACTTCATTTGTAACAAGATCGATTCTGCAGAAGCCAAGCGTGCTACTTTTCTCATGGCTATTGGTGAGAAATACTACAAGCTGCTTCGAGATCTGTGCCAACCGAAAAAGTTGACGGACCTGTCCTACGAGGAGCTGCAAACAACCCTCCAGGAGCATTGCTCTCCAGCACCGTCAGAGCTTTTGGCGCGCTTCAAGTTTCAACGTCGACTCCAGCGCGAGGAAGAGTCCTTTGCTGACTTTCTAGCAGGTCTCAAGTCCGCGTCAGCCCACTGCAAATTTGGCGCGTCTTTGCAAGAGCGACTCCGAGACCAGTTTCTGTTCGGCATGCACAGCGACACCCTTCGCGCCAAGCTCTTGGAGAGCTCCGACCATTCGTACAGCGGAATGATCAAGCTGGCCACTGACCTTGAATCGGCTCTCAAATACTCCAGCGAGATGGCGCGCCCTGCTGCCACCAACAGAGTCACGAATTCGGGTTCAACCGGACCAGCTTGGAGGCAACGCGTCGACAAGCCGAAGGTCTCGCCCGGAGCAGCATCGACCCGGAGTAGCTCGACTGCGGGCAGCTGTGACAGCTGCGGCGGCATTCATCCGCGCCAGACCTGCAAGTTTCGCAACGCGAAATGCCATCGCTGTGGCAGAGTCGGTCATATCAAGAAGGTCTGCCGGTCTCCAGAGTCCGTGAAGTTGCTCGACGAAGCAGAGGCTTCCGAAGTGGACAACGAAATTGAGCTGATTTACCACCTTTCAACGACTTCAAAATCTCCAATCCTGGTGCCACTGCAGGTGGAGAAAGTGCTGACTCACTTCGAACTCGACACAGGGTCAGCCGTCAGCTTGGTTCCAAAAGCTTTCTACGAGGCACACCTGTCTCACCTGCAGCTGCGCCCGTCCAGGTCAACTTTGCGCACCTACACCGACCAGGAGTTTCGTCCCGTTGGCGAAGTGACGGTGAACGTTGTTCATGCGGATCAGTCTGCTTCGCTTCCGCTGCTCGTGGTTTCCGAAGGCAGCGCTCGCCTCCTGGGTCGCGACTGGATGGCGGCAATCCGTCTTGACTGGCCAGGACTGACCGCGTCGGTGAACGCGGTAGCTGCAAATACCGATGACGTGGCTGTCGCTCTAGTTCGTCAGTTTCCGGAGGTATTCACCGAAGGTCTGGGCAAGTACAGCCTCGGAGAAGTCAGCCTACACATTCAGGACAATGCCACGCCGCGATTCTACAAGGCTCGACCCGTACCATACGCGCAGCGTGAGACCGTCGACCGCGAACTCCAGCGCATGGAAGCGGATGGTGTCATCACACCGATCGCTACTTCCGATTGGGCCGCACCCATCGTGCCGGTGATCAAGAAGGATGGCTCAGTTCGAATCTGCGGCGACTACAAGTGCACCTTCAACCAGGTTGCCAAGCAGGAGCACTACCCGCTGCCGAGGATCGAGGATTTATTCGCCAGACTGGGCGGCGGTCACAAGTGGAGCAAATTGGACCTGGCGAAGGCGTTCCTGCAGCTGCCGATCTCCGAGGACAGCAAGCAGTACCTCGTTATCAACACGCAGCGCGGACTGTTCAAGGTCAACCGTCTACCATTTGGCATCAGTTCGGCGAGCGCGATTTTTCAGCGCGTCCTCGACAGTCTGTTGGGGCATCTCGACGGCGTGCAAGTTTACCAAGATGACATCCTGGTGACTGGAGCTACGCTGGCAGCCCACAAAGCCAACCTGACGCAGGTCCTCCGAAAGCTGCAGGAGGCGGGCCTGCGGCTCAACGTTACCAAGTGCGCATTCTTCCAAGAATCAATCGACTACCTGGGGCACCGGATCGACCAGCACGGCCTCCGCCCTCTACAGAGCAAGGTCGAAGCTGTTCAAAAGGCGCCGGCTCCGAACGACGTGTCTCAGTTGCGCTCCTACCTGGGCATGCTGACGCATTACGCCAAGTTTCTGCCAAATCTAGCGTCAGTTGTCGCGCCTCTCAACCGACTGCTGTCCAAGGGCACCGCTTGGAACTGGGGCGCCGCTGAAGACGCTGCCTTTCGGGCTTCTAAGCAGATGCTTCTCGAATCAAAGGCCCTGATGCACTTCGACCCGGACCTGCCCATCAGACTGGAGTGCGATGCCTCGGCCTACGGCATCGGAGTCATCCTCAGCCATCGCGTAGACGGCCGAGATCACGCGGTCGCGTTCGCGAGCAAGTCCTTGACGCCAGCCCAGCGCAATTACTCCCAGCTTGACAAAGAGGCACTAGCTATCATCTATGGTGTCCATCGATTTCACCAGTTCCTCTACGGCCGCCACTTCACAATCATCACGGACCATCAGCCTCTGCTGGGACTGCTGGGTCCAGACAAGGAGATTCCAACCCGGGCGGCCGCCCGAATGCAACGATGGGCCATCCGGCTCTCTGGCTACCAATACTCGATGGAGTTCAGACCCACAGAGAAGCACTCTAACTGCGACTCCCTGTCCCGTTTGCCTCTCCGCGGAACTTTTAACGAGGAGGAGGCAGTGCATTCGCTGTTGCTGATGGAGGACACCAACGCCGCACTGACTGCTCCTACGATCGCCAAAGCAACTCAAGCGGATCCTACAACGTCCAGGCTACTGCGAGCCCTGCAGTCCGGCGAGAAGCTGCCAGGCACCGAGTTCCCGGACTTTGCTCAGCGGCAGCACGAGTTGACGATTGAAGCTGGCTGTCTGCTTTGGGGAGCTCGAGTCATCATCCCGGAAGCACTGCGCGAGTCTGTTTTGCGCGAATTGCACCTGTCGCACACTGGTGCCAATCGAATGAAGGCTCTCGCACGCAGCTTTGTCTGGTGGCCGGGGCTCGACAAGGAGCTTGAGCAGCTGGCGCGAACATGCGAAACCTGCAAAGCTCATCAGGCGGATCCGATCAAGGCTCCAACGCACCCGTGGCTATTTCCTAGCGAGCCTTGGAGCCGAGTTCACGTCGATTTCGCCGGCCCTATCGACGGTCGAGTATATCTGATCATCATCGACGCGCACAGCAAGTGGCCAGAGGTCCGACAGATGACTGACACCTCGGCCGGCAGCACCATCGCTCATCTGCGAGACGTCTTCAGCCACCTGGGCCTACCTCGCGTACTGGTCTCTGATAACGGCCCACAGTTTTCATCAAAGGAATTCTCCGAGTTCATCAGCCGCAACGGAATTCGACACGTCACATCGGCGCCCTACCACCCGGCAACCAACGGCCAGGCCGAGCGGTTCGTCCAGACGCTGAAGCTGCACATCAGGAAGTCCGGCCACTCCGCGGCAGCACTGCAAAACTTCCTGTTCGCATACCGAATCACACCGCATTCAACAACTGGCGTGTCTCCCAGTGAGCTGCTGTTCGGACGCCGGCTGCGCTCCAGACTGGACCTCCTGCGGCCGTCATTGGTGGACCGGGTTCGAGATCGGCAGGACGCCGCGGCGCAGTCAGGTCGACATCCCCGTCGCTTCGAGGTCGGCGACAGCGTCCGGGTCAAGGGCTTCGGCAAGGACGCGGGCTGGTTGTCCGGTACAGTGGTTTCTGCAGCCCAGCGCAACTATGATGTCCAAGTCGGCGACGGCATAGTACGACGCCATATCGACCAGATGCTGTCTGAGCCGACCACAGCGCCTGCCACCATCGACTCCAGTCCGTTGCGCTCAGCTCGGGCAGCCGCACCATCAGAGCTACCTGAGGTCGAGCCTGGAGCAGACCGGGCGCCACTGGTGTCGAATGCTGCGAGCGGGATTCCGGATGCTCCGGACTCAGCGTCTGTCAATCCGGCAGCGACCACTGAGCAGCCGGTGAGGCGCTACCCCGAGCGGATTCGCAATCGGCCAGACCGGCTGCAGCTTGAATTTCACTGATCAGTGATTTTGCATTAGTAACTGACGATTTGTGTTTTCGCATACATTTCGCTGCTATTCTATACTATTTACTTCCACTCGAATTTTCCTACCACTTTCTATTGCTGTTTGCATAATTCTGCTAATATTCGCTAATCTGCTATTGCTGCTCATATTTTGCATCAAGCTCCCTTGAGGAAGAAAGTGTGAGATTTGCTATTTACACAATATATTTGTACCTTTCGTTAAGTGCAACATTGTACGTTTCTCCCCCTTTAGTTGTGTGAGCACGTTGTCGTTTGTTGCTAGCCTACCCAACCTAATGTACATGCATGCCAGCGTGCCGTTAAAATATATATATTTACTCGCATCGCGTTCCTGTGCGATCGCGATTCTTCACTGCCAAATCAGTCCTTTACTCAATTCCTCACAGCACTGTTGCCGGCTGTGAGCACCGCCGCAGCTGGCGCACGCCCCCGCAGCCGGACTTGTCTGCGGAGCGCTGGCTGGACGTGCGAGTGAACGGCGCGGAGCCAGCTTGCCGACCTCCTTGGATGCCGGCTTCTTGTGGAACCGCAGGTGGGACACTGGCTCCGACCTATGCGTCATCTCGGTGGAATTCTTCTCCGCTGATTCCAAAGCGTCCACCTTGGACACCAAGGCCTGAAGATCTGGCTTTTCCATCTCCAGGAGCTTGGCGCGGTGAGAGTCGCTGCGAAGGCCGACAACAAGTTGATCCCGCAGCCTCTCTTTTATTTGCTCAGCCGTGCCGAACTCGCAGTGCTCGGAAGCTGCCTTGAGACCGGAGAGGAACTCGGCGAAGCTCTCGCCCGGTCTCTGCACGCGCTGCTGAAACCGAAACCTGGCCGACAGCATGGAGGTCTTCGGAGCGTAGTGTTCCTTGAGAAGCTTCGCCAGATCGGCGTAGGACTTGGAAGCCACTGCATCGGGCTGGCACAGGTTGCGCAGCACCTTGTAGGCCTCTTCGCCGATCGCAGTTACCAGCGTTGGCACTTACGCTTCGTCCTTAACTTCCTTGTAGATCAGAAACTGATCGAGCCTCTCCAGGTAAACATCCACGTCGGAGTTTGCGGAGAGTGTAGGAATGGTAGTAGCCATCCTCGTTGCCACTGTGAAATTATGGGTTCTGACAAGACGAAGCGTTTATGCAAACCGAAAGAGCGTGGAGCCTTTTCCACTAATCGTGCCCTGCTTATATATTTGATGGCGTGGTTTAGCCATTGAGAAAATACGTAGGGCCTGTATAGGGCCTGTGGGCTCGTAGACTTAATAGACTAAATAGCAGTGGGAAGACGCTAAAAGGACATATGCACTTTAAGGTCAACTAACAAGCAATCCGACAGAATGGTCGTATTGAAAATCAAATTTGGATTTTTATGCTATAAGATGCAGCGCATTAGGCTAAAATGTGTTCAAAATTTTAAACTCCTCATTAGCAAATTAACACCTCCCTCATCAATTTACTACCATAAGAAATTTAACCAGCCGCCCAAACAGTTTAAAATCCCTCGGTATTTTGACAGCAATCGTTAATAAGTAAATCCCTTAAGCAATTTAATCGACTCAACAACTAAAACTACTAAAACAGGGTTAGGCATAAAACAACATGTTTCATAAAATTCACCGATTTTGTCATAATGATTATGAAGAATATGTGCTATAAAGATTATAGGCCTTAAAACTTGCTTTGCTAACTTGCTGAGAGAGTTTTAAATTGCTTAAGGGGTTTTAATTGTCTAAGGGATTATTTTGCTTAGTCAGTCTGAGTGAAGTGAGTGCAAGCCTGGCTGGCCGCCACGCCAAGCCCAAAACAACAGCGCCAAACTGCAAAAGTACAAAGTGAAGCCATGACAGACAGCTATGCAGACGTGCCGCGAATCAGCGTATCGCCGCCGGATCAGTTCATGCCGCTGCCAGGCCCCGGTTGAACCCTGCTGTGCCTCCGGTGGCGCAGGCGCTCCGCCGCATCCCGCTCAGCATCAAGGACAAGGTCCAGGTCCAAGGTCCAAGGAAATCGATCAGCTGCTTGCGGATGGCATCGTTGAGGAGATCCAGGCATCTGAATGGATTTCGAACCTGGTGGTCGTTCCGAAACCTGAAGGTAAAATCAGAATTTGCAATGATCTCAGGTGTCCAAACAAGGCAATTGTTCCAGACAAGCAGCCGCTGCCTACATTCGAAGAGCTGACAACAGAGTTCAAGGGCTCGACCGTGTTCACCAAGCTGGACCTCAATTCATCCTACTTGCAGCTGGAGCTGGCAGAAGACCGACGGGACCTGACGGCCTTCATCACGGAGAAAGGACTGTACCGGTACAAGCGAGTCTGTTTTGGTCTTAACAGCGCGCTGGCAGCCTTTCAGAAGGTGCTCAGCAAGATTCTCCACGGTTGCTCAGGAACGGTGCACTATATCGACGACATCGTGGTGCACGCGGCCAACGAGGCAGAGCATCACCGGCGGCTCACAGCAGTGCTGGACAAGCTGTTGGCCCATGGCGTCACGCTTAACGCCACCAAGTGCCAGTGGGCTGCAGAGTCCGTGCAGTTCCTGGGCTACATCGTATCTGCAAGCGGCCTGCGACCGATTCAGTCGAATGTGGAAGCCATCGAGGCGGTGCCGGAACCCCAGAGCGCCGAGGCGGTGGCATCGTTTCTAGGAATGGTGAAATTCTATTCGAACTTTCTTCCTAACCTGTCTGACATCGGCGAGCCGCTTTTGAAGCTTCTGCGCAAAAATCAGCCATGGCACTGGACAGCCGACGGCCAGGAGTCTTTCAGGATGCTCAAGATGATGGTGGTGTCTCCGAGATGCGTGCGATTTTTCAGTCCTGACTGAAAAATCGCTTTGCATCGAGGAGTCTGTCAGTGACTGAGCGCAAGTACTCCGCATCACAGATGGCACTATTTCCTGTTCGGCCGGCGATTCGAGCTGCACACCGACCACCAGGCTCTGACGACGTTGCTGACGGCTCAAGGCAGCGGCCACCGACCCCTGAGACTGCACCGCTGGGCCGACCGCTTGCTAGCGTACGACTGTCGAGTCTGCCATGTCCCCGGGAAGAAAAATATTGTGCCTGATTTTCTTTTCACGCCACAGTGCCCTCAGAGACAGTTGTGTAGAAGATGCGGCCGAGGCCCAGGTGAACGCCGTGTTGCTGTCTGCTGCACTGGAGGTCTTCAACTCAAGCAAGCATGCCGAGGCATCCCTGCAGGACCCAGTGATCAGCGAGGCGATTGCTCTGACGCTCCAAGGATGGCCGAGATCAATCAAGTAGCTCAGAGTGGAGCTACAGCCGTTCTGGCGGATCCGGGCGCAGCTGGCGGTCTGGAATGACGGCAAATGCCGGGCCAACGGGACTCGAGCGGTGATTCCCGCATGACTGAGGGAGAAGACGCTGCAGCTGGCGCACTTCGGGCACCTCGGTGTGAGCAGAATGAAGCAGCACTGCCGGGACTCCGTCTGGTGGCCACAGATCGACCAGCAAATCGAGGAATTTGTGCGGCACTGCGAAGCTTGCCTGCTTAGCGAGAAGAATTTCAAGCCATCTAAGACAGTCCTGACTCCGACGAAGTGGCCAAATCGGCCGTGGGAGGAGCTTCAGCTGGACATTTTCGGGGAGCTGCACGCGGCGCCGAACTCCTGCCGCTTCATCCTGGTGCTGTACGACCTGCACTCGAAGTGGCCTGAAGCTGTCTGTATGTCAACTGTCACAAGCGCGGATGTCATCGACGCCTTGGCAACGTGGTTCAGCCGCTGGGGCCTACCGAAGAGCATCAACACGGATCGAGGCCCTCAGTTCGTGTCCAGTAACTTTAAGGATTTTCTCCGGCGCTGCGGCATCCAGCATCGGCAGTCGCCCCACTACCACCGTCATTCTCGTTCCCGATGGCATGTCGAAAACTGTGTGCGAGTGCCGCGGACCACCGGAGCGCTGCCGCACTGGCCAGAACCGGAGTCCCTCGTCTATGCGAGTTCAGCGACGGCGGCAGCGGAGCCACCGCGACCTCAACAGAATGCTCAGGCGGCAGTCCGAGAGAGCACCATGACGTGAGCGGCGCTGCAGTGGTACGGAGAGGTGGTGACTCATTGACTGTAACTGTCGTAATTAAATAGTGAGAATTTTGAACGCTCTAAAAGTTCTGAGTTTGAAATGCTTCTGATAGCCGCATATTGTTTTTAAGCCTTGTGCTGCTCAATGCGGTTCGTCAATTTAATGGCAATCGGTTTTATTCCCATTTATTCATTTTTTATCCCTAAGCAATATTTTTGTTAATTCGATTTTCGCACTTCGAAAGGGGAGTTAAATGTTGTGCAATTTTTCGCTCTAAGTTTATGCGTACACCGGCTTGAGTACACCTGGTGTACTCTGGCCCCGCTATCGATTGACTTGAATACATATAAGATAGAAATCCGCCAGTTTGGCATTTAAAAGAGTTTGACGTGTGCTAAACAAGCTGGCCTTTCTCATTTACAACAGTTTACTCAATAAATGAGGTTATTTACGGAGTAAAGGAAAATTTTTATTCCAGTTCAAAGAGAAATAATCTACCTGCTAAATACATTTTTATCTTCTTTTTTTCTGGTCAAATACCTGAATCACATATTGCCAAAATAGACCGGATCTTGCGGATGAAATTTCTTTGGAAACGTTTTTACTGTTTATATTCAAGACCCTCCGGAGGGGGTCTAAGGGTGCTAGTCTATATACTAATTGTGAACTATTTCTGTCATCTTCTGTTAATATCTGAATGATGAATTGTAAAAAACGACTCAACCGATTTGGAACCAATTTGCACGAACAGATTGGGAATTTTCTTAAGCTAAGCTAAATGTGCAGGAGGGCTGCAGTCACTTTGACGCTTAAAGCGGCATCGTTCCACAACCAGCAACGGGGCATGACTGTCCATTGCGCTGACTCCTGAAGCGCGTTCAGTCACACTAAATACGATATGCAGGCATAGACACACACACAAGCCGGCATTTAGGCACGCATTCACATAAGGCGTACAAGCGGTGGTACCAGGAATGTACACTCTCCATGCCTTGGGGGGTTGCCCTCATGGGCGTAAATAGCACAACTAGCCCATAGCCAGTTGTGCTATTATTCCCAAATTAATGTGAGCCTGCGCACGAAACCGCGCTAGGGAAAATAGCCAACCTACAACGCGGGGTCGAACCTGGGACCAGTGGCACACAAGGCAGACGCGCTAGACCGCCGAGCCACTCGCCCCTTGGGAATTTTCCAGGTTCGGTACAAAACTTTTTACATCAAATAATTCGAATGCTAAGGGGATTAAATATTCGAAAAAACGAGTTTTTGTATGCTTGTGTTCAAGTATTCATCATTTAAGTAGGCCCTTTGGCTGGTCCATTCATGTTCCATTCATTGTTCATAGCTCTGTTTCACACTGGCCAACAATCTGTTCAAACTGTCTTCTCCGAGAATAATGGTGAGCAATTGTCCCAAGCATTATTTATATGTTTATGCACTCTGCCTGTGCTCCTAGGCTCCTAATATCACGATTCTAGGCTTGTGCGCCAACCAAATTCTTGGCTTTTGCATCATGACTAAGCTTTTGTGTTATTTTTTTATTTATGACTTAATCATCATATTAATTAAAGGCTTATGCTTTTCGGTAATTCTAAATGTTTGGGGGAATGTTACATGCTCGCGGTTAATAAAAGGGCCCAGGGGAAGTTACCCACCCATATATGGTGGTAATTTTGAATGCCCAGGGGTTTTTCTGAATGATTGAGAAAATTCTACATTCCCTGTGTTCTACATGCAGCGTTTAACAAATGCCTGATCCCTGTGCAGCTCTGTGCGGCCATAGCGCATTCGCTTGTTATTTTTTCCCAGAGGCTCTTCACTGTGCCCATAAGTTCCTTCCCAGGGTGTCATAAATAGCTTTGGGTAGGTTAAAGTTGAGTTTTTGATTTGTCTTGCAGAGCATCTGCTACTGTTTGATACTGTTTTGTTTTAAGCGGTCTTGCTTCTTTATAGCGCGAAGCTATATCTATTGCAGTGAGAGCATACTGAAAGTGTGAGTCATTTGCAGAAATATTAAGTCTGCTTTGCGTGCTTCGTTCGGTTTATAGATACGAAAGTGTGGTCTTGTAAACTTTACTGGGGAACAGTACACTTGGTAGACAGCCTGTTTAGACAGCTACTGTTCAACTATACGTTTCGGTTCCTTACTGAGTTCTGCTAATTTGGAGACGGCAATTTTTTTAAACAAAATAACCCTGGTCACCTTAATACAGGGCTTTAAGTTTCATCTCAGTCATTACTAATTATTTAAAATAAGAAGCCAGACATTCATGGAGCAATTAAAAAGCTTTCTTGTCCTAGTAAAGGTTGGAAAATTCCTAGGTATAAGTATTGCGGACTTCTGAACCCTCTTGACAATCAATTGGACGACAACAATATGCCAAATCCGGGTCCTGAGCCTGTAGATGAACTTGATGCGGTGTGCATGGAGCATGATATCAAATATAGAGATTTTCCAAATGAGAAACACCGATGGGACAAGGAGATGTTACGACAGATCCATCAGCTCTGTGAGTCAAGCTGGTTCAAGGAGAGTATGGGAAACTAATAAAAGTGGAAAGGCAAAGTTAGGGCTGGGGGTTGCGGCGGGGGGTGGCAAGGATGGCGGTTGTATGGACTGTGGAGTAGGTTTTGTATTGCACGCGCCGAACAGGGAGGTAGAAAGACTGCTGAAAGATATGAGAATCATAAAGGCATACTAAAAAGGCATAGAACTATTTTAAAAAGTCAGTAGTATTAAGAAATGAACACATCTTACTGAAGTCACTTCCTCACCCACTGCACCCGCAGCGGCAGTCTTGTCAGAAACATCTGCCGCACTCGCTAATCCCCTCCTCCTAAACTCCTGCTTATTTAATTTCGGGAGAAGTTTCTCAGCGTGGACTTGAATTATGGAACTATTCCGACCCATACTCTAAAAAGGAAACGGGAATTGGGCCTCGACTCAATGTCGAGTAAAGCATAAAGCCTGCTCATTGGCTTCGCATTGTAATGATCGATAAATTATGGAATCCTGCCTTGCTATTTTATTTCACCAAGTTTTACTAAGAGTTTGCAGTCAATTCAAGAAACCAGTTAACCAGTCAAACCAGTTACCTGTCAAGAAAGCCCTGAAGCCCCGTTATGGACGTCGACAATCAATGTTGTTGTATTTGACGCGTAGAAGTGTCTTTGTTTAAAAATTAATTTTTGCGTAAGGCCAGGCACCGCGACTTCTGTCTGCTATTCTACTCTATTCTGCGCCGGAAATATGAGATAAAAATGTATCCCCCACTTGCCCCGGGCGTGTGTCTATGTGACGCATGTTTTCATTTATTTCCCTAGGTGAATAAATCATTTATTTCCCGCTGCCCCGCGGGCTGATAAATTCGAGACACTCGCCCGGGGCAAGTGGGGGATACATGTATAATATTTCCTATTTATTTGTTGTCTAGCGGGCAAAAGCTAGAGGTGTCTATTATACATTTATTAAAGGCTCTGCTACCAGCATGAACAAAAAACAACTGAATATCTCCAGGTTGCTAAAATGAAGCTTAGGTTCAGTGTCGCTAAATAAAAGTGTGGAGTGCATGGAACTCGCCAGAATATTAAAATTATGGATCATAGATTATAATTTTTTCAAGGAGCTCTCAGTGGGATTTTTTCGATTTGTGTTAGAATAATTAACTTAAAGAATATAGATTATGGTCGACGTTTTGTGTGTCAAAGTTGAGCCCCATAAATATTTAAGTACATTTAACATTTTACAAATAAATCTACATTATGTTAGACGTGAAAAAGTCGGTTTTAAAAGCCCCATTACAGAACAGAGTCAAAATCTTTAAAATTTCGAATAGATAATAAATTATTTTCTGTCTCACTTAGACTCCATCTTGGACGAGCTTCTCCACATTTTCAGCATAATTAGCTGTCACAGTTCAAAATACAAGAAACCAACCTACCTGTGTCATAAACTCAATGAAGCTATTGCTACTTAGCAAGCTACGAGCTATTCCGCTCTGTCACACATTTCTCGTGATTTTTTCATCAAAATTCAAAACCAATTGAATATCAGACTTATGTTAAAATCTGTCACCAGCGCGAATTAATGATTAGCTCAAAACTTCTAATTCTGTCTTCCCAAAAAAACACAATTTCAGCGTCGAATCCCTCTCACCCAAGTTCGGGATCCTCCCTGAGGCCAGCGCTGGACGATGTCTCTGCCGGCCGTCTCTGCCGCTACCCGCCCATCGCGCCGCTCCAGAGCGACCGGGTCTCCAAAACAAACATCCCACAGTCCGTGCTGCAGGCCCTCCAACAAGATCGCACCTCCGACTCATCGCCCTGCCACGTCGTGCACGCTGCCTCTCCTGGTCGAGAAGGCCAAGAGCTCCGTGTGAGCACCAGCTTCCTGGAGAAGCGGATGCTCAGAAGTCTTTCAACACTACAAGGCCAGCTGTTTGTCACACTCAAGTACCTCTTCAAGAAGGTCATCTGCCACGAAGACGGCTTCAGCGAGCAGGGCTTGAAGTCGTACCACGTGAAGACAATCACTTTCCGGATGGTTGAGGAGACACCGGTCGAGCAGTGGAAGCCGGAGAATCTCGTGAGTCTCACGAGGCGGTCTCTGCAGATGCTGCTTGACTGTGTGGTGGAGAGCAGCCGCACACCTGACAATGCTCACGGTCGGATCATGCAGCACTTCTTCATGAGCGACGCCGGTCTGTACCTCAAGGGCTCTGGCCAAAATGATCAAAGCATGGACCAGACTCTGAGCAGCATCGCATGCACATTAAGAGAGGTGATTGTCCAGCTGCCTGACCTTTTACTGGAGTTTATCGACAGCCTGAGACCTGTGAGCGACTCGGGACGATTCTACTTTCACCCGTTCCAAATTCTACCACATCTGAGTCCGATGCCAGAGCCAAAGTCCAGCAGCCTCGAGTACCACGAGATCTACGACGTGGTGAGAGAGAGTCTGCTGCGCCTCTTCCACACCGACTGCAGCCCGCAATCTCAAGAGTCTCTCGCGCAGCTGATCGCCAGACTGCCAGACTGCGCCCTCGCGGCTCGGGAGGCCCTCAGAGCGCTGGCCTGCCTGAAGCTCGGCAACCGAAGCACCGCAGAGAGAATCGTGAGCCAGTGCAGAGGCCACTCGGTGAGCAGAGGCATCGCTTGGTCCGCTGAGAGGTCGGCGGCCGAGGCGACAGCGGAGTTTGTGTGGCGGCATCTGAGGAGCCACGACTCGGCGTGGAAGTTCTGCTTTGAGTTCGAGCAGCGACCGAAACTTCCGTTTCTTACAGAGGCCCTGAGTGAGTGCTTCCCGCTTCAGCTATCGAATAGCTCGAATCATTTCTACGTGAACTTTGACGCTTTACTGTGGGCCCTGCGAGCCGAGTTTCAGACTGACAGAGCTGCACTAGTTAAGGACTGGATCCAGGATGTGCTTGAGCGGGAGGACGCAGATGAGCAGGACCTGCGGGCAGCCATGATATTTTCTTCTCAGCCAGATGTGTCGCGCATTAGGGAGAAGATGGCGAAACTGCGCGGTTTTTCAGAAGCCTGGGTTGACCAAGAGTTCAGAAATCCGCTTTTAAACAAAATAAAATTGCAGCGCTTGTTCGAAATTGAGCAAGATAGCAAACGCGTTGGAAGCCGAGATGAACAGTTGTTTTAGCCGCTGCTGAATATTGTCGCAAAGGTGACAGAGATCTTTTTTACTTCGGTAATTTTTTGTTTATAGTTTTGAATGTTTTCATTAACTGATCAGACTACCTTCGTACCTCTGTTTGTGTTTTGACGTTTTTCGCAAGCTGTTACAGCTAATGTGTAGCTAAGAGGGTATTTTGACACAATGGGAAAGAATGGGAAAGAAGACTCTCATGCCTACCATTAGCTAGCAGGCCAGTTTTCTCCTAATAAGGCCAATCAATGCTACTCGAAAGCAATTCACCAAACAAAGGCCTCCCGGTAACGGGGAAAATTATGTCTAAAGCCATCGGTTTTTTCCATCTATAAAAATATTTTCACAAGACTTTGACGTGAGTTATTTTGCGGCAATTTAGTGACAAATACATTGTAATGATACTTTCAATATGCACATTTATTGTATGAATTTCTAAGATTCAAACTGCTCACCTACTGCGTGTACCTATATTATTCAACACGCTCACCTACTGCGTGTACCTATATTATTCAAAATGCTCACCTACTGCGTGTACCTATATTATTCAAAATGCTCACCTGCTGCGTGTACCTATATTATTCAAAATGCTCACCTACTGCGTGTACATATATTATTCAAAATGCTCACCTACTGCGTGTACCTATATTATTCAAAATGCTCACCTGCTGCGTGTACCTATATTATTCAACACGCTCACCTACTGCGTGTACCTATATTATTCAACACGCTCACCTACTGCGTGTACCTATATTATTCAAAATGCTCACCCACTGCATGTAACTATATTATTCAAAATGCTCACCTACTGCGTGTACCTATATTATTCAAAATGCTCACCTACTACGTGTACCTATATTATTCAAAATGCTCACCTGCTGCGTGTACCTATATTATTCAAAATGCTCACCTACTGCGTGTACCTATATTATTCAAAATGCTCACCTACTGCGTGTACCTATATTATTCAAAATGCTCACCTACTGCGTGTACCTATATTATTCAAAATGCTCACCTGCTGCGTGTACCTATATTATTCAAAATGCTCACCTACTGCGTGTACCTATATTATTCAACACGCTCACCTACTGCGTGTACCTATATTATTCAACACGCTCACCTACTGCGTGTACCTATATTATTCAAAATGCTCACCTACTGCGTGTACCTATATTATTCAAAATGGTCACCTATTGCGTGTACCTATATTATTCAACATGCTAACCTACTGCGTGTACCCATAATATTTAACATGCTCACCTACTGCGTGTACCTATATTATTCAAAATGCTCACCTAATTGCGTGCATCTTTATACTCAAACTTCTCACCAATGGCGTGTATCGTTAGTGCCCAAAATGCTGACCTATTGCGTGTATATTTAATATTCAAACTGCTTACCTACTGCGTGTATCTTAAATGCTTAAACTGCTCACCCATTGCGTGTACCTACGCTCGTATATTATTCAAAATGCTTAAAGCGTACGTACATTTGGGAATTTCCATCAAACTAGTAATTTGAATATTCTTTGATTTTCCCGAACTTTCTAGAAATCATTTATTTCAGTTTCTACGAAATCATTTGTATTTTTACTTTATTAATTACTCAGAAAATATTTACTTATGTATTCCTATGAATAAATAATAAATCATTGCGCTTTTGTTATAATGTTAGAATCTTCCTGAATATTCCGGTGAAACTAAAATAATTATAAACATACGCTGCGTACGCAATCCATCTCTACCGTTTATTTCTTCCAAAACAGTCCTTGTAAAGAAAATAATTGAAGGAAAAGCGAACCACCGACTTTCCAACTAATTAATTACTTCTTGCTCACCTACTGCATGTACCTATATTGTTCAAATTGCTCACCTATTGTGTGCATCTTTAATGCCCAAACTGCTCACCTATTGTTGCGTACATCTTTATATGTAAAAATAACTATCGGATAAATCACAGGATCAATCACTCAGTCACAGGATCAATCACAATCACGGGATAAACTACAAAATCACAGAATCAATCAGACAATTACAGGATCAATCAGACATCACAGGATCAATCAGACAATTACAGGATCAATCAGACACCACATGATCAATCAGACATCACAGGAGCAATCAGACAATCACAGGATAAATCAGACACCACAGGATCAATCAGACATCACAGGATCAATCAGACATTACAGGATCAATCAGACACCACAGGATCAATCAGACACCACAGGATCAATCAGACATCACAGGATCAATCAGACATCACAGGATCAATCAGACATCACAGGATCAATCAGACATCACCGGATCAATCAGACAATCACGGGATCAATCAGACAATCATAGGATCAATCAGACATCGCAGGATCAATTACAAAATCACATGATTAACCTGAAAATCACAGGATCAATCAGACAATCACAGGATCAATCAGACAATCACAGGGTCGATTGGACAATCATAGGATCAATCAGACAATCATAGGATCAATCAGACATCACAAAATCAATCAGAAAATCACAGGATGAATCACACAATCACAAAATCAATAAGTAAGTTACTCAATTCATAAAATATGTCAATAAATAAGATTAAGACAATAATAAAATAAATATATGATAAGTAATATATCGTTAGTTACTCTATTTATATGAAACGTTGGGAAAATATTAGCAAAATAAATTTTTGTGTAGAAAATTTTAATTTTTTAGCTGTCTGATTTGAACAAACTGTTTGAAAAACGGAACCGGGACCTTCATAAAAGCTCCTGGTTTGCAATGTTTTTATTTATTAAAATTAGTTTTGTAGCTCTATTTGTCCATTACCCTACTCTTATTAGTACTGCAAAGCAAAGAGACAAAAGTACGAGTAGATGGGTTCTTTACGTTTACGAGCATAAGAATTTATTCATTTTCTATAACCGGGTATGCAAATCATTTTCAGGGCTCGTAAAATAAGGATTCAAGTCTGGAAGTTTTATTGGTCTGGTAAGGGTCGGGAAAGTTTATTGAGGAAAATAGATAAGTTATTACTTTACGCAGATTTTACTGCTGTCGTCAAGCGGATTAGTTTACCTAAGTCAGCAACATCAAAAGTGTAGCGTCGCGTCCACATCACATCAGCCCATCCAGTTCGTTCGCCTCGTCTGTCACTCGTACTGAAACTCCAGCCCGACGCTCGCCAGTCGCGACTCCGCCGCCCGATCGAACCGGTCGCTCTGTTCAGCGGTAAATCGGCTCTTCCAGTCGCCGACCTGTCCTTTGCGCAGGAACTGGAAGCCGTTGTCTAGCTTGAAGTTCACATTGTCATTGTTTGACATCGCCTCGAAGCTGCAGTTGTGCATCACGATGGCCAGCTGCTCGACGCTTGGCTGAATGCCCAAATGGTCGGCGATGCGGCCGACGCTGTCCTTCGGGTTGCCGACGATGTCCTCGTATTTCAGTAGCAGCACGTTCGGCCGCTGACGCAGCTGCCACCACTCGGAGGTCACCTGAAGTTGAAGATTTTGACAGAATTCGCGTCTTTATTTAAATCCCTTACATTAAAAAGCTAAATCTGCAGGAGGGCTGCGGGCACTTTGACGCTTGAAGCGACATCGACCCACAACCAGCGACTGGGCATGACTGTCCATTGCGCTGACTCCTGAAGCGCGTTCAGTCACACTAAATACGGTATGCAGGCATAGACACACACACACAGGCCGGCACCCAGTCACGCACTCACATCGGGTGTACAAGCGGCGGTTCCAGGAATGTACACTCTCTATGCCTTGGGGGTTGCCCTCATGGGCGTAAATTTCACAACTGGCCCAAAGCCCAACCAATTCGTGCACAAGGCCCCAAATTAATGTGACCCTCCACACGAAACCGCGCTAGGAAAATAGCCAACGTACAATGCGGGGTCGAACCTGGACCAGTGGCATACAAGGCAGACGCGCTAGACCGCCAAACCACTCGCCCCCTATTCTCTTGCATTAATATTCCAAGAGTGATTCAGAACTCAGGGTCGACCAATGATTTAGAATGTAGTACTAGCTCTTCGGTGCCCCTCCAGGGGGGCGCAGACAGGCATTTTAAATCACTCATTTACTCAACAGAAATCTCCCTAAGCTGCTAGAAAATCTCTGCAGCAAAATTAAAGTCTCCCTAAGAGCATAATATCCTTCTGTGTATTCAGAAAATCTACTGAAAGTCTCCCCGAGCAATTAGCCAATTGCCCCGAGCACTTGAAAAATCTCCCAACCAGCTAAATAATCTTTCCGAGCAACAGGAAAATTTTTTAGAGCAGTCAAAATATCTTCCCCCAGCAGTAAAGTGAAAAACTCCGCCAGCAGTCCGTTTTCTTCTTTTTGAAGAAAATCCCCCAATCAAATAGAAACTTTCCCGGGCAGTTGAAAATCCCCTAAGCAGCCGACAAGCCCCCAGAGAAGAAAAATCTTCGGGTAAAAAATACCCCCCCACAGACAGAGAATTCCCCAACCAGACAAAAAATCCCAAGCAGAAAAAAAGTCTCATGAGCAGTTGGAAATTCTACCCGAGGCAGTTGAAAAATATTCCGGAGCATTTAAGAAACCCTTTTTAAGCAGTTGGAAAATCTACCTGAAGCATTTAAAAAACTCCTGGAGCATTTAGAAAACCCCCCTCGAGCAGTCCGAAATCACCCAAGCATTTAGAAATCCCCCGATAAGATAGAAAATTTGTCCTAACAGTAAGAAATCCCCTAAGCAGACAGAAAATTTCCATGAGCAGCAAGAATATCCCCATCAAGCAGTTAGAAATCTACCCGAGGCAGTTAGAAAAACTCCTCATGCAGTTAAAAATCTCCCGGACCATTTATAAAATCCCCCTCAAGCAGTCCGAAAACACCCAAGCAGTTAGAAATCCCCTAATCAGACAGAAAAGTTCCTCGAGCAGTTAGAAAATCCCCAAGCAGACTGAAAATCCCCCTGAGCAGTTAGAAAATCTCCTTCAAGCAGTTCAAAATCACCCAAGCAGCTAAAATTTTTTTCGAGCAGCTAGAAGATTTTTCGAGAGCAGCCGAAAAATCTTCCTCCAGGATAAGGTCACGAGCAGAAAAAATCCCCAGCAGTTAGAAAATCCCTTTTGAGAAGTCGGAAATTCCAATCAAATAGAAACTTTCCCCGAGCAGTCAGAAATCTCCTAAACATAGAAAAAACTTTTGCGTGCAGTCGGAAAATCTTTCCCCAGCAGTCAGGTAGAAAGCCCCTCAAGCAGACGGAAAAATCCCCCCAGCAGTTAGAAAATCCCCTTCTAGGAGTCAGAAATCCCCCAATCAGAGAGAAAATTCCCTGAGCAGACAGAAAACCTCCCTGAGCAATTAGAAAATCTTCCCGAACAGACAGAAAATACCGTTCGAGCAGTCAGACACTACCCAAGTAGTTAAAAAGTCCTCTTCGAGCAGTTATAAAATCTTCCCGGAGCATTTACAAAGACCCTTCGAGCAGTCAAAAATCCAAAAATCCCCTAAGAAGTAAAAAAGTCCAGTTCAGGCAGTCAGAAATCCCCAAATCAGGTAGAAAATATTCCGGAGCTGTTAGAAATCCCCAAGCAGACAAAAATGTTCCCAGGCAGTAAAAAATCTCCCAGAGCAGTTAGAAAAAATTCCCAAGCAGTTAAGAAATCCCCCTGCAGCATTAAAAATTTCCAAGTCAACCAAAAAATTCCCCGAGCAGAAAAAATTCGCCCAAACAGTTGGGAAATTCCCCTGCGGCATTCTCAGAAATCCACCAATCCCATAGAAAATCACACCGAACAATTATAAAATCTCCTTGAGCAGACAGAAAATCCCCCAAGCAGACAGAAAATCTCACTGAGCAATTAGAGAATCTTCCCAAAAAGTTTGACAATACCTTTAAAGCAGTCAGGAATCTCCTAAGCAGTTAGAAAGCCCTTTTCAAACTGTTAGAAATCCCCCACTCACATAGAAAATTTCCCCGAGCAGTAAGAAATCAAAGAGGTAGAAAATCTCCCGGGTAGACGAAAAATGTCCCCCCCCCCGAGAATTTAGAAAATTTTCTTCGAGCAGTTAGAAATTCCCAAGTAGACAGAAAAGTTCCCTAGCAGTTAGAAAATCTCCCAAGCAGTTTGAAAGTGCCGTTCGAGCTGTTAAAAATCCCCAGTCACAAAGATTATTTCCCCAGACAGCAAGAAATCCCTAAGCAAATAGAAAAATCTCAATAGGAGGTACAAAATCTCCCAAGCCGAAAAATCTCCCCCGAGTAAGGTCGAAAATCCCCTAAGCTGACAGAAAAACCTCTACGAGCATTTAGAAAATCCTCTTTGATAAGTTACTCGTAGAAATTCTCCAAGCTGTTCCCTTCGAACAGCTCGAAGTCCCCTTCGAGCAGCTCAAAGTCCCCTTCGAGCAGTAAATCTCCCAATCAGATAAAAAAAATTCTCAGAACAGTTGGAAATCTCCCCGAGCAGTAAGAATATCTCCTTAAACAGTTGGAAACTTCCAAACAGTAAGAAAATAGCTTCGAGCAGTTAGAAATCCCCTGATTAGATAGAAAATTACCCCGAGCAGTTACAAATCCACAAAGCCGACAGAAAAGTTCCCCAAGCAGTTAAAAAATCTTACGAGCAGTGAGAAAATCTCCCCCAACGGTTGGAAACCTCCCAGAAGTCAGAAATCACCGCAATCAGATAGAAATCTCCCTAAACAGATAAAAAATCCTCAAAGATGACAGAAAATCCCCCAGGCCATTTAGAAAATCCCCCTCGAGCAGTCCGAAACAACTAAGCAGTTAGAAATCAAATCAAATAGAAAATCAAACCTAATCAAATAGAAAAGTTCATCCAGCAGTTAGAAGGTCTCTTTCAAGCAGTGAGAAAGTCTCCCTGAGCAGTTAGGAAAATCCCCAAGCAGACAAAAAATCTCCCTGAGCAATTAAAAAATCTCATTCAAGCAGTTGGAAACATCCCAGCAGTCAGAAATCCCCGGAATCAGATAAAAATCTCCCTAAACAGATAAAAAATCCTCAAAGCAGACAGAAAATCTCCCAAGCATTTAGAAACTCCCCTCGGGCAGTTAGAAATCCCCAAGCTGACAGAAAATATCCCCGAGAAGCCTGAAATCCCGCAAGCAGACAGAAAGTATCCCCAAGCAGACTAAAATCCCCCAAGCAGTTTGAAAATCCCTTTTGAAAAGTCACAAATTCCGCAATCAAATAGAAACTTCCCCCGAGCAGTCTGAAATCCCCCAAGCAGACAGAAAGTATCCCCAAGCAGTCTGAAATCTCCCCAGCGGGAAAAAAGTTCCCCAAGCAGTTAGAAAGTCCCCTTCGAGTAGTTTAGAAAATCTCCCTGAGCAGTTAAAACGTCTCCCGTAGCATTTAAAAAGTCCCCTTCGGGCAGTTAAAAATCCCCCAAGCATACAGCGAATTTCCCCGAGCAGTCTGAAACCCCCAAGCAGACAAAAAATCTCTTTCGAGCAGTTAGAAATCCCCTAGCAGTTGGAAATTCCCCTTCGGGCCGTTAGAAATCCACAATCAGACAGAAAATGCCCCCAAACAGTTATAAATCTCCCAAGCAGACAGAAAAGCTCCCAGAGCATGTAGAAAATCCCCATAAGAAGGCAGAAAATACCAATCGAGCAGTCGAGAAATCCCCTAGCAGTAAAAAACTTCCCTTCAACAACAACAACAGCAAAATACGCTGTCAGGTGGAAAAAACAGCGTCACAGGGCGTGCCTCAGGGCCTTCCCTTCCCTTCGAAGCACTTAGAAATTTTCAAATCAGATAGAAAATTTTCCCGAGCAGTTAGACATCCCCTAATCAGTTAGAAAATTTCCCTGAGAAGTTTGAAATCCCCCAATCAGACAGACAATCTCCCAGAACATTCAGAAAATCCCCTTCTAATGGTTGGAAAAGCTTCCCGATGCAGTAAGAAAACCCCCTTAAGCAGTAAAAAAGTCTCCCAGAACATTTAGAAAATCCCATTGGAGCAGTCAGAAATCCAAAAGCAGTTAGAAAGTCTCCCAGCACCCTAACAGTCAGAAAATTTATAAGAGTCGTCAGAAAATCTCCCAAGCAGTTTGAAACCCCCTGAGCATCTAGGAAATCCCTAAAAGTGTAGAAAATTGTTCCCGAGCTTGTAGGAAAATCACTACAGCAGATAAAAAATCCTGCGAGCAGGTAGGAAGTCGCTATTATAACGCCTTATCAAAGACACATGCGCTTTAAGAAAATTAAGCTAATCACAATTTAAGAATTGGGAGGCTATCAGACTTACCGATCAGTATCGTGCTCGACGAAGACCTCTTAAATAGCTTTTGCTTCTTTGAAAAGTTTTCTCAATCTAACAGGGCTACAAAAACTAACATTCTTAACTTACTGACTCGAGAAATGATTGGCAAATTCACTGCAGAACGGCCCACGGCTACTTAAATAAAAATATTTCGCTCAAGCATCCACACTTTTAAGACAATTTATTCAATGTTGGCACTCCAGCTGGGCGAGAAATGATCAATCGCTAATAAAATGTACACAGATCGCTTGAGCAGTTTTTCTATTGCCCTTGTGCACAACCATTAAGCTAGGGCTGGGGCAGTGTACTCTAGCTAGGTGAGAAAATTTATATTCTCTTCTTACCGGCGCGACAATTTAGGTAAACTTGGAGCAGTGTACTCTAGCTTTATGACGCAGCCTTTTCAAATAAAAATTAGACAGTGCAGAGTTAGAGAATTATTGGCCCGCGAATTTTAACTGAGCACAAAACTTTATGACGCAATCTAAAATAAAATCAACATTCTGACAGGGCCGACTTTGACCTTTGTTGGCCTCGCATTGAAAGCATAGGAAAAACTCGTTTTTCGAATATTTAATCCCCTTTCCACTTGTAGCAGAGCTTTCAAACTTTCACCGTCTTATCCTGGAAGAATTTGGAATCTTTTGGCGAAAATTTGATCAAAATCGGTTGAGCCGTTCGAGCTCTACATCGTTCCACACAGACAGACACACACACATTAGAGATTTAGTATAGTAGACTAGCTATTAAGCCCCCCGCTGGGGAGCTCTAAGCAACCCCATAAGGCAATTTAAAAACAACTTTTAAATATATTAAAAACCTGCTTCCGCACGTAAGAAGTCGGCATTCAGCATGAAAACGATCCCTCTTCAGGTAGTGTGCAATGAGCCTTCGGTTTTATAAAAATCCCCTTCCTAACATGAGCAAGTAGACTTTAGCATGTTAATATATAGTAGCCCCTCAGCAAGTGAGCAATAAGCCTTCGGGGTGTTGAAAATCCCCTTCAGAATTTGTGCAGTCGACAATCTTGTGTAGTTGAATTACAGTTGCATGTAAGCAACAACCCTGTAGCAGAATTGCAAGCAGGGCTCTGTATGTTATCCCCTCTGCAAGTTAAAAATCAGCCATTTAGCTCCCTGCGGAGGAGCTCTTAGCAAGTCTTTAATCATTTTGCATGGACATGAGTTTTGTATTTCTTTATTATATTTTCGCAATTCTAAGCTTATGAGTAAATTCATTTTATGACATTTATAAGAATCAACGTCAAACATTTCCGCATTGTTTACAGCCTTGCGATGTACCGTAAGCAATCCCCCTCAGCAATCAATCTCAAGGTAATAACCCCCCTTCAGCAAATGAGCAATCAGCCTTCTGCATTTTAGTAATCCCCCTGCAAGTGAGCAATCAATCTTTAGCATTTTAATAACCCCCTGCAAGTAGGATTTAGCAATCAGCATTTTAACAATCCCCTCTGCATGTGATCTGTCAACTTTCAGTGAGTAAAAGGTCCCAGTTCAGAAAAAAAGCAATCAGCATTCGGATTTTTAATAATACTCCCTGCAAGTGAGCAATCAGCCTTCAGCTTGTTGAAACACTCTCGCGCTGAGCAGTCAGCCTTACGAATTTTAACAATCCATTCAGCCCTCAGCATGTTTAGAATCCCTCTGAAAGTGAGCAAGCAGCCTTTAGCGTGTTAAAAATCCCCTCTGCAGTGGGATTTAGCCTTAAGCTCTTTAACAATTTTCACCGCAAGCAAGCAATCAGAATTCACCATGCTAACAGCCTTCCGTCAGCAAGTTAACAACTCCCTCATCAATTTATGACCTTAGCTTTGTGAGCATACAGCAGCACTAATCCTTGGCGAAAGAGCTTAGCTTGTGAGACTTGAGATCAATTTGTAATGAGGATATAATAATTTTTCGTTTTTTGTTGGCATGACGAATTGTAATACAATTTCTTAAATTCTGCAAGTGAGCAATCAGCCGTCCGCATGGTAAAAAATCCCCTTTAGCAAATGAGCAATCAGTTCAGTGTGTTACCAACCGTACAGCAGCAAAAAAGCAATCAATCATATCAACATATTTAAGCATATCAACAACCTTCAGCAAATGAATAATGAGCAATTTGATAAAGCTAGCTTTTGCATAGAATCATGATTTAGTCTTCGACGCATAATCCCACGTTTTTAATAAAGAGATGCCATAATTATTTTTATGCCATATAAATTTATTGTAAACTTTACAGCAGCTGTTTGCTAATTGAAATCCCTAAGTTAATTGTTGTATACATTACGATACACATCGGCAAGCAATAAATTTACGCCCAAAACAAAATAGCACGAATATGAATTAGTATTACTACATTTAGGTATAATTTTGCTTAAAATTTTGAATCAGGCTGAAGAGATAAAGTTGTGTAGTTATCAGTTATAGGTCTCATTTGAGCAATGGAGCAATTTTTATGCAGTCTCGACGCTGACTCGAACTGGGGACATACTGCCTTGCCTGAAACTAAAATTAGTGCCTAGTATTGCGGCTATTCCGCCTACTGATTTGAGAGTGCAAAAAACGGCTATGTATAAATTTAAAAGAATTCATTTGGAGTCCTTACTGGATACGGAATAAGCGATATGCTCATCATCAGTACAGTGTCATCGACAAATCGGCTATGTACACTTGATTTAGCCTAAATTAATACATTTTCAGCTGATCGAGCCATTTGTATTCTTTCCAGAATTAGCAGATAATTATTTTTATAATTATATAAAAATGATATGTTATATTGCTAAATAAATAATAGATAAAATAGATTTTTTAGGGTCGCATCCACCAAAGAGGATAAAATACGGTTATCCCTTTTCAGATTGCCTTTGCAAAAACAGATTATAATTTATTTAAACGTTTGCTAGTATGTCTACTACGATTATTTTGCTTTCAATACATTTTAGGCATGCCAACTTTATGTGAAATACTTTTTTAATCTTAAGTAATGTAATGATTTGAAAAACTTGCTAATGGAAATCTAAATCTCAATTAGTGGCTAAACAATAATTCAAAGACCCCCATCTACATCTAGTACAATTCGCAGAGTCATAGTGCCGATTGTGGCGGTCATACATAAGCCGAACTATGGCAGCTGCAGGCTTTGTAGCAGCAGGTACGTGTTGCACCAGCTGAAGCTGCGTTTTATCCTCGTTAGCATACTCGTAGATGATATAGTCGACATCTAGCAGCTCGTTCAGTACAGGCGCAATCAAATCATGGACTTCTTCTCCAAGCCTAAGTGTGTCCTCCAAAACTTCCTTAACTGTCAGCCCAAAGCATTTAAGAAGTCCAGTTTGCCGTTCCAGAATAGGTCTTGCATCGGCAGCAAGTAAGGATCGAAGCTGCCGGGGCCTCATGGCAATTGGTGTGCCTTTTAGTTGGTCAGCGATTGCATAGAACCAGCAGTTACCATTGCCACTGACCTGGGTCAGCTGCGCAGCACTGATTGGCAGACTGCTGGGAAATATGGCTTCAGGGCTGTGGAAATGAGTAGCGAATAATTCATAGACGACTCATGAAAGGAACAGCTAGTTCTTAGAAATTGAAGATAAACAATAATGACTAATCGCGCTGAATCGACAGTATAATTTCTGTTTTATTTTAGCATTTAGAGAAAGTCACTTTTCTGAACTTCTAATCTTACTTGATTCCCATTGCCTTAATTTTTCCCGCCGTTTATTTTACAATAGATAAAAAATTCATCCTTAGCTTAAGCTAATGAAAGGAAACAAAGATGATTGCTTGCCTGCAGTTCTGTTCCGGCTCAAGGGATGCTCGATAACGCAGCCGGTTAGAGCACAAACGATTTTCCCGCTGCTCCTGAGACTCGTTCGCTCAGCGTTGAGATAAGCGTCTCTTGTCACCTTGCAGTCGGTTATCTCGCTTAGATGTACATTCTGCAGATCTGCGCAGCTTGGCACGCTCCTTATCCTTCTGCAGCCGCGCATTTCGATCAGCTGCAGATTCAGCACATCTGCGCCGCTCCGAGACTTCCTTAAGGTACTCCAGACGGGCGGCTCGCTTAGCAGCGGACTCAACAGAGTGACGACTTTTCTGACTCAGTCGCATTTTTTGCAATCGAATTTCACGATCATTAGTGGTCTCTTTGCGACGAATCCATTTAGCATCTCGACTTTTTTTAGGGCACTCTTGGCACTGCGCTTCCCCATGCTATCTATTAAGTTTATATAGCCGAAAAAAGTAACAAACGCAATTAAGACTTGCGCTTTGTAATGAATGTAAATGAAGACTGCAGCACTTAATTTTTTAACTACAAAAACCAGAATTCTATCTATATTTATAATGATAGCCACTAAAACATCGATCATTCAGTAGGTTATGTACGCAGTTATGTACGCATCAGATGCTATACATATTACACTCACAACGCACTCGCGCCTCTCCAATCCAAAAATTCTAGGCATTAATGCGTTCGACAAATGCACAAGGTTTGTTCACCGTTGCCCACTGATTGCACAAAAAGATAAAATGATGCGTGTAAGAGAAGCCCTTCTTCATTCTAGTAAGCTCATTTAACCAGTTTTAGAGCAGTGTGCTTTGTGCATGTATGAATGCTTAAGAACTTTTACTGTCACAGCCATTTCAAATTGAAAATGGCTGAATGTTTCGGTACAGTTTTTTTTCAGTAGCCTCAAGTCATGTCAGTCAATAAATAAAGTACAATTTCAATATTTGCGAGAACTTAGTTTCCTTAAACTTCCAATTATTTTTTATGCATGTCGGCTAGCGCTCAAGAAAGTGACTAAAAGCTTTGAAGACTATGAATTATTGCCTCCAAATTCCAAAAAATGGCATTCAAAAAAATTTTGGAATGCTTAAAATTTCCGTTGTGCATTAAAAACTCTTTTAATCAGTCCTAAACATTTTGCACATTAAAAAAATAATCAGAGCTCTGGGCATTAAAATCGTTTTAGACATATGACAACAATGCCTACTTTTAGCATGTAAGAAATAAGCCGACAAGCTTTGAGCGATGTTTGTTACCAAGTTAATAAATAACATTTTTATAATATGATGCAAAATCTATATTGTATTAATACAATTTAATGAGTTTGATTACTTAATCTACCCTGTGAGCCCTGCGACTGAGCAAACAGCCTTCAGCATGATAAAAATCCCCTTAAGCAGTTGAGCCTACCCCTCAAGCAGGTTCAACTCCTTAAATGAAGAGTAATATTCCATTTCAGCAGGTGAGGAAGCAAAAGGCACTGGAAAAAAAGAAATCAAAAGAAATATAAAAAATGATGCGGACCGATTTCTAAGTAGTCTGTTAGTTTTGTGCATCTATGTCAGACTTGGCACAATCAATTGCAAATTGATATTGTTGGCAATTGCCATTCAAGTAAGCAAAAAGTGAATAATAAATTAGGATGCATATACTACTCAAGTAATTGTCAAATGCAGCCCGGATTCGAACCACGGTCTGTTTACCTAGCCTATCCTAACTTAATCCTAGCCTACAGCTACGCGGCTATTCCGCCTGATGAGCGGACTATGCAAAAATCAACGTTATATTTTTCATCTGTGCAGTCGGCTACTAATAGATAGTAAAATAAATGAATTCGCCTCCAGTGCGCTGCTGCTGCGGAGACGAAAAATAAAATTAGTCCATACACTCAGGCCGTCTAAAATATCAATGTACACGCGCTGGAACGCTTCAGCATTTTTTCTCTATGCCCTCCCCGCCAAGCTTATTCAGGCGGTGTCTCAACAGTGCACTCGAGACGAAAAAAATCAAACCGCAGCTATGATGCAATGCTAAAAAATTCATTTTCTTGCAGTCAGGCCTTCGCACCATGCTTTTCAGCATTAAAGGCATAGGAAAAAACTCGTTTTTCGAATGTTAATTTCCTTTAGCATTGACGCACAGTAATGAAAATTTACCTGTCTAATACTTGAAAAATTTGCAATCTTTTGCAAAAAATCCGATAGAAATTGGTTGAGCCGTTGGAGCTCTATACCGTCGCATACAAACTGGCAAAATCGAAAATCGAATATTTAATCCCTTTACAATTGGCACAGAACTTAGAAATTCTAACTACACAATTCTCGATTGGTCTAAAATGTTTTAGCGAAAACTCGATGTAATTTGGTTAAGCCGTTCGAGCTCTAGATCGACACATATATACAGACAGATCTTAGAGATTTAGTATAGTAGGAATAGTAGGAAGATTTAGTATATAGGGAAATACGGTATGCAGGCATAGACACACACACACACACACACACACACAGGCCGGCACCCAGTCACGCACTCACATAGGGTGTACAAGCGGCGGTTCCAGGAATGTACACTCTCTATGCCTTGGGGGTTATAGCCCATAGCCAAACCAATTCGTGCACAAGCCCCCAAATTAATGTGACCATGCACACGAAACCGCGCTAGGGAAAATAGCCAACATACAAAACGTGGTCGAACCTGGACCAGTGGCACACAAGGCAGACGCGCTAGACCGCCAAGCCACTTGCCCCCTAATCCCCTGCATTATTATCCCAAGAGTGAGTTAGAACTCAGGTTCGACCAATGATTTGGAAAGTATTAAATTCGTTTTGTGCGCCTTTGAAGTCAATCTGTGAACTGTCATAAGCTTGTGACTCGATGTTTATGATCATGCTTTTGTGTACCAAATGTGACAATCAACGCGTACTATATATTCTCCCAAAAATTAGTTACGCAACCAACCTGAAAGTAGTCTCCGCACATGGTCTTCCCGGCCAGGAACATGTCCACAAACTCGTCCCACTCGCCCGGCCACGGTCCGTACATGTCCAGGCCTTTGTAGAAGTGAAACAAAGAATGGCAGCAGTCCTTGGGATTGCGTAGCACCGCTATGATCTTGGGATTCGCCTGGTCAAGCGAGCTGCCAATCAAGGAATACGGACAGTGCGTCTTGATGAGGCGCTGCTCGTCCTCCGGGGCAGCTTCTAGAACGTCGATACCCCAGCGAACCGGCTCGGTGGCGTCCCAGGCATAGTTAAATTCCAGAAAGGGGAATCGGTCGTCAAGGGGAGCATACTGGCCGCCCCGTTGGATCTGATCCCGGTGCACCAGCTGCCACACAATCTCCTGGGTGATGGTGGTGCCGCAGCGGGGAAAAGTGCACACGCAGATGTCGGTCGGTCGGAAGCGGAACTGGCAGACGGCGCGTTGCAGCACCTCCGGCGTCGTGTAGTTGTTCCAGAGGACCCCGCGCCACTCGAACTCGTCAAGGACGGGCATGTGCGACCACTGAGCTGCCTGCATGTTTTGTCACTGGGTCGAGGGCGGGGCGGGTGCTTTCAGTCTCGGAATTCACATCGAACTCGCGTCCTAACAGTTTTGTTAATTGCGGTGTCTAGAAATGCCAGTGTGCGCCCTGTGCCAACTGTACAGTAAAACGTACATATTTGTAGTTTAGAGGGTCAAGAGATTTGGTGCGCGAAGAGAGGTTGCTGTCTCTACAATGGAGAATGTCTGTTCAAGCAAATATTCAAGTTTATTCAATGTACAGTAGTTTCTTTGTACGCTAAAGATTGTCATGCAGATAAGCCCGGGGTGCGGGTCGAGGGCGGGTTAGTTTAGCAGTGGCTGTCAATTTTCGAGTTTTATGTGCGTCCTTTGCGACTTATAAGCAGTATTAGAAAAGTTCTCTATAAGCTTTAATTCTACATGTACATTTAGTGTCTGATGCCCATGTAGATTTATTAGGAAGTGTGTTAAAGGTTTATATACAAATCACATGATGAGGACGTACTTTTTTCATTCGCTGGCTTGGTGCTGAGAGTCTTTGCAAGGACTTCTAGAGGTGATTAAAATGATTTCTAGTGGTCCTTGAGTCTTTGTAAGCTATTAATTTACATGGATAAATGGGTTACTTTCAGTAGTCTATTTTCTATTTGTGATTTCCCTGTAATTTATTCTGACATTAATGAATTAATCTAGTTAGCAATATTATTTTGACCTCTAGACGTTCAGAGTTGCTTACGTGTCTCGTGAACTCTGGTTTATGGCGCCAGGTGGCGTCTGGGGAGTCACGGGACTGGGGTTTATTTCGAGACACTTGATAGTTGCATTATTTATCTCTTCCCCTCCTATTCTCTTTTTACTTTTTCCGGTCAAATTTGACATCTATGACTTTCTGACCCTTAAAAGTACCTTGGGATTTCTTCTAATCTTCCCCTTCCTGTGATCCAAAGTTTTCTAATGTATGTTTTCGCGTTACCGTACTGTGAGTAGTGTGGAGCGCAAGAGTTGACTAGGATGTTGGGCACCTGCGTGCGCACGCGCTAGTCGGAGTGGCGTGATTGGGGGTTGGGTGCACCCACCCCATTTGCTATCGGTGTTATAAATATACTGCAGTCACTGCGCTCCAATCTTTACGTTTTTATCTATCCAAACTCACGTCTTACAGTAGGATGCGTTAATACAAAAAGCCATAAAGCGTTTTTGATCATAAACCATGTTTTTTATGCGGCAGTTCGGCCCCTGGTTTATTACCCTCGGTCCCCGGTGAGGTTCTGTGGGATAGGGCTGGGTAACAACACGCTCAGCCAATCAGAATAATTGGCGCCAAGTATAACAAAACGACGCCAGCCAATCGCGAAATTCGGCGCCAGTATAACAAATCAGAGCCACGGAAACCTATAAATAGCACAGCTAGGAGCTCATAGCGGACTCAGGAACGCTTTCTGATGTCCGTGACGCTCGCTCGGCTCGAGGTTCTCTCCCCTATATGTTAGAGTTACGATTCCCTTGGATCGTGAGGTGACTGCAATCGGAGCCCGCAGCAACATCAATAGCTAGCCTTTGAGCCCGCAGCGACAGGGATCTCGGCAACAAGCCTGGACAGACGGTGACTTGGCGATTAGAAGCGCATCTGATTGGTTTAGGTGAGAGGCTTCTCAGTTTTGCTCTACCGGTTGTATCTCTTATTGGGCTCCGTTCTGGGTAATTTGACTAGGTTAGGTGAAAATACTTGTCCTTTGTTATGCTGAATAACTAAGACAGCCAAATCTTAATATAATAGCAACTGAGTGGTTTGAAACCAATTCGGATTAACGATTAAGGGAGTAAAGATAAATTCACTAGCGATTTTCATTATTATTTCTTCATCGCAATCAGCGCTCAGATGGGCAACTAAACAGTTTGGCTTCGGCCGCGGTCGACCAATGGCTACAAAGATCCCAGCATTCGGAATGCGTAGGATTAGCGCCGACATGTACTTTAGTGCAGTCTCAGAGCGCAGAGCGACAAAATGATGTAATAAATAAGCGCGCGTCTCTGGAAGTTTGGTCCATTCATTCATCGCTGAGAGATTCGTTTGTTGACACAGGGAGGCCAAAAGCTAGATAATGCTCCCCTAGTAATCCTATATACATGTAGTGCATTAATCCGACCCTATGGTCCAGCAAGAACCCCCTGCACAAGTCCTCTCGATTTTGTACCTGCCTAGCCATCCTCATTCACCTGCTTTTTAGCGAATCCGACAGGCTCCGAATCTGCATCTCCGTCAGGAGTTACCTGAGGCTGGCTTCGAGTCAGGAATGGGAGGCCAGTGTACTTTTACATGTAAGTGGATACGTGTACGCTAAGGTCTGATTTGCTAAGGCACCAAAAGCCAAATACCATCACACAATTTATTTTACTTCTATTTGTTTCAATAATAAATGTGACGAAAGAGGGTAAATGAGATTAGATGATTTAATTTCTTATCGGGGTCATAAGTAGCTTGAATGACAGTCCATCACAATAAGCATCATAATGGCACGGCCAAATATATATAGCTTAAATGTAGCTTAGATTTAAATGATTCAGAGATTCAAAGAACACAAAAAGCCCAGATTTTAAAGTACATGTACATGTACGGGTTGGCAGAAAATTTAAAAGCATAAATTTTTACTGAGTGGAACCTAAAGCTTATCTGATGCCTGGTTCCAGCCACTAGCCACTAGTCTTCCTTCAACTGTGCGACAAACGAAATAGAAGCCACATAGAAAAGCTCCGTCTGTACAGTTTTTGAGCACCCAAATGATAGTTGACATTTAATCTTACAAAACTTGTAAGATGCAAGTCTTTTGTGGAGGCAAGAACGTGGAAGTGCGTCTAAAATTAATTGAATACAACAGTTAGTAAACAGCTATATATCATTTTGTGAGATTTCTGAGAAGATTCTCCTTTTCTATGATAAACCAAACGGTTAAACCCTCAATAACTTCTTTCGCGAAACACTAAAATTAAAATAAGTCTTATCGTGAATGATAATATGTTCTTCAGAAAAAATATCAAACAAGCCCAGGAATTGCAATTTTAAGATAGTAAAACAAAAAGTTCATAATGCTTGAATTTGAATTTTGCAAGAAATTAGCACTCTGAATGCAAAATTGAAGTCACTCCGTGACCATTCTTGTGTGTGCAAAAAAGTACACTTAGTTTAAGTTATCAGGCTAAATCGACCATAGAGTTCTTTCATATCTATTACGAAAAGAAGTTATATAATTTTTATTTAGTCTCAACTTATGACGAAAAAAGGCAATTTTTCCCCTTAGTATGCATGTATGCCTTTTTAGGGGAAAATTCCCGCGCACATGAAGGGTCTTGGCGCACAAGCGCGGCGCACACGAAGGATCTTAGCGCGCATTGGCGCACAAGCGCGGCGCACACGAAGGGTTTTGGTGCATTTTGGTGCACAAGTGGTGCAAAATCGGTAATGTAAAAGGCAAAATAAGCAAAAATGTGACTACTTTGCGAAGATTTAGATTTTTTGGTCCTTCGAACTTTTGGCACACAAATGGCGCTTTGACGGCACACAGATTGTCCCCCCAAAATTTATTCCGGCACACACTGTGCCACCTTCCTGACTATGGGTATGGCCTATGCCTAAAATATATTAGGTTAACTTCAGTTCACTTAACTTCACTTTAATTAACTTCTAAAAGGTTAACTTCAAACCAAAGGAGCATGCTACAGCGTTGCTAGCAAAAGATACGCAATGTTTATCATAGTCCTTTTGATTAGCTTGAATTAGCTATCAATAGCTATCACATTTTTGGCAATGTTGCACTTTGTTTTGCGTACTATGCACCAATGCAGAGATGCTGTGCTGTCCATGTCCAATGTAGTTTAATTATTGTGTCTGTACTCTTTCTATAGGCTGAGGTATTTTGTGAACGATCTTATTCTTAGGCCTTTTCTTATTCTTTCCATTGGCCTTTTCTAAATAATAAATACTGTGTATTATCATACTTTGAATATATCAAAGCAGCTCATAATATTGTTGAAAAAAATAATTGTGTAAACATGGGCCCCTGATTTAACTTGCAATAATAAGTTAGACATTTTATTTCTAGTGAAAATATTATATTTAATTTATATAGGCAGTTATCTATAATTTTTTTAAAGTAGACATTCTATTTTGCAATCAGTGTTAAATAGCAATCATTATTATCCTACTTTAGCCCATTTACTACTTGAAACTTATTATTCTAGATGGAATTCAAGTCATCCTAACTTACCCATGTCATACCATTTTAAAGTTTTACCTTAATTTATAATGCTTAGTTTACTTGAAACTAAAGAATAATAAAATAATTGTTTTTGTCATTTTGGTCACATTAATATTAATTTTACTTTAGGGCCTAATTACTTTTAAAAAGTTTTGAACCTTCCTTTAAATGAAAATAAGATCAATAGCAAGTTATTTTTTATAGAAAGTTCAAAATATTATAAATTGATGGCAATGATTAAGAAATACTTAGTCCTCAGATTATACTAACCACTATGAGCTATAAATTATAGATTAGATAGAATACTTAATAACTAGTAACCACTCAAGTTTTAACTCTAATATAGAGTATTAATTTTTCATTTTTAGTCTAATATAACTTTAGACTATAATAATTGATTGCTATAGCTTTCAAAATGATTATTGTCATAAAAAAAGTAGTAAATTATTGTGGCAAAATAGTTATTGCTACATTTACAATTTTTATACAATATTTACAAAATGGTTGTAAAAAGGTCTAAATTAAAAGAGATGCCTCAACAATTTTATATTGATAAAAAGCTAAATCTGCAGGAGGGCTATTGGCACTTTGGTGCTTAAGGCAACATTGTCCCACAATGAGCTAAGCATGGCTGTCCATTGCACTGATTCCTGAAGTGCATTCAGTCACACTAAATATGGTATACAGGCACAGACACATGGGCCTGCACCCAGTCACACACTCACATAGAGCATTCGAACCAGTAATTGATTCTCTATACCTTAGGGGTTGCTCTTATGAGCATAAATTGCACAACTGGCCCATAGCCCAACCAATTTGTGCACAAGGCCCCAAATTAAAATGTGACCCTGCACACAAAACCGCGCTAGGGAAAATAGCCAACCTAAAATTCGGGGTCAAACCTGGACCATTATTAATTCAACATTTTTTATATCTATTCATGTGTACCACTCGCAGGCATCATCAGGCACTACAAACCCTTGCATGATCAAATTAGGTTCATGCCCTAATTTTTCGGCTAACATTGAATAAATGCAGCTGTACACTTAACACCATTTATTGCAGGGCAACGCGGCAGCTTTGAACCAGCAGCAGTCGGCGCAACTGTCACGCCGCTGCCCAGGCTGCCAGTTAAACTTCGCCCGTCTGGGCAACGGTCCTCGGCGTCGTCGGAATTGCAATGTCTGCCGATGCGACTTCTGCGCTAGCTGTCTCGGCCTTGTGCCCTCGGCTGGCCGCGTGCGCCTGGGCACCAAACTGCCTCTGATTGGTGCTAACGATTCCGCCAACCCTGCTGAGGCCGGTTTTGTGCGGGCTTGCAGGCGATGCCAGGTTTGTGTGGGATGACTTGAATGATATAGTGAACCGGCTGGGAGATTCCCCATGAGTCCTGTAGTGAGGTAGCTAAGAGATTCCCCATGGGTCCTGTAGTGAGGTAGCTGAGAGATTCCCCATGAGTCCTGTAGTGGGCTAGCTGAGAGATTCCCCATGGGTCCTGTAGTAAGCTAGCTTAGAGATTCCCTATGAGTCCTGTAGTGAGCTAGCTGAGAGATTCCCCATGGGTCCTGTAGTGAGGTAGCTGAGAGATTCCCCATGAGTCCTGTAGTGGGCTAGCTGAGAGATTCCCCATGGGTCCTGTAGTGGGCTAGCTAAGAGATTCCCTATGGGTCCTGTAGTGAGGTAGCTGAGAGATTCCCCATGAGTCCTGTAGTGGGCTAGCTGAGAGATTCCCCATGGGTCCTGTAATGGGCTAGCTAAGAGATTCCCCATGGGTCCTGTAGTGAGCTAGCTAAGAGATTCCCCATGGGTCCTGTAGTGAGGTAGCTGAGAGATTCCCCATGAGTCCTGTAGTGGGCTAGCTGAGAGATTCCCCATGGGTCCTGTAGTGGGCTAGCTAAGAGATTCCCCATGGGTCCTGTAGTGAGGTAGCTGAGAGATTCCTCATGAGTCCTGTAGTGGGCTAGCTGAGAGATTCCCCATGGGTCCTGTAGTGGGCTAGCTAAGAGATTCCCCATGGGTCCTGTAGTGGGCTAGCTGAGAGATTCCCCATGAGTCCTGTAGTGGGCTAGCTGAGAGATTCCCCATGGGTCCTGTAGTGGGCTAGCTAAGAGATTCCCCATGGGTCCTGTAGTGAGGTAGCTGAGAGATTCCCCATGAGTCCTGTAGTGGGCTAGCTGAGAGATTCCCCATGGGTCCTGTAATGGGCTAGCTAAGAGATTCCCCATGGGTCCTGTAGTGAGCTAGCTAAGAGATTCCCCATGGGTCCTGTAGTGAGGTAGCTGAGAGATTCCCCATGGGTCCTGTAGTGAGGTAGCTGAGAGATTCCCCATGAGTCCTGTAGTGGGCTAGCTGAGAGATTCCCCATGGGTCCTGTAGTAAGCTAGCTTAGAGATTCCCTATGAGTCCTGTAGTGAGCTAGCTGAGAGATTCCCCATGGGTCCTGTAGTGAGGTAGCTGAGAGATTCCCCATGAGTCCTGTAGTGGGCTAGCTGAGAGATTCCCCATGGGTCCTGTAGTGGGCTAGCTAAGAGATTCCCCATGGGTCCTGTAGTGAGGTAGCTGAGAGATTCCCCATGAGTCCTGTAGTGGGCTAGCTGAGAGATTCCCCATGGGTCCTGTAGTAAGCTAGCTAAGAGATTCCCCATGAGTCCTGTAGTGAGCTAGCTGAGAGATTCCCCATGAGTCCTGTAGTGGGCTAGCTGAGAGATTCCCCATGGGTCCTGTAGCGAACTGGCTGAAAGATTCCCCATGAGTCCTGTAGCGAACTGGCTGGGAGATTCCTCATGAGTCCTCTAGTGAATCGGCTGGGAGATTCCCCATGAGTCCTGTAGTGAGCTAGCTGAGATTCCCCATGAGTCCTGTAGTGAGCTAGCTGGGAGATTCCCCATGACTCCTGTAGCGAACTGGCTGAAAGATTCCCCATGAGTCCTCTAGTGAATCGGCTGTGAGATTCCCCATGAGTCCTGTAGTGAGCTAGCTGAGATTCCCCATGAGTCCTGTAGTGAGCTAGCTGAGAGATTCCCCATGAGTCCTGTAGTGAGCTAGCTGAGAGATTCCCCATGACTCCTGTAGCGAACTGGCTGAAAGATTCCCCATGAGTCCTCTAGTGAATCGGCTGTGAGATTCCCCATGAGTCCTGTAGTGAGCTAGCTGAGATTCCCCATGAGTCCTGTAGTGAGCTAGCTGAGAGATTCCCTATGAGTCCTGTAGTGAGCTAGCTGGGAGATTCCCCATGAGTCCTGTAGTGAGCTAGCTGGGAGATTCCCCATGACTCCTGTAGTGAACTGGCTGGGAGATTCCCCATGAGTCCTGTAGCGAACTGGCTGAAAGATTCCCCATGAGTCCTCTAGTGAATCGGCTGTGAGATTCCCCATGAGTCCTGTAGTGAGCTAGCTGAGATTCCCCATGAGTCCTGTAGTGAGCTAGCTGAGAGATTCCCCATGAGTCCTGTAGTGAGCTAGCTGAGAGATTCCCCATGGGTCCTGTAGTGGGCTAGCTAAGAGATTCCCTATGGGTCCTGTAGTGAGGTAGCTGAGAGATTCCCCATGAGTCCTGTAGTGGGCTAGCTGAGAGATTCCCCATGGGTCCTGTAATGGGCTAGCTAAGAGATTCCCCATGGGTCCTGTAGTGAGCTAGCTAAGAGATTCCCCATGGGTCCTGTAGTGAGGTAGCTGAGAGATTCCCCATGAGTCCTGTAGTGGGCTAGCTGAGAGATTCCCCATGGGTCCTGTAGTGGGCTAGCTAAGAGATTCCCTATGGGTCCTGTAGTGAGGTAGCTGAGAGATTCCCCATGAGTCCTGTAGTGGGCTAGCTGAGAGATTCCCCATGGGTCCTGTAATGGGCTAGCTAAGAGATTCCCCATGGGTCCTGTAGTGAGCTAGCTAAGAGATTCCCCATGGGTCCTGTAGTGAGGTAGCTGAGAGATTCCCCATGAGTCCTGTAGTGGGCTAGCTGAGAGATTCCCCATGGGTCCTGTAGTGGGCTAGCTAAGAGATTCCCCATGGGTCCTGTAGTGAGGTAGCTGAGAGATTCCTCATGAGTCCTGTAGTGGGCTAGCTGAGAGATTCCCCATGGGTCCTGTAGTGGGCTAGCTAAGAGATTCCCCATGGGTCCTGTAGTGGGCTAGCTGAGAGATTCCCCATGAGTCCTGTAGTGGGCTAGCTGAGAGATTCCCCATGGGTCCTGTAGTGGGCTAGCTAAGAGATTCCCCATGGGTCCTGTAGTGAGGTAGCTGAGAGATTCCCCATGAGTCCTGTAGTGGGCTAGCTGAGAGATTCCCCATGGGTCCTGTAATGGGCTAGCTAAGAGATTCCCCATGGGTCCTGTAGTGAGCTAGCTAAGAGATTCCCCATGGGTCCTGTAGTGAGGTAGCTGAGAGATTCCCCATGGGTCCTGTAGTGAGGTAGCTGAGAGATTCCCCATGAGTCCTGTAGTGGGCTAGCTGAGAGATTCCCCATGGGTCCTGTAGTAAGCTAGCTTAGAGATTCCCTATGAGTCCTGTAGTGAGCTAGCTGAGAGATTCCCCATGGGTCCTGTAGTGAGGTAGCTGAGAGATTCCCCATGAGTCCTGTAGTGGGCTAGCTGAGAGATTCCCCATGGGTCCTGTAGTGGGCTAGCTAAGAGATTCCCCATGGGTCCTGTAGTGAGGTAGCTGAGAGATTCCCCATGAGTCCTGTAGTGGGCTAGCTGAGAGATTCCCCATGGGTCCTGTAGTAAGCTAGCTTAGAGATTCCCCATGAGTCCTCTAGTGAATCGGCTGTGAGATTCCCCATGAGTCCTGTAGTGAGCTAGCTGAGATTCCCCATGAGTCCTGTAGTGAGCTAGCTGAGAGATTCCCCATGAGTCCTGTAGTGAGCTAGCTGGGAGATTCCCCATGACTCCTGTAGTGAACTGGCTGGGAGATTCCCCATGAGTCCTGTAGCGAACTGGCTGGGAGATTCCTCATGAGTCCTCTAGTGAATCGGCTGAGAGATTCCCCATGAGTCCTGTAGTGAGCTAGCTGAGATTCCCCATGAGTCCTGTAGCGAACTGGCTGAAAGATTCCCCATGAGTCCTGTAGCGAACTGGCTGGGAGATTCCTCATGAGTCCTCTAGTGAATCGGCTGTGAGATTCCCCATGAGTCCTGTAGTGAGCTAGCTGAGATTCCCCATGAGTCCTGTAGTGAGCTAGCTGAGAGATTCCCCATGAGTCCTGTAGTGAGCTAGCTGGGAGATTCCCCATGACTCCTGTAGTGAACTGGCTGGGAGATTCCCCATGAGTCCTGTAGTGAGCTAGCTGAGAGATTCCCCATGAGTCCTGTAGTGAGCTAGCTGGGAGATTCCCCATGAGTCCTGTAGTGGGCTAGCTGAGAGATTCCCCATGGGTCCTGTAGTGAGCTAGCTGGGAGATTCCCCATGAGTCCTGTAGTGAGCTAGCTGGGAGATTCCCCATGAGTCTTGTAATTATCTAGCATCTTTAATATATACAAAATTTGCTACTGACATAAGTAGCACGACGGGTTGGATATCTTATTTTTGCATAAAAAATTAACCCCGCAGGTACTCAGCAATCCCAACTTCACATTCAACGATTTGGTCTCGCTAGGCGCCAGCAATCTTCGTTGGTATCTCCGTCTGGTTGGCATTGACCACAACAGCAGTACCGGTAGTGCAGTTAGCGATAACAGTAACGACAGTCAGAGGGAAACCCAACGCTTGGCTGGAATTATTCTTGAGCATTTCGCTCCCAGTGCCAACAGCGCTGCAGGCGCTCGGACTCCGTCAGACATGCACGAGTCGCCGATTCCTTCAGCAAGCCAGACGAGTCAATCGAAACGGCTATACCAGTCCAATGAGCTCGTAACCAGCCTCAGTCAGTTATCGAGCGAGTCTCAATTAGACAGCTTGTCTATTAAAGAAGTGAAACATTTGTTAGCTAAGAATAGGTGAGCTGCTGTTTACCAGTGTGTGTTAAAATGCATTGCCAAAAGTAACGGTCTGTTAATTCCAGGGTCTTCTTGAGTAACGTAATTTTGCGATACTTATACTGCACTCTCCCAGTCTACCCTGTGTTCTATCCTCTGCCATGCCCAGTCTACCCTGTGTTCTATCCTCTGCCCTGCCCAGTCTACCCTGTGTTCTACCATCTGGCCTGCCCAGTCTACCCTGTGTTCTATCCTCTGCCCTGCCCAGTCTACCCTGTGTTCTACCCTCTTCCCTACCCAGTCTACCCAGTGTTCTACCCTCTTCCCTACCCAGTCTACCCTGTATCCTACCCTATGCAATGCACTCTACTCAGTTATTTAGTCAAAATGACGTCATCGTCTATGTCAGAAGCCTAAACCAAATCCGTCTGAAACCACCCGACTCCCAGAGTGGATTATCATGGCTGCATCGAACGCTCGGAGCTGATTGGCAGGTTGCGGCGGCTGTGGCTCGAACACTCGGCCAGCCGGTTGGCAGTCGAACGCGACTCGGTGCCGAGTGCCGACCTGTGCAAACTGTGCATGGACGCCACTGTTGACTGCGTGCTGCTCGAATGCGGCCACATGGTTGCCTGTGTCGGCTGCGGCAAACGTTGCGCCGAATGTCCCGTCTGTCGGCAGAATGTTGTCCGCGTTGTGCGCATCTTCCGCTCCTGATATTGGATCACGTGATTTTGGTTGATTTCTAAGACCCAATCTCAGCTTGGTAAGATTGTTTCTTAGAGATGGGAATCGAACCCAGGACCTACTAGTAAAATGAGTAGTAACGGCCTTAAATACAAAGCTGATAAAGCTACTTAGGTATTGAATTTTTCTGATTAAAAGTCATTCATGTTTTCTAGTTTTCTAGTTTTAGAAACAATAGAAAATCATTTTTTGATTAATTTTCGAATGTGTTTATTTCATTATAATAAAAATTCCTATGTAAAAAACTTTAATGTATCATTTCAAAGAATCAAAGAATTCTCGACCTGATTTCAATATTTTAATGATTATAAGAATTTGTGTTTTTTTCTAAGAAAAAAAACAAAATAATAAAATGATTCTAAGAATCTTCAACTTGATTCCAAATAAAATAAATTAATGATAAATTTAGACAGCGACCTTTCGATCAGATGTACAGCCCACGGCACAGCCGCAGCTAGTTGTGCTAGTTGTGTGCACAGCTTTCAGCCTGACGGGCTGGAGGGGCCGCAATTCACCCACTGTAAATTTACCCAGCTCAAACTGGTACCCGATCTCAGCTGGGTGGACTGAAGCAATGCGGGATTAAGTGCCTTGCTCAAGGGCACAAATTGTCTCCTAGGGCCGGGACTCGAACCCGCGACCTTCCGGTCACAAGGCGGGCGCCCTAGCCACTAGGCTACAACTCCTCTTGATTCCAATCATGATTCTAAAAGTAAATTCCATTTCAAAATTTAAAAGACATGCTTAAATCATGTACTTTTCGGCTGTCTTGCAGTTTTTGTTCCTGTAATTCTGGCTTTATTCGTTGTAATGTATATAAGATTATCGGATTTTATTAATAACTATAAAGTTAACTATTTTTGTTGCTTTTGCCCAAAAATAACGTATTTTTTAAGTGTCTTCAATCTGTTTTTCACGTCCATGACGAAAATCGTGTGTGTAATTTTCTTTTTTCATTGTAATTTTATAACAAACAACAACAACAACAAAGTACGCTGTCAAGATGATGAAAGCAGCGTAATTATATAGCTACGTTTATTCAGAAGAATAACTATCGCCAGTTTTTGCTTAAGTGATTTTTTTCAAAGCTGTTTGAGCTGCATTTTTTCAATTTAAATCCAAATCAGTAAGGCAGTCGCAGTTGATTGCCTTTGAGTTTTCTGGCGTGCTTGTTTTCGTTTTTTATTCCAGCAACTGTCCGTGATTTTATTGTTCTTAGCCGATTTTGTACACCCAACTGTGCCTGTTTACTTTTTCATAATTTTAATAATAAAATTTTGTCTGTAATTTGTTGATTTATAGCCATAACAGACACAGCTTCATTGTCTATCTATGAAAGTGCTCAGTGTTGATTAAATTGTTAATTTTTAGGTGAACTTAATGTATTTATCTATCTATCTCTCTATCTATCTCTCTATCTATCTATCTATCTATCTATCTATCTCTCTATCTATCTATCTATCTATCTCTCTATCTATCTCTCTATCTATCTATCTATCTCTCTATCTATCTATCTATCTATCTATCTATATATCTATCTATCTATCTATCTATCTATCTATCTATCTATCTATCTATCTATCTATCTATCTCTCTATCTATCTATCTATCTATCTATCTATCTATCTATCTATCTATCTATCTATCTATCTATCTATCTATCTATCTATATATCTATCTATCTATCTATCTATCTATCTATCTATCTATCTATATATATATATATATAAATTATACTCTAAATATCTATACATGTATATATATAAATATATTTATATATGCGTCGATAGAAATCTTTATCTATAATATATATAGATTTCTATCTACGCTTGCATCTATGCATGTACTCTTATGTAACTATTTATCCATTCCATCCATCCCTCTAATTATGTTGTAACAATGGCTTCATTAATTTATGCATCCATTCATGGACATAGGAAGAATGAAAACGGCATTTCGGACGCTATCTTTAACGCGTGAATCTTTTGTGTTCGGATGCATTCTGCTGCTGTGATTAACTACATGTACAAGCGATGGAGCACAATCGTAGTTGGCGATTTAAAATCTCCGTTAGCCTGGAATATGGAGATTTGAAAGTTGGTTTTCGGCTCTGATAATGTTTTTCTGCAAAGGTTTTGCAATCTAATTATATCTGGTTGATTATCCAATCTATCAGTACTTTTACAGAGAGCACTTTGACGTTCTCATTCATTTTAGGGTGAGGGGAAATTACTTTGTCTAAATTTACAGCAACTAAGTCAAATTTAGCTAGAAAACTAATTAGGTACTTTACCCAGAGGATCAAGTCAAAACGATATAAAATATGAAGATTGTTTTGTTTCGAACCAGTGCTTTGTCTAATCATTGTTATAGCAAATCGCCTCGTGGCAACCTTGCACTACAAACCCTTCGTGACAAAAATACGAGCATATAAACTACGTGCGTACGTGCGTAAATAAACTAACTAATTAATTAATAATAATAAATTTTCTCACGTACGAGTACATGTATGCAAATATGATGCAATCAATTAAAAAGTTATGGGCAGTAAACCAGTTTAAAAAAAGTAAAATACAAGCTATATGATCAGTAATTTTGTCTTTTTTTGTTATAGAATTCATGCAGTAGGCAAACCAAACCATGCGGATATTTTGCACATTGGACACATAATGCAATATCTTCTTGAATTGTTGCACTCAGCTGGAATCAATGGGGGCGAAGATACAGTGAAAATATTTTTATGGATCTTTGAGTCTCTTCAGTCGATCTAACCTCTGGTGACATTATTCGAAGTCCTTGAACCATATTTCTCCTTGCAGCTGAGTAGTCTCACTTGGCAGGTTAAACACGCGTTCCATATTCGGACCGGGAATTGGTGTGCGACCAAGCTGTTCTCTGACCTTGTTGAGCATAGTGCAGAGATGATGGGTCTTGTAGTTCTCAGAAATCACGTCGCACAGAGTTTGGATGTACACACTGCCCGTCTCGGAACATCTGTAGGCGTAGTCTCCCTTCGTGGTGGAGTAGGCGTACAGGAAGTCCATCTTCTTAGAAAAATTTCTCTCAAAACTTGGGTTGCTGGCTGCAGCGTCGCCTGACCGACTGGCTGGCTGATCAACATTGGACTCGGCTGTCGCTGAGGCGCCTCTGCCAACAAGCCGACACGCCTGCACAAAGAAGAGCTTCGGCTTCTGTTGAAGCGATTCGCAATTGTAAAACGGAGCGAAGACTTCCTCGAGGGCGAGAATTTCGTAGTCGCAGCCATAAATTCGGTCGTCCTCGCCGTGGGACATGAGGAAGGCGACGAAGCAATCGAATTTGCCATGCCGATCGCTAGCGGCGAGGGAACTCATCACGGACCGAATGTCGCTGGCGTCTAGATTATGATGCACTTGAACTCGGAATTTTAAATCATCTTTAAACAGTTTCTCGAGACGGATTACGTCATTCTTCGAACCCCGACGTCGATGGGCTTCCTCACCGAGGAATTCCTCATTGTTGATGATGACGCAGATGCCACGCGGATTCGATCGCATGGAGTACTGATATCCGCATATCGGTGGCACCACGGTCGAGTTCAAATCCGTGTAGGGATGCTCAGAAGCAGAGGTCACACCTGGCTCGGAACTGGCAGCATCATACTCGACTTGCTGCTTGGTTGGCTCCTTGCTGCATAGCATACCGGTTAATAGTTACAATATTAAGTTTTTCTCTAGTTTTTCTACCTCATAGCTACATTATAAAGTACTTCTTACCTGGAAATCGTTGCAGGCGGAGCCGCCTGCCACTGACAGTTGCGCTGCTTATCGAGCTCCAGCAGCAGCTTAATAGCCGCGGCTCTCTTCGCTCTCTTGGCCAGCTGTATGGCGTCGCCCTGTGAGCTCTTGTGGTAAATATTGGCACCAACATTGGCTAGCAGTTCCAGCATGTCTGTGTGGCCCTTGACCGCGGCCAGTGTGAACGCTGTGTTGCAGTTCTTCTTCGAGCTGGTCTGCAGCTCCAGATTGGCGTCGTGGCTAATCAGCAGCTTCGCCAGCTCGAGCAGATTCTCCTGAGCGCAGAAGTGCAGCGCGCTGAATCCGTCAATCTCCTGGTTGTTGACGCTGGCATTTTTGTCCAGCAGCATCTTGGCGATGTCCTGGTGGTTCAACCAGGCTGCACGGATCAGCGGAGTCCGATTGTCGTTGCTCTTGGCGTTGATGCCGATGCACCGATGGTCTAGGAGGACTTTGGCCACCCGGCGACTGTCCTGCTGCACCGCAATGTGTAGCGCCGTGATGCGCAGTTTCTGCTCCGTCACGTCGGGATCAGCGCCCCGATCTAGCAGCAGCTTGCAAGTCTGTTCGTCATCATTCCAAGCGGTAGCCATCAGTGCGGTCCATCCCGGATCCTGCTGGCTTCGCTCGTTGATATTGTCACGAAGCGTTTGACTTGAGTCCAGCAGCTCTTTCACCTTTTTTGTATCGCGGTCCATCGCCGCCTTGAACAGTCTCGCAGTTGTCAGCTCTTCGCTGTTTTTCTGCGTATGTGGCCTGTAAAAGAAGCAATGAGATTCGGACTGTTACAGGTTCGAGACAAGTGCAAACACAAAATCGAGTTCCGGTGCTCACATCAGCTCCAGCACGGCGCTGGCCACTTCGAAACTACCGCGCGCCTCATCGAGAATCTGTGGCAGCCAGTCGTCGCCGCTGCGCTTCTCGTCGATTTTGCACAATCGCAGCATCATCGGCTGCAGCACGCGGATGTGGCCGCGAGCTGCCGCGAGCTTGGCCGGACAGGGTCGTCCAGTAGCGCCGGAATTCATCAGATCTTCGGCGTTGACTCGTTCGACGAGCATCTCGACGAGGGCCCGGCTGGAGCCCAGGTCGGCGCACAGGTGCAGGGGAGTCGAACCGTCGGCATCCAGGACGGTCGGGCTGGCGCCGGCATCCAACAGCAGGCGCACGCAGGACTCGTTGCCGCACTGGACGGCCGAGTGCAGAGCGGTGATTTTGTTTGAATCTTCAGACTGTTGGTTGACTTGCAAAGTGGCGCCGCTGCTGGAGCTAATAATTTCTCCTAGCAGAATCTCCAACGCCTTGGGCTTGTCGAGACCGGCAGCCAGAATCAACGGCGTCAGTCCCGTGCTTCTATCCACGGTTGTTGCCAATTTGGCTAAGCTGCGCACGCGGCTCAGGTCGTCATTCCGAATGGCATCGGCCAGGCTGGTACCGGATGTCGCCTGCGTCTTGTGATGCGTCGTCCATTTGCTAAGAATAGTTTGGTGAAAAAAATTCCGTAAGCTTACATTGCAATCCGCCAAATAGCAAGTTAATTAGTAGAGGCTTTAGATTGTGAAATTCTTATATACTACTGCCCTTATAGATTTTAGTAGTGTGGATGGAGGTAGCAATGTTAAAAAATAGGATTTTTACGTATTTGAGTTTCCATGCATGCTATAGTATGATTCTAGTTGAGTAAGAAGGGATTGTGAATAGGTTGAAGCCTTCGCGTGCAGCTTGCTTCACTGAGAAGAAAACCTGTTATTTTCTCATATGCGTGGTTGATTTTTTACGCAGTATAGGGCGTTTCACTTTCTTGAAAATTCACTTTCTCGAAAGCTAAAAGTGTCTGCCACTTTCAGTTTTGTGTGAAAGTGACGCATTGTTTTTCGAGAAATTGAAGATTCGAGAAACTGATATTTCGAGAAAGTTAAAGATTTTTAGTTTCCAGAAGGTGAAATTTCGGGAATGTGAAAGCGCCCCATTAACGTGAAAACGTTAATTTGTCCCCATAGTTTTACGATGGAGTCATGAGCGGTATTTTTCTTCTTCTGCCTTATCAGCATTTTTTACATACTGAACTTCTGAACCTTAAAAGCAGTTGAAAGAATGTCCTTGAAATCCGATTTCAAAACCGATGGGTGCAAGCACAGTGTCCCATCTGTTCAGAAGACATTCGCCCACCAGGCTAATAAAGCTAGAGATGTCGTATGTTTTGACTTAGTGTTGGCAGTGAAGGCGCTATAAGATTTTATAGTTCAGTCAAGCGAACTTAATGGTTTACAAACAAAAACAACACACTATAGATAGAAAGTGTCTCACACTTTGCTGTCTTGGCTGTATTTCTCTAACAGGGCTAACAGGTGAGACGGCGCCTTGCCGGTTAGTTTCACCTGGTCGAGCGCCGTGTAACCCTCGCTATTAGTCAGATTGGGATCGGCTTGGTGATCGTACAGGAGGCCGAGCATTTCCACGTGGCCATTCAGCGCAGCCAAGGCGAACGCCGTGTTACTCTTGAACTCAATCTGAGTCTGCCTATTGACCAGATCGGGACCAGCCTTAGCCAGAATTCGGCTAGCAATATCGCGGCGATCGAGCTGGGCGCACAGGTGCAGCGCCGTGAAGCCGCTAGTTGAGGCCAGGTCGAGCTTGGCGCCCCGATCAATCAGCGTACAGGCCAGCTCGGATTTGTTTTCAAACACCGCTTTCATCAGGGCGGTGAAGCCTCGACTGCTCTGCAGGTCAAGCCGGATGTTGGGTGTCTCTAACAGCAGATTGGCTAGTTCTGTGTTTCCCAAATCTGCGCAGATCATCAGAGCGGTGACGTCATTCTCCGCCAATAGGTTAACATTGGCGCCGGCTTCCAATAGCCGCTTAGCAACTCGAATTGAATTCTGCTTGGCGCAGATGTGCAAAGCGGTCATGCCGGAACTGTCCTGATGATCCAACGGGGCGTGCTGTTCAATCAGCAGATGGCAGACAGCTTCGCTATCCTTCCAGGCTGTGGCCATCAGCACGCTCCGGTTGCGGTCTCTCTCGTTGATCCAATCGGCTGGCAGGCCGGCGTTCAAGTAGAATTTGACTTTTTCGGCGTCGCCTTTCCGGCAGAAGTCGTAGAATTCGTTGTATAATTGCGGGCTGGGTATGGTCTGACAGCTCTTGCGGGCGGCTGCCGCCACAGCTGTTGTGGCCATGCTATTGCAAGGGACTTTGTCAAATCTAACTTACGGTAGAGCAAGCTGAATAAACCCGGAGCAGTTTTTTCATTCAGCAATCGTTTGTATTTATAACAAATAGGAATGCGGAATTAGTACAAAAAATAGAAGTACAGTTAGTTTGGGGAGGGTGTGCACTGCAGTGGCTCGGGTCTAGACTCTAGGGCAAGGGCATTAATATAAACCTTTACTTCGCGGGGGTAGAGAGGTATAAAAGAGGTAGGATAGAAGGTGAGGTGGGTGAGGTGGGTGAGGTGTGGAGAGCAGGACAAGAGTTTTTAGTGAGTAAAACTGTACACTGATTAGAAGTGTACAGCCACAGACCATAGAGTAAATAGACTGCTAGAGTGATGAAAAAAGCCGGGCCTTTTACTCCCATTTAGGAGTGGTCCCACTCACCCACCCCTAATTTAATCGATCCTCATTGGCCGCATTTATTCTGGCTAAAGCAAAGCATATTTTTGTGTGTTTCAGGAATTGAAGAATCTTTTACACGAAACGGCAAACTTTGTAAATAAAAACTAATTGAACATTTGAACTCTTTGAAAAATTACTGTCACACTCTGATCAAATTAACAAATAGAAGGCTTAAAAACTTACCGAAGATTCTGATATTCGGTCTGTATGGTCTGTGTGGTCTGTGTGTACAGCTGCTTGTAGTCGGATAGAAAGGCGTGAGCCGCCTGACCACTGACTCTCTTGAAAGCTGAATTAAATGCGGGTCTGCTAGCTAACAGTGGAAGAAAACGACTACGACTATCTATGATGAGCTAATTGAAGTAAATTTTTATCGTTTGAGAAAAGCAAGTCGAATTATTTTAACGAGTTTTTTTAATTATGTACCGCCTCACTCAAGCTAATTCATACGGGGCTTAATTAGCTATAAATGCGACGATCCCTGTCTAAAATAAAAGTTAATGAGTGTCAGTTTTTTTTATTTCTTACTTTACTTTATTAAGTAGTATGTGAAAAATTTAAATACTCGTTCCCAGATAAACCATACACTGGCCTTATTTAAATGGTTGCTTCCTACTGCTAGTACTGCAATAGTAAAAAGTACATTATTCTCAATAGCTACGAGTGCTTTCTTACGCGACTGACAAAAAATCAAACAATAAGCAAAGTCAAAGATTTTTTAATCAAATTTCAAAACTTAAATAATTTATTTAATTAATTTTTGTATTGCAACGATTGAAAGGAAAAACTACGAATGCAGGCGCACTATTAATCAATACGCGTAGTACTTTCCGATGTCCTTCCCGGCATAATTAAATATTTCATTCGGTTTATAATTGTAAGTGCGAAGGACTGGCTGCTTATCATCACCATAGTAACCTGGTGCGCGATCTGTTTGGTCATTTCCACCAATTGTTTGGCCCTCACTATCGCCCGAGTAGCCTTCTAGATTAGCAGCGTCGCCGTTTCCATTACCGAGATAGCCTTTTCCAGCCTCGGAGTTGACTTTCTTTCCACCGGCCATGTAGCCATTTTCATTGTTGATGAGGCTGCCTTTGCCGGAGTAGCCTCCTGCATTTTCAAAGTTAACGTCTCCATTAATGAGATAGCCTTTGCCTACCTCTGAATTCAATTCGTTTCCACCCTTTATGTAGCCATTTAAATCGTTGGAGTCAGCTTCTCCATCTTTGAAGTAGCCGTTTCCATCGCTGGAGTCGTCTTTTCCATCTTGTACGTAGCCATTTCCATTGATAGAGCCGCCTTTTTCACCTCCGAAGTAGCCATATCCATTGATAGAGGCGCCTTTTTCACCTCTGAAGTAGCCATATCCTTTGTTAGAGCCGCCTTTTTCACCTCCGAAGTAGCCATTTCCTTTGTTAGAGCCGCCTTTTTCACCTCCGAAGTAGCCATTTCCATTGATAGAGCCGCCTTTTTCACCTCCGAAGTAGCCATATCCATTGTTAGAGCCGCCTTTTTCACCTCCGAAGTAGCCATATCCTTTGTTAGAGCCGCCTTTTTCACCTCCGAAGTAGCCATTTCCTTTGTTAGAGCCGCCTTTTTCACCTCCGAAGTAGCCATTTCCATTGATAGAGCCGCCTTTTTCACCTCCGAAGTAGCCATATCCATTGTTAGAGCCGCCTTTTTCACCTCCGAAGTAGCCATATCCTTTGTTAGAGCCGCCTTTTTCACCTCCGAAGTAGCCATTTCCTTTGTTAGAGCCGCCTTTTTCACCTCCGAAGTAGCCATATCCTTTGTTAGAGCCGCCTTTTTCACCTCCGAAGTAGCCATTTCCTTTGTTAGAGCCGCCTTTTTCACCTCCGAAGTAGCCATTTCCTTTGTTAGAGCCGTCTTTTTCACCTCCGAAGTAGCCATATCCTTTGTTAGAGCCGCCTTTTTCACCTCCGAAGTAGCCATTTCCTTTGTTAGAGCCGCCTTTTTCACCTCCGAAGTAGCCATTTCCTTTGTTAGAGCCGTCTTTTTCACCTCCGAAGTAGCCATATCCATTGTTAGAGCCGCCTTTTCCATCTTCGAAGTAACCAATTCTACTGTTAAAGTCGCCTTTTCCATTAACGAGATAGCCCTTACTAAACTCTCCAGGGTGGTCTTTCTTTCCGCCGTTTAGATAGTCAGCTTCGTCGCTAATGTCAATGAAGCTGCCACCGCCGATTTTGCCATTTACACCGTAATAGTTTCCTTCTTCACCTTCGATGTTTGTTTTTACATCGTTGAAGTCGGCCTTTAATTCTTTGAAGCTGCGTTCTTCATTAATAAGGGGAAATTGTTGATCGCCACCATTATGACCGTTGCTATCAGTCAAAGGCTCGAATTGATTTTGATGGTAAAAGTCCCCATTAACTTGGGTAGTAAAAATTAAGACAATCACAATCGAAAAGTACCACATGATTTTCGTTAGGACTGTTCAATTTCGTTTGAGAATGGTTTGCTTGGAAGATTATTTTGATCAATTTTCTAAATTATTTGATGATAGCTCCTTTTAATAGTTTTTTTTCAGTGGAATGATTCCAGTCGTGTTTAAATGGGCGTTCTGGGTTGGTTTTGCACTTTTATTTTTGAAAAAATTGTAAATAGTCAAATGCGAGATGGCTTAAAAGCATATCAGCCAATCAGAGCGTGTCATTATAATGTAGTTAGTTCAAATGCGTTTTATTGGTTGGTTTAGCGTGGTTTTTTTCTGTTTGGCTCACAGATCCGTTCCAGGGTCACGTGTAATAATTGACCAGATGTACATTTTTTAGTCCCTTGATTGCGGCTGCGTCAGCTATGTCAGTCAAATTTGTACTTAAAAAACAAATTAAATAAGCACAGAATTTAGTTTTTAGAGAATAAAAAATTTAACACATTTCTCAGCTAATCCAAAAACAAGTATGGCGTCTTTGCGTTCGATTCGTAAGTCATAAAAAGTTTCATTTGACTTGATGATCTTTTCTGTCATATCGAGTATCGCATATAACATAGCTATATCAAGTTAGGTACTAGCGCATCCGAGGTGCAACTTCTGATTCTGAAGGTTCAACTTAATGAACAGCCTAAAAGAAGCATTGAAAACAAAATTCTTTCTTGGCGAAGGGAATAGTAGGTTAAAAATTAGCGATAGTACAACGCAAAAGTGCATAGTTCATTTTATCTTCAATATTCAAATTGCGCACGAAAAGTTGGTGATGTTTGCTTTAAATATTTTTATTTTAGATTGTCGAAAATAAATTAAATAAAAAATGGGAACAAAAGTTAAAGGACGGAAACTCGAAATGTATGTAAAGCAATTCTATTAGTAAACTTCTTCCCATTCTTCCTAATCTTTGAAGTTCCACAATTCCCTAGCTTCACAACTTGGCCCAGTGAAGCCCACTTGACATATGGTGTAACTTTTTGAACTTAATAGTGCTTACCGACATCAGGGAGAGAGTATCGGCGCTTATCGCCATGAGGAAAAGAGCATCGGCGCTTACCGACATCAGGGAGAGAATAACAGCGCTTATCGCCATGAGGTAGAGAGCATCGGCGCTTACCGACATCAGGGAGAGAGTATCGGCGCTTACCGATATCAGGGAGAGAGTATCGGCGCTTACCTACATCAGGGAGAGAGCATCGGCGCTTACCGACTCGAGGGAGGGAGTATTGGCGCTTACCGACATCAGGGAGAGAGAATCGGCGCTTACCTACATCAGGGAGAGAGAATCGGCGCTTACCTACATCAGTGAGAGAGAATCGGCGCTTACCTACATCAGTGAGAGAGAATCGGCGCTTACCTACATCAGGGAGGGAGTATCGGCGCTTATCTACATCAGGGAGGGAGTATCGGCGCTTACCTACATAAGGGAGAGAGTATCGGCGCTTACCGACTCGAGGGAGAGAGAATCGGCGCTTACCTACATCAGGGAGGGAGTATCGGCGCTTACCGACATCAGGGAGAGAGAATCGGCGCTTACCTACATCAGGGAGAGAGAATCGGCGCTTACCGACATCAGGGAGAGAGTATCGGCGCTTACCTACATCAGGGAGAGAGTATCGGCGCTTACCGTATGCAGAAGGACAGTATAAGTTAGAACCCAAATATAGCTCGTATTTTGCTAGCCTGCCTAATATTTTGCATGGAAACGAGAAAAGCTTCGAGCGAAGCGCGAGAAATTCCAAAAGTGTATTTTAAAGCTTAGAGGATTTAAAAAAAAACGAACTAACAAAAGGTCGGCGTTAATCTTTCCCCAGGGGAAACTAAGACAATGCGTTATTTGTATTTAGCACGAGAAAGAGTCAAAAATTATTTACGATTTAGATAATGTTTCAAGCATAGTGGAAATTTTATGACACCATTAGAGACGCGCACAGGGAAATTTCCCAACATTAGTAAGGCAATCCTCACTGTTTTCCATGCCCAGCAACTCCAGCTGACTCAACGCTGGCCATGTCCCAATATTTGAGGTTTGAGCCGAACACCATTGCCTCCGCGTGCGTTTGAGAAACTCGCAAACACAACAAGCGCACAATTTCGCTTGCGCACTCCTTTCCTATGGGTCAGAAAAAAAACAAAACCCTTGGGATAAAACTGAAGCAAAAAATCAATAATGAATTTCAGTCTAAAATATATACGACGGGCGTGTTGACTCAAGTGAATAAGGTTCCGTATAAATTGAGGGCCAGGAGATCCAGCTTGTGAGAAGTAGCCGTCCATTAGTTAAATACGTAAAATGGGTAAGTTCCCGCGTCATAGAAACATGCCTAGCAACCATGTGACAAATTATAACCCGCATTTACACACCTTAGCTCATCGAGGCGGTTCGATCTTACTATTGTTGTTGCTGTTGCTATTGGCAACGGGTTCTCCGTCAGACGCCTCGACAACTTGTCAGAGGCCGGCGATGGAGCAGCAGCTGGAGGCGCTGCTGGACCGAGCGGTTGACAGGCGGGTTGGCGGCAATTTCACGATGACGGGCAAGCCGGTTGTTCGAGTTGTGCGGCTCAGCCTCACCGGCGTGGCCGTCATCGCCCTGAGCAACGGAGACGGCGGCGGTCGGGACGGCGGAGGAGGTCAAGGCAGCGGCGGCGAGGGCGGTAGAGGCGCAGGTGGCGGTGTTCTGCAATGGTCTGGAAGTTTCCTGCTGGCCTGGAACGACACTAAATCTGCACCAGCGTCAGCAGCATCGCCGACTGCTCGAAGCAACCGGACCAAAACGGCGGCGTCTGCGGGTGCCGCCGACGACTGGGCACCGGAAATTGGTGTCGAGAACGAGCTGACTGCAAATAACAATGCCAGCATCGACGACATTTGGAGCCGGTGAGTCCGAGGGAATCAGAATTAGATTGCCTATCAGACTGATTAGCATTTCGGGAACGCAAGATTATGCATCCGGAATAAGGTATGAAATCTATGAGATGTGGGATTAAATGCAGTGTATGATGAACAAGGTATTGGAAACCGGGGATCAGACACCGGGGATCAGACACCGGGGATCAGACACCGGGGATCAGAAAATGGGGATCAGACACCTGGGATCAGACACCGGGGATCAGACACCGGCGATCATACACTAGGGATTAGACACCGGGGATCAGACACCGGCGATCAGACACCAGGGATCAGACACCGGGGATCAGACAATGGGGATCAGACACTGGGGATGAGACAATGGGGATCAGACACCAGGGATCAGACACCAGGGATCAGACACCAGCGATCAGACAATGGGGATCAGACACTGGGGATGAGGCGATGGGGATCAGACACCGGGGATCAGACAATGGGGATCAGACACCGGGGATCAGACAATGGGGATCAGACACTGGGGATGAGACAATGGGGATCAGACACCGGGGATCAGACAATGGGGATCAGACACCGGGGATCAGACAATGGGGATCAGACACCGGGGATCAGACAATGGGGATCAGACACCGGGGATTGGACACGAATCAGTCACCGGGGATCAGACACCTGGGATTAGACATTTGGGATCAGAAACCGGGGATCAGACACCGGGATCGGACAACAGGGATGAAGACACGTGGCTTTGGCACCAGCTGAGATCACGCATCCGGAATCAGGCACCGGGGAGAAGGCATCCGTAGATCAGAAATCTGAGATGAGGCACCGCCGGTCTGCACCCGCAGGCGGCACGCATCCACCCGTTCGGTGCGACCCAACGGCGAGGTGACTCTGCGCTTTCGAGCAGCCCTGCGCACCCGCTGCCGCCTGACGCCCGGCTCCCCGGCCTACCCGTTCGACACCCGACGCTGCGACCTGCGACTTCGTCGTCGGCGTCAAAGTCGCCGCGGTCTCCGACTGCTGCTTAGCAACGCCAGCCTGCTGGTGTCGGCTTCGAGCAGCTGGTCTGTGACGCGAGTTCGAGTCCTGCGTAGGCGCAAGCGACCAGGAAATCGTCGGAAAATCCCAGCTGACCGATCAGAAATCAACAGCCAGGCGGATGAGGATGACGACGAGTTGCAGCTGTTTCGGCTGGAGGTGGCGCGAGCCCTCGACTACTACTGGGTGCTGGCCGCGCTGCCCCTAGCAACCATGCTAGCGGCGGCCGCCGCGGCGGTTCTGGCGATTCGTCTCGCGGGTAGTCGGGAAAGCGGGCAGCGCTGTCTGGACTGCGGCTGCATCGCAGTCGGCTGCTGCCTTCTGCTGCTTGGGCAGCTGTCTGTCTACGTCAATAGGGGAAGGCAGTTTGTACAGTTTTGAAGCACCCGTTTTAAGTTGTGTTGCTATTGCATAGACAAGATTTGTGTACATTCATGTACATTCGTAGCCACAACCTCTTAAATGTGTAAACTACATAATTTGTCATCTAATCATTCTTTTACATGTATGCCTCAGTAGAGACGTAAATTATTAGCTTAAGTTTACAAACTTATCGAGGCAAGGTAATATATAACGCTTGCCCCATTTGTATCGTTCAGCTTTGGTGGTAAACTGAATAATCACAGTTGCTCTATTGTTTTTATTGTAATCCTATTATTAGCCATGCCAAATACCACTGTAGTACTGTAATACGTGCTTGATTAAACTACGATGCAAATAGCTAATTAAGACGATCGAGTTTTATTGGATTCTAACCTATACGGCAGTTAAGCTTATCAAAGAATTATCACTGAATCTTGTTATCGTGCGTGATTTTATAGTTAAATAATTTACTGGCGTGTCTTGATACAAATTACAATTTATCCAGAATTTTATCGGTTAATTTCCCACAGCAATCAAAGCAGCGTCTCTGCATGGTAACTGTTAAATAAATTCCCTCAATGATAAATCATTAAGTAATAGCGTATAAACAAACAAAAAAATGTTAACCAATTTACGCTCGTATTTTTTACCCCAATACTGCACGGAGAATCGCCACAATAATGCATTGTGCATTTAAAAATCTGATTGAAGTTGAACAATCAATCAGGCTAGGCGGCTAGGCCTAGGCGTAAAGGCTCTTTCCCACCACGAGGTCCACGATCAAATTAAGTTAAATCACACGAATTTACATTTGATTCTTTCTGAGTCTCAAAAGTGAGACGCGGTTAGAAGTAAAGGCCAGCTGGGACTGGCTTTCACACCATCCAATTGCGAACCACCCCACCCCATGATTACACCTACTGAGTACGCACTGGCCCAGACATCACGTGATTCAAGCCACCCATTCCTGGCGCACTTTTAGCTTGCCGCTGCCGGGGGGACCCACGATGCGACAATATTTACCACGTAAAATAACAAAGACAACCGTTTTTAAAGTTAGTTTTTTCACTTAATAAAAACTTATTATTATGAAACGACAAGGGCATTAGCGGCCCTACTTCTCGCAGAATCTGCAATTGTGCAAATACAAGGAATAATAAAATAACAGTGCATTTGCTTTACGATATAAAGCAGTCAATATATTTAATATGAATCAATTTTATGTTTAATAACATATAATAGAGTAAAATACGTTAATACATAGATTCAATTATTTAGAATATAATCACCAAAAGATTTGGAGCCAGCAGAGCTAACATGAAATCATTTACCAACAATCACAAGGTGACAAGTGGGGGATCTAGCCATTTTCCCAGTGCCAAAGTGGTTCCTATCCTATGGCGTCCAACAGCTTATTATGGCGCGCAACTGTCTTATACGGCGCCCATGTGTTTTATTTGGCGCCTAAGTGTCTTGTTTGGCGCCCAACTATCTTATATGACGCCAAAAAGCTTATTATGGCGCTTAACTGTCTCTTATATGGCGCCCATCTGTCTCGTGACTATATGGCGCTGAAGTGGCTATTTAAACACCTACAGAAGCTAAAAAAGGAGGCAAAAATGCGCTCGTAATTGCAGCTAACCCCAACGAAGGAAACTCAGTGTTATTTATCCATCGGAATCAGTTTGCACTAGAAAAAAACATGGATTAAAATTCCTTAACACATTAAAACCACATTAATATTATTAGATCATGCAAATAAACAAAAATGTACTTTTTGGCCAAATAAAACAAGTATTGTTTATAATACATAACAAGCAAGTTAAGAATCAAATTCTGCAGCAGCTATATAGAATTTATTCTACACGCGAACGTTTGCAAAACAGGTGAACAAATTGGGATCACAATAAAGATTAACACCGCTAAATCGTAACACCGCTAATCCGTACAGATCAATCAATGGGATAATCATGCAACTATCATATTTTGAATACATATCGGGCGGTTTTTTTCTCAGAGAAACGAAAAATAATATTTATAAGGAATAACAAACAAAATAAAGCAATATTACTATATTCAGCAATAATTATCAGCAATAATTATCTTATTATTATAATTAATATTATGGCTCTATAGTTTTCAGTGCAAATAGGTGCAAAGCAAAATTAAAAGAAATCATAAGGGCTCAAATAAAGATTAAAACAATTTTCAGTCAAATTAAACGCGCGGTGACAAAGGAAATCGGCTTGGCTTGTTGCCAATGTTGTTTGTTTTCAATCAAAAGATTTCGTCTGAAAGAGTGGCTGGCGTGCAACAATACAGGATATGGCTGAGGGGATCAGCGTGCAGACTGACTTAAAGACAGAGGGGAGAGCGATAAGACAGGGGAGAGGGACAAGACAGAGGGGAGAGGGATAACACAGAGGGGAGAGGGATAACACAGAGGGGAGAGGGATAACACAGAGGGGAGAGGGATAACACAGAGGGAGAGGGATAACACAGAGGGGAGAGGGATAAGACAGAGGGGAGAGGGATAACACAGAGGGGAGAGGGATAAGACAGAGAGGAGAGGGATAAGACAGAGGGAGAGGGATAACACAGAGGGGAGAGGGATAAGACAGAGGGGAGAGGGATAACACAGAGGGGAGAGGGATAACACAGAGGGAGAGGGATAACACAGAGGGGAGAGGGATAACACAGAGGGGAGAGGGATAAGACAGAGGGGAGAGGGATAACACAGAGGGGAGAGGGATAACACAGAGGGGAGAGGGATAACACAGAGGGAGAGGGATAACACAGAGGGGAGAGGGACAAGACAGAGGGGAGAGGGATAACACAGAGGGGAGAGGGATAACACAGAGGGGAGAGGGACAAGACAGAGGGGAGAGGGATAACACAGAGGGGAGAGGGATAAGACAGAGGGAGAGGGATAACACAGAGGGGAGAGGGATAACACAGAGGGGAGAGGGATAACACAGAGGGGAGAGGGATAACACAGAGGGGAGAGGGATAACACAGAGGGGAGAGGGATAACACAGAGGGAGAGGGACAAGACAGAGGGGAGAGGGATAAGACAGAGGGGAGAGGGATAACACAGAGGGAGAGGGATAAGACAGAGGGGAGAGGGATAACACAGAGGGGAGAGGGATAACACAGAGGGGAGAGGGATAACACAGAGGGGAGAGGGATAAGACAGAGGGGAGAGGGATAACACAGAGGGGAGAGGGATAAGACAGAGGGGAGAGGGATAACACAGAGGGAGAGGGATAACACAGAGGGGAGAGGGATAACACAGAGGGGAGAGGGATAACACAGAGGGAGAGGGATAAGACAGAGGGGAGAGGGATAACACAGAGGGGAGAGGGATAACACAGAGGGGAGAGGGATAAGACAGAGGGGAGAGGGATAACACAGAGGGGAGAGGGATAAGACAGAGGGGAGAGGGATAACACAGAGGGAGAGGGATAACACAGAGGGGAGAGGGATAACACAGAGGGGAGAGGGATAACACAGAGGGAGAGGGATAACACAGAGGGGAGAGGGATAAGATAAAATGAGCGGCGAAAAACGAGTAGAGGATTAAAAAGGCGAGAGGTGATAGGTGAGAATCAGTTTAGACAGACAATATTTTATATCTAATTGCCGGTGGAGGCGGCACGTGCAGCCGTCGGCTCCTCGGCGCCCGAGTCGAAATCAACAAAGCTAAGATTGGCGAAAGCGGCCGGCTCCTTTTTCTTGGACGACGATTTTTTCCCGTGGGAAGCGACTGGCGGGTGCGGATCAGCAGCAGTCGCCGCTGCGGACGCCAAAGACGACGATTGCGGCTGACGGTGATGCGACGCCGAGGCGGCTGTTGTCGACGGCGCCGACAACGATGCGGAGGCCGACGCCGACGAGGAGGCGGCATTGGCGTCGCCGCCGCCGAGGAGACTGCGGAACCGGCCCGACGATTTCGGCTTAACGGCGGCGGTTGTCGACGGAGACGTCGATGAAGCGGCGGCGGCGGCGGCGGCAGCAGGCGGGGAAGACAATGCAGGCGGCGGCGAGGATCTCGACGGCGGAGTCGAAATGCCGGCAACCGAAGCGACCAAAGCGGCGCCGGCCTCGTCGTCGGAGGCGTCGAAAAAATCGGCGGCATAATCGTCATCGTAATCGTCATCGTTGACGACGCCAATCTGCGGCAGCGGCCGATCGGTGACGTCGCTGCGCTGCGGCTGCGTTGGTCGACGGGGCTGATGCGAGGGCGGGTTGTCGAATTGGGTCGCCAGCGCCGGGTTTGGCAGCGGCTGCGGCGGCTGAGGAGGCGGCGGCACCGGCGCAGATCGAGGCAGCTCGCCAGCTCGGGGATCAAAGTCAGAGTCGGCATCGTTAGCCGTAGCCGCAGCAGCTGCGACGTCTTTCTCTAGTGTATGGCGCGGCGGCGTCGGCTGTTGCTGCCGCTGCTGCTGCTGCTGCTGTCGATTGGCTCGCTTGCGCTGCTTAGGCGGTTTAAACGGCGCCAAGGAGAAGGGATCATTCGACACGTCGGTGCCACCGCCGACGCCGCCGTAGTCGCTCAGTCGTTCGACCTCCGACAATTCGTCGTCGTCGAGCAACGGCCGAACGCCGTACTGATGCCCGACAATGCGGTCGGTGGCGGGCGCCTGTTGCGCTAGCAGGGCCGGCGGCTGGGTCGGCGGCGGCAGCGGCAGCGAGCCCGCCTGGCCGCCGTTCTCGTAGTCGCCGAACGACAGCACGCTGGCTTTGTCGGCTGTGAGGCTGCTGCCGCCGGCGCCGAGTTCGAAAGAGCGACTGTCCAGACTGCCAGCGTCGGCGGCGTCTTCCATCAGCGTCACGTAGTTGAACAGCCGGTTGCCGCCGACACCGCCGCTGCCGCCTTCGCCAATATTAACGCCGCCGACGCCAGAAACTCCGCGGCCTCTGACATTGTCGAGTCCGCCGCCGCCAACACCGCTCCCGCAACCGCCGACACCGTCGTCAGTGCCGTACTCGTCCAGTCCGTCGGAGGACGTCTCTCTAGACGGTGGACGAAGTCGCCGACGTCCAGCGGCTTCGTCGACGTCCGCAACAGCGTCAGCAGTGTCGGCTTTCACGTCGGGCACAACAGCGGGTGCGACAGCTTGAGTAGTCGGCTTCTTAGATCCCGCATTGTCGTTATCCGACGCTATATAATTGAAATTGGCTATAGAGGATTGTTGCAGCACCTCCTCGTCCGAATAGCAGTGTGCCAGCTGTTCGTAGCGCGACTTATCGTCCGGATCTTTGCGAAACGGGATGGCGGCGAACAGGTCGGACCGGCCGGACCTATCCAGACCGTCGTCGTCGCTGCCGGCGCACAGCCAATCAACGTCGGCTAGACGATGCTGATGATGGCCATGAAGATGAAGAGCCTGGACGTGATGATGCTGGTGGTGATCGCCGCGGCGGGCTCGATCGCGTTTCGATCGGCGCGAGGATTTTTTTGATCGATCAGCGTTGGCTGAAGCGCCACCAGAGCCGCTAGAATGCTTGGTTTTCACTGCAAATTCGACGGGTTTATGTTGAGGGGGACAGTAAAATGAACTTTGAGGGGGCTAAAATAGCTAGTCCTATATACTAATTTTGCGAAATTTGTAACTGAGCAAGCTTTCCAAGGCTTACACTTGGGATTTATAGGCGCAGCGCCGAACGGATCGAAGGCCGGATTAGGCTCCTCCATAACCAGGTCTTCGCGAGATTTCTGCGCTGCCATACCTTAAAAAATTTACGAGAATTAATAATCGTTCATTGCTACTACTTACAGCGGTGAAGTAGTAAGATGCGCGCAACATATTCTTAAAATAACTCACTGCTTTGGGAGCCGGCCCGACGGATTCGATCAAATTCTAGGCCGAACATCGCGTCCTCCAATGCGTCCTCGGAGCTGTTACCGTCGGCGACGACATGGACTGTAGCCGACGCTTGTTGCGCCTGGTCAACATCGTCCGCAGCGAATGGATTCCAGCCGGCGATGGGTGGTGGAGGCTGCTGCTGCTGTTGCTGTTGCAGCGAAGCGTGTCGCAATCGATCCAGGGAGCCGACCTGACCGACGCCTCCAACTGCTTCCGCTGCTGACGCAGTTGCTGTGGTCGAGGAATGCGCAAATATTTGCTGCTCCTGCGATGCCGACTGCTGCGACTGCGGTTTCCATGGAAATAGATTAACAATAAATTTATTGTAAGTACAAAAATAAAAGCTTCCTGTACATTTGCAGATTAGATAGACAACAATTGGGATTTAGGAGGTTGCCGACCCGAAAATCAAGGTGACCCAGAGCATCTAGAAGGATGTCGACCCAGCAACCCGTGTATCTGAGTTAAGAAGTTAGTGACCTAACAGCATCGTGGAGAATGCTGACCCAGCAACCTGAGCATCGTGGAGAATGCTGACCCAGCAACCTGAGCATCGTGGAGAATGCTGACCCAGCAACCTGAGCATCGTGGAGAATGCTGACCCAGCAACCTGAGCATTGTATAGAATAGTGACCCAACAACCTGAGCATCGTGGAGAATGCTGACCCAGCAACCTGAGCATTGTATAGAATAGTGACCCAACAACCTGAGCATCGTGGAGAATGGTGACCCAGCAACCTGAGCATTGTATAGAATAGTGACCCAGCAACCTGAGCATCGTGGAGAATAGTGACGCAGCAACCTGAGCATTGAGTAAATGGCGACCCAGCAACCTGAGCATCTGGGAGTTTGGCGATCCAAAAACCCTACGATGATCGCCAATAGGTTCAGCACAATCGAAAAGACGAACTCACTTCGCCCAGGCTGACCCAACCGGTAGACGGGCCGAGTTCGGTGGCCCTGACGTCGAACAGAGATGAACTTCGATTGCCACCGGCAGGCTGAGCGGGTGCGGCAGCCGCTGTCGTCGACGAAGCTGACGAGGACTGGTGCTGGTGCTGTTGTTGAGTCTGAGGCTCCAGGGTAACCCAGGGCTGCTTTGGCAGCTGCGGCTGCGCCTGCTGGGCCTGCGGTCTCGGTCGCTGTCGCACAGTTGATTTCGGTGTCGAATCTGGCGCTGGCAACGTCGGAGCCGCCTTAATCGGCGAATTTGCCGTCGCAACCGAGCTGGCTGCTTGCGGAGGCTTCTGGACAACGGCGCCGATGGGCGGTAGTGGCGGCGCCACAGTTGCCGGTGCCGCTGGCTGGGCGGCGATGCGACTAACAAATTGATAAAAAACGCAAATTAGACTACTAACAGTAAAAACCAAAGAATTTAGCATGAAATCCATTCGCATTGAAAACTAGAGAAATTGCTAACCCGACGCTGGGCGATTTGCTGACGTCGCGACGATTTTCGCTCTCAGTTGGAGGTGCGTGCAGAATTTCGAAACGCGGAATTTCAGATTTCTGTTGAAAGCAGTCGATTTTAGACAGTAAATTTATCTTTCCATAAATTTCTTGCACTATTTTTCATTCCCTTTAATTTTGTTACGGCTTAGCAGTCTTTACAATCTCCTTTAGCCCAGGCTAATCTAAGCTCTTGTATCCGTAAAGTTTTCTTTATGATTTAACGACTCTTTCCCGCTACCCCCGGGCTTATCGATCATCAACTGTCTCTATAAATTTTTGTCTATGGCCTTTAACTCTGCCCCGCTACCTCTAGGGCTTATCGACCATCCTCTGTCTCTATAAAGTTTTGTCTATGGCCTTTAACTCTGCCCCGCTACCTCTAGGGCTTATCGACCATCCTCTGTCTCTATAAAGTTTTGTCTATGGCCTTTAACTCTGCCCCGCTACCTCTAGGGCTTATCGACCATCCTCTGTCTCTATAAAGTTTTGTCTATGGCCTTTAACTCTGCCCCGCTACCCTCAGGGCTTATCGACAATCACCTGTCTCTATAAAGTTTTGTCTATGGCCTCCAACTCTGCCCCGCTACCCTCAGGGCTTATCGACAATCACCTGTCTCTATAAAGTTCTGTCTATGGCCTCCAACTCTGCCCCGCTACCCTCAGGGCTTGTCGACCATCACCTGTCTCTATAAAGTTCTGTCTATGGCCTCTAACTCTACCCCGCTACCTCCAAGGCTTAAACTCCATTCTCTCCTACAGACAAGCATCGCTCACGTTGACATTCTGCACTGGATTCGGCCTGCCAGCCAGTTGAAAAGCCAGATAGCAGACTTGAAAAATATCCGGCCTCAAACTGGGTTCGGGATGCAAAGCGTAGCGAATCAGTTTGCGCAATTCAATAGAATACGCTGGCCGATCGGGGGTGCACAGCTTGGCTGAGCTAATAGCCAAAGTGCTTTCGCCGAACGGTAGGCTAAAGTAAGCCAACTTGTACAGCAGGCAGCCCAACGCCCAGATATCAGCTTTAGTGTCTATGGGCCGGCCCGAGTAGGGGTCAACCATCTCCGGACTGCGATAGGCTAGCGTTGTGTACTTTTGAATCTCCTCTTCGACTGGGCCGGCGCCTTGCATAGCGGGCTGAAGAACTCGGACAGTGGCGCTGCCAAAGTCGCACAATACGTAATTGCCTGAATCGTCAATCAGTACATTTTCAACTTTGAGGTCGCGATGCTGCACAGGCGTGTGGCAGTGGTGCAGCCGGGACACGGCCTCGCACACGTCGCAAAATATTCGTAGAATTTGCTGCTCGGTCAGGTGCTTGCCAGATTGGGCGCAGTCGTTTAGCTGGCCGACTACCGTGTCTGGGGGGGGGGGTTGTTGCGTCATTGCGCTACTTTGTTACTATCTGCAATTATGCTATCTTTTTCTCCTTCTTCGACCACTTCTCACCAACCTCAATAATTCTCAGCCTCTTGCGTAACTTTCTTTTAATCTCCTTACCCTCCTTTATCTCTTCCATCTCTTCTGGCCCTCTACAATCTCTTCTCACCCCTCCTCACCCTCTTCCATCTTTTCTCACCCTCTTCAATCTCTTCTCACCCTCTTCCATCTCTTCTCACCCTCTTCAATCTTTTCTCACCATCCTCAATCTCTTCTCACCCTCTTCAATCTTTTCTCACCCCCTTCAATCTTTTCTCACCCTCCTCAATCTCTTCTCACCCTCTTCTATCTTTTCTCACCCCCTTCCATCCTTTCTCACCCTCTTCAATCTGTTCTCACTCTCTTCAATCTTTTCTCACCCTCTTCAATCTCTTCTCACCCTCTTCCAGCTTTTCTCACCCTCCCCAATCCCTCGCCACTCGATCCCAAGGTCTATTAGTTACTTTCAACTTCTTTTTCTAAAGATTTTTTTAATTTCTCCACTCTACTAACATCTTCTGGCTCTAAAAAACAAGTCAGCAGCCAAACGCCAGTAAAAATAGAGAGCTAGCTACTCACTCCTGCAGTACGCCATCAGCAGCAGCACCTCGTAGACGCCATTAGGCAGTTGATTGACGCAGTCATCAACGTATTTGATGATGTTCTTGTGGGTCAGGGAGCGCTGAAACACACAGGCAAGGGATCGGGAAGAAGTAATAAATCATTCTATTGAGGCAATATGTTCAGAATGCTAGTCAGCTTTAGGTGTCACACAAATCAATATTTCAGATTCTAGACGAGCAAGGCTCAGACGTGACTAGAAAAACAAGGTCAAAGAGGACCGCTTCTAAAAATAGGCTAAAAAGTCAAGTTAAAAACTACATAGAAGCTGGACTCCGCAGTTCTGGGTGCCATTTCATAATTTAGGGTAGCTGGACTCCACAGTTCTGTGTGCAATTTGATAATTGAGGGTAGCTGGACTCCACAGTTCTGTGTGCAATTTGATAATTGAGGGTAGCTGGACTCCACAGTTCTGTGTGCAATTCGATAATTGAGGGTAGCTGGACTCCACAGATCTGTGTGCAATTTGATAATTGAGGGTAGCTGGACTCAACAGATCTGTGTGCTATTTGATAATTGAGGGTGGCTGGACTCCACATATCTGTGTGCAATGTGATAATTGAGGGTAACTGGACTCAACAGTTCTGTGTGCAATTTGATAATTGAGGGTAGCTGGACTCCACACAGTTCTGTGTGCAATTTTATAATTGAGGGTGGCTGGACGCCACAGTTCTGTGTGCAATTCGATAATTGAAGGTAGCTGGACTCAACAGTTCTGTGTGCAATTTGATAATTGAGGGTAGCTGGACTCCACAGTTCTGTGTGCAATTTCATAATTGAGGGTAGCTGGACTCCACACAGTTCTGTGTGCAATTTTATAATTGAGGGTGGCTGGACGCCACAGTTCTGTGTGCAATTCGATAATTGAGGGTAGCTGGACTCCACAGTTCTGTGTGCAATTTGATAATTGAGGGTAGCTGGACTCAACAGATCTGTGTGCTATTTGATAATTGAGGGTGGCTGGACTCCACATATCTGTGTGCAATGTGATAATTGAGGGTAACTGGACTCAACAGTTCTGTGTGCAATTTGATAATTGAGGGTAGCTGGACTCCACACAGTTCTGTGTGCAATTTTATAATTGAGGGTGGCTGGACGCCACAGTTCTGTGTGCAATTCGATAATTGAAGGTAGCTGGACTCAACAGTTCTGTGTGCAATTTGATAATTGAGGGTAGCTGGACTCCACAGTTCTGTGTGCAATTTCATAATTGAGGGTAGCTGGACTCCACACAGTTCTGTGTGCAATTTTATAATTGAGGGTGGCTGGACGCCACAGTTCTGTGTGCAATTCGATAATTGAGGGTGGCTGGACGCCACAGTTCTGTGTGCAATTCGATAATTGAGGGTAGCTGGACTGAGTGGACTCCACAGTTCTGTGTGCAATTTGATAACTTAGAGTTTTTAAAGTTCCGCTTCTAGAATGGTCTGGATTAATGCTGATTAACGCACCACAATGGTGATCTCCCGCTGGCTGATCTGCAGACTGTTCTCATTATTGACGCACATGCGTTTCAGAGCAAATATCCGGCCATCCTGAAGGCTGCGCACTTTAAAAACAATAGCGAAACCGCCCTCGGCAATTTTCTCTTCTACAACCAGCTGGTAGCGGTGCAGGTGGAATGTCTTGCCAATGAAGCCGCCGCCTTCGTGCGCGGCTCCAGCCGAAGCTGACGAAGACGGGGCCGATGACGAGGCGGGGGGACCGCCAAGCTTCGATAAAAAGCCCTTCATATCACACGCAAAGCAGTAAAATTTCACAAAACAGATTAGGAGCTAAAAAAAACATTTAAACAAATCGAATGCTTGGTGCCGGCAGTCTAAGAAGACGCCCCTCAATGACCTCGCGGCCGCCACTTCCGATTTTGACAGCAATTTGGCTGCAAAAAATAAATCAAATTGTTAATTAATTTTTCGATTTCATACTAAATAAATTGGGTCACATAAACTATAAGTTGCCTTCTGGCTAGTTGCTAACCCGCATCAAAACCCAAACACTAAAAGTACTTTCTACGCTCACTGGTGACAGAAACACACACACACACACACGAAGCAAAAATCCCCTCGCCCCTATAATGCTGCGGCGATCCCATTGCAGCAGACTGAGACAGCCTGACCCCGGGCACGACAGCAATAAAAAATATGCGCATCGTATAACTCGCATCAGTAAGAACTAGCTATGCTCCTATACCTATCAAACGACCCAAAGCTTTGCTTCAGACATCAGAAATCACAGCTCTTATCTCCAAAGCCAGACTGTCATTCTCTAACTGTGCATTCCCGAGAATTTTCAATAATTCAAACACAGGCTCCAGTTTTTTGCTAGATGTAAGATGCAGGCTTTAATCAGATCGAATTTCTAATTATACCCTATTTGATCTCGAAATGCGCTTAGCAATAAGAAATGTCATCTATCCTCGTCTAAAAAGGATTTATCTTTGTTTTATTAAAAAGAGGTTCGACTTACATCGTTAATCATAGAAATAAAGGCAACGCTGAAGAGCCAACTGCTATGAAGAAGAAAAATCACAGCCGTTCCAAAAAGATGTTTAATATATTTTTTCTTAAAAAAAGTTCATAATTTTCAAACAGTTGAAGCACCACATCCACGTACAAATAAGGCACTACTAGAGAAAAAACAAAAAAAAATCGCCATTATGCATACGAGAAAGACGGATTTATTCGTTTGAAAAAAAGACAAAACATTTTTTTGTTCATTGCCGTGTCAATATAGAATAACTCGTTGCAGAAATAATATATGGTATAGATATGTCAACAATAAATTTGTCAGTCAATCAATAAATAGGATCATGAAAATTTGGCTAAAAATTAGACTAGTAAAATCTGTCTAAGATCACTTGATCGAATGATTTCTCTCAGTCACAATGAAAAAAAAACGGAACAAATTGCAAAACATCGTCCAGTATCATCGCCTACCACAAAAATTTGAAATAAACGTAGCAAAAGAGCAGAAAGATAACAACGCAGGCGATCGCGTACCTGGCGTACACTGAGCGCAAGTTTAAATACGCCGCATCGTCTCGGTACTTGCGCGACAACGACGACAGGTGGCTAGCCTTGTCGTCAAGCGTTGCTAATGACTCACCCCTAGCTAGAACTTCGTCCATATTTTCAACCATAATTCGTTGAACGTCTTGCAATTCGGCGCCTAGCATTGATAAATTGCGCGACGCCCGGCTGTCAATAAAAGATCGGCGCGCTTTTTTGATGTACTGCTCGAATTCGATGAAATGATAGGGCCTGGCAACCGAGTCTACTCGGACGGTGTCGAATTGGCTAACGAATTCGCGTCTGAGATCGTCCAAGTAGGCGAATGCCAGCCGTTTGGAGAAGTTGCAGCCCGTGAGGGCCAGGTAACAGACTCCAGAATCTATCTGGTAGCTGGAAAAATCGAAAATAATGACTCTTAAATTGGATCACTCATAGATATCAAAGTTCCACATAGCTAACGTCTCAATGCCGCTCTAGCTAACACTGTTCTCTAATATTTTTCGCTTTCTTCCAGACTCCTTAGCTCTTTTATAATCTCTCTGCATCTCCTCTAATCTCTTTGACTCTCCTTTAATCTCTGTGACTCTTCTCTAATCTCTGTGACTCTCCTTTAATCTCTATGACTCTCCTTTAATCTTTGTGACTCGCCTCTAATCTTTGTGACTCGCCTCCAATCTCTGTGACTCTCTTCTAATCTCTGTGACTCTCCTTTAATCTCTGTGATTCTTCTCTAATCTCTGTGACTCTCTTCTAATCTCTGTGAATCTCCTTTAATCTCTGTGATTCTTCTCTAATCTCTGTGACTCTCTTCTAATCTCTGACTCTCCTGTAATCTCTGTCTGTGACTCTGCTCTAATCTCTCTGAATCTCCTCTAATCTCTGTGACTCTCCTGTAATCTCTATGACTCTCCTCTAATCTCTGTGACTCTCCTGTAATTTCTATGAATCTCCTCTAATATTTAACAAAAAACTATCTTAATAATGGAGACTTTGAGCCTCTGAACTCACTGGAAAGTGTAGGCGCCAGATTCGAGACTGCATCGGGATGGCGAGTCTGAATTTAGCCGACGAAACAACTGTTTGGCCTTGCTCTGATACTCTGGCATATTGGGAGCAGTCTGCTAGTGGACAAGAAATATGTATAAAAAATTAATAAAAACTTATTAGCTTCTAATTGATATCCAGACCAATTAAATGATATTGGGCTTGATGTCTACTAAATTAGTATAGTTTTTAGCATATCTAGGGTAGATCCAAGGGGCCAAAGTTTTATACCACAAAAAATTACTTTAAAATTTGACCTCCAATAAATAAAAAAGTCACTTTGTCAACTAGGTTTTTGTTTCCAGATGCCAAACCCAGCTACTAACCTTTTAGTAGATTTTTTGCTTGACTATGATTTTGCTAACTTCTAAAATTGCAGATGACAGTGCACTGCATGCTAGAATTAAGTTAGTTAGAAGGGTTAATTAGTAGATTTAAGTTGGAACTTTGAAATAGGAATCTCTTGGATATAAATCAATAAGGAATGGCATCTAGACTTTGGTCAACTATGCTATATTGGCATCCTGATTTTTTTTGCAAAACATATTTAGATATCTAGAATATTTAAACATAAAATATGTGACTACTATAGTAAGGGATAATATATTTAAAGCTAGCAATGTTAATGATAGGGTTTCCAGTAAGAAGTGTTTTTGAAATCCATGTTTTTCATAATGCCATGTTATAGCCCTTAGATGTTATAAATGAAATGGTAGCAAACTTAAAAAAATTGATTGAGTAATAAAAAATTATTGAGATTTTTGTGTAAAATGGTATTTTTTCCCTATTGTATGTGCAATATGCACAATTTATTTGTTATTTAGAAGATCTATTTATCTACTTTCCAACAAGTATAAGATTGTTGGTTTATCTTACTTAAATAGAAAGTTATAACCACTCAAAAAGACTGATTTTCACTTTGCACATGCTAAAAATAGGCTCATTAGATACCCTATTAATGAAACAAAGTTAAGTTTTTTATTCTCTTTACTAATTTCCCCTTAGCAAAATTTGCCACAAGTAGAACTATTGATTTAAAGTTATTGCAGATATTAGCTTTGTCTTTAAATTGATATCCATTTGTAATATTTTTAAGTAAATAGTTTGTAAAGTAATAGAATTATTTCCTTTTAATCAGCTTTTTCACTATAAAAAACCAAATAGATTAGATTTATGCTATAATGGCTATAAAAACATTGTTTTTTTGCTATGATTCTTTTTGTAAATTGTGAGTTATCCTGGGTTTATTTTTTTGCTGGGCACAGAATGCAAAATCGCATAATGCTCTTAATTTTAGGATGCGATTTCAGGGTTTGGGATGCAATTTTTGTAAAGTCTCAATTAAGAGGTCTTTTATTGTGCAGAATTTAGAAAATCAGGCTGCAAAATCACATCCTATATAAAATTTCAGGATGCAATTCTTAAAGTCAAAATGCTATAGCATTCTTATAGCACAAAAAACAAGCCCAGGAGTTATCAAATAAATCAGGTAAATGTGATTATATATTGAGCTGATTAATTTGACACTCTACACTTATATAGTCTTTGACTTTAGTTAAAAATAATGCTAATGGCCCAAAATTTGGTTCCTAGTCACTTTGTCATCTACTAGATGACATCTTTTGTCATCTAGTGTAAGTTAACCCTGTTCCAATTTATGGTAACTTTGTCATCTTCTTAGTGAGGCATTCAAAAAGTTTGGTCACTTTGTCATCCACCAATGAATTTTGTTAGCCTACCCATAATCGGCCAAATGCCTACCTAAATAAGTCAATTAGATACTTATGTTGGACATATTTACAGAAAGAAACCTTTGGGCGATCAGTGGTTGCATGTCTATGATTCTCAACTGGAGTTTCTTGATAGGTCTGATTGATCACGCACCAAATAATTACCAGAAAACTCATCAGCTCATTTAAACAATTCTTGCTAGCTGTCAGGATAGAGATTCAATGTCTGCTAGCTGTACAGTATATCCTTTGTATTTTCCCTGAAGGGTATTTTAGCTGAGCAGTCAAGACAGAGGGATAGCTGCTATAAAAGAAAGGCTGATGCTGAAGGCTCACTTCTGGGAGTTACAAATAGGCGGGTATTATCATTTAACTTTTAACGTTTAATTTCAGTATAAATTGTCTACTATTAGTGGCTGGGTTAGCTATATGCTCGTATGTTTGGATCACTGCTGGTTTATGAAAGAAGTCGGTCAGACTAAAAGGTCTGACTTTATTTCAAACCTTTCTCTGAGATTAGTAGTCTCAGCAAATCGTGACAATTGCATTCAAGGTTTCAATTTTTTTGTTACGGAGATTAAATAGGGTGCCATACATGTAGAAAAAGATTCTAATACATGTAAAGCAGTGTAAACAGTGCAGGGGTTAAAATTCAGATAAGCCAAATTACTGTACATGTTCTGAATGAGCTAGAGATTATTGATTTTTGAGTTATTCAATGCTACATGCATTCGTTGTCGAGCTTGACTCATGATGTAGACTAAGTCTAGAAATCTACCACGTGATGTACTGTATATATTCAGCAGAAATTTCTTCCTGCAGGAAGGTTTTGCAGATGTGAAATGTTGCTTTCCATTAAAAATGTATGTACATGTAGTATGATTAAAATATATAAAAATATAAAAACAATATATATTGAAATTTTTAGAGAACTGAGCAAAACACAGAAAACATAATAGCATACACAAAATAAATTGAGCACAATTAGAGCTGGGAGCTCAGGGTAGGAGCCAGCATTCCCTATTGTTCATGATTAGCAGACCTTGAAATCTTGGTTTCAACGGACTCCATTTTTATCCCACAACCTGTAAGTAATGCGAGTTCTGCAACCAAAGCAAACAATCATATTGCTCTCTATTTTCAAACAAACATATTGACTCAATTCTATTGCATCAACTATATAGTGAGGTTGACATGCCTATAAGCTTACTGTCAATAATATTCTTGACAATCTCCTAGCAATTAGCAGTGACTTTGATGCCCTTGGATTTAAACTTTTACATAATTTTCCATTTATAAGGCGTATTTACCCTTTGCTAATTGGCCTACTTTATTTACATACTGTAGCCTTTCGCCTACATCTGGCAATTCATAAAAGCTGTATAATTATCTAAGTTGGCCTTCATTTTTAACAGTTTAAAGAAACTTTTGGGCCCAAAATTCCTATATATTAAAATTTTATGTGCATGATTACACAATCAGGAAAGTGTGCCATAGAATGCGCTCAAGTCTGAAAGTTGCATTGAACAACTGAAAATACATCATAAAAATTTTAGACAAGAAGAAATGGGAAAGAAAAATATTGCAACAAGCATTTATTGAAAAGTCCTCATAGAAAAAAATTGATACAATAGACGCAAATACTTGTAGATACAACAGATACAATAGATACAAAAGAATTCTTTGTATTAATGATTGCATTAGACATTGTACATGAGACTTGTGAGTCAAGGATTTACAGGGACCTGCCCAAACTGCGGGATGTGGCCTAGTCAAGAGCAATCCCGCAGAAATTCTTAATTCACTGACAGCTGTCCTACATTGTAGCGTGCCCAGTAACCTTTGACCTTTTCCTGCATCTCCTGATACCTTGCTTTGTGCTGACACTCTTGAACACCTTGCTGAACCAGAGCAGCTTGTAGTGACACCAGAGTCGCCTCACAGTACAATAGTTACAAAGAGCATTGCATTTTCTTCTATGCTTAACTGGCATGACAAGGACATCTTAAGTAGTCTACTTAATATGTCCTTGTGGCATGATATAGCAACACCTATAAATTATTTAATACTTATTCAATATTCCAAATGCACTTAAATAATTTACATTGAACATTTTTACAGTATGCCTCTTCATCTCAGTCTCTTAACTGAGTCCTCATTGGCTCACAAATCAAAGTTCGTCTATTGAATGAGAATTACAAATGAAAGATGCCAATTGGTAGATGACAAAACATCTGGATTTTATTTGGTCACTTCATCATCTCATGCCACTTAACTGAATGGTTTCCTGGTCCTTTCGTCATCCCGGATGACAAAATAGAATATGACAATCTGACCAGCACCCCAAAATTTCTATTATCCTAAATCATAATATATACACTTTCATGGCCTGAAACTTCAAAGTAATAGATACATCCTACACTTAATAACAATAAAACAATAGTATACTTACTATTGTACCCCTGGTAAATTTTTAGATCCCTTATTTAGTTCACAATGCTTTATTTTTACCAAGTTTTACTTATAGGCATGGCGGCCATGTCAATAATGTGGTAGCTTAAAGATACGGTGGCCATGTCTATAAGCTCCAATATTATAGACATAGCGGCCGTGTCTGTAAGTATGGTCCTGGTCAGAACTTGCAGACATGGCTGCCATGTCTATAAGCTTTAGCATTATAGACATGGCTGCCATGTCTCTAAGTATGGCATTATTTTTAACCTACTAGTCTGTATCCAAAAATTAATTATCATGGCATTGGGTTTATTTCCAAAAATTTCTAGGTAGGTTTAATCTAAATAAAAAAACATAGTATTAGGTAATTGGGGTGGCAACCTAGTCTGAGGATATATTGGGAAGGAGTCCCAACTAATGGCCCATAATGGGCCTATTTCTTTTTCAGAGCCACCAACTAATAAAACCATTATTATTTAGATAATTGAATCAGAAAAAAATTTCTTATATAATGAAAAAGTGAATTTTTTCTTTCATAATACGAGTATACTTTCTAGTAAAAAAATACACAACAATAATATATTCTTACATCTTCACTGTGGATTGAAGCAGCCAATGGAAGGCCATCAGAAACACGAGCAATCATTGTTAAAAGAATCATTGCGTGGTTCGGGAAACTACTATTTGAAGGGAAACTACTATTTGAATAAAATATTATTTGAAGTCCTCTTGTCGTCTTGAAAAATGAACAATGAAGAACAATACAAGCAACAAAGAGAATTCAGGCAGTAATCCGAATGCTTCTGGTTCTGATCAGAGTTGGACTCAGAATTCACAGATAGCTAAAAGAAGAATTAAAAACTACCTGGGAGCTGGGACAGAAAACAACTACCCGCAATGAATTTATATTTCATTGATCCATGAACATAAAAGACAGTAAAAGCGTATGAGAAGTTGGAGAACCAAATTTCGCTGCTCTGACTCCTCGTACTTATAAGTAATGATGTAAATGTTTATATACTAGTGCCGACACAAATTTATAAAAAGTTTAAAAACCTCAAAAGTTAAAAATCGTAGGGTTTAGCATAGCATTTAAACAAAATAATATTTGTTTACTGCCAAATAAACGTTTTTTAGCTAAAAATTTTTAAATGGAGCGAAACACAGATCAAAAAGTTTTATTTATAATTGTTTCTAATATTATGGGCAATTTTTTTTGCTATCGCTACGATGTTTACTACTTCGTTGTGCTCCATTTCTTCTCAGACACTGCGTTGTTTTGCCAGGGCCAGCATTATCGCACAATGTCGCCCATGCGGGCTATAAATTCATCACGAAATAAAAATGTGCTACCAGCGGTTCTAAAATAACAATTGGCAGGAAATATCGCTCGTCGATGTAAATGTTTATTCTGTTATTTGACCTAGTAAGTAAAAGACCAACAGCAAAAATGTGCTTCTGCTCCTTAGGTCATTCAAATCCATGAAAATATTTTGTTTGTAAGCTTTGAAACAAATACGTTGGCAAAATACATTCCTGAGATAGTTACATGCATATTCAAACGCCTAAGTTCTTTTAAGGATAACTGGATTCAGTGAGGCTTCTTGCTACGCTTTGATTTCGTAATTCGGAAAATTAGCCAGTTAGCTCAATCTAACAAGCAAAATAAAAAAGACCAATTAAAGTCTCACTCGTAACTTTTTCTTAACTTACAGTTTAAATAGCATTAGTAAAAATAGTTCCTTATTATTATATCGTAGTTTGGCAACATAATTTCCAGCCGAAGAATTAAGAATGAACTAAGAAAGAAAGCGAAGTCCGCACTGGGTAAATTGCAAACAAAAGTGCGCCGAAACTACGATGCTAGCAGCAAAAATATGAGCACGAGAAGCGGAAAAATTGTAACAACTTTAACGCAATTAGTTTCATATGTTGTTAGTAGGGAAAGACATTAGTGCGAAATTTACAGTCAATTATATAAATTCCAAGTGCAAAATATGCTTAAGGAATCATATCAGTTGCGCAAATTTTTAATTTCCTTTGAAAACAGTTGCCACACAGTGCAGCTAGCCAAGTGGACTTAGACCTGCACATTTTATTGGAAATTACATGTCACCGGCTATTTTTTAATACAAAAAATGATCGCGCTAATGGGCCACTCATTGTGATCACACTAATGGGCCAACCAGTGATCACACTAATAAGCCAACCAGTGATCACACTAATAATCCAAAAGTGATCACACTAATAAGCCAACCAGTGATCACACTAATAAGCCAACCAGTGATCACACTAATAAGCCAACCAGTGATCACACGAATAAGCCAACCAGTGATCACACTAATAAGCCAAGCAGTGATCACACTAATAGGCCAACCAGTGATCACAAAAAGGAGGATTACGGAGCAGTTAACACAAGAAAGGGTTGGCGAAACAAACATTGATTACACTGATGAGTTAGCCAAAGCAGTGAACACGCTAATAGGTAAATTTTTGAAAATTCCCATTAAGGATGCAGTTGAGACAAGAATTCTAAATTTTAAATAATTAAGAGCTAAATTAAATGACAAGCAACAATTCTATACAAGCAAGCAAGAGATACGGTACAAATTGCATAGATCGGGCATGGCTCAAGCTGTGAAGTCAATCAAGCCAGCCGCAAACGCAATAAAAATCACTTCGGCTCCGCTTTGGCGGCAGCAGCAGCAGCGGCGGCGGCGCTCTGCTTGTCAAGATCGAAGCGAACAACCAGGCCGAAATCGCAGACGCACAATAAAATCGAACCGTCGCGGCTAAAGCAGGTCTGACGGACGGCGCCTTGGCCTTTGGTGACGTTCAGGGTTGCCGGGCGCATTTCGCAAATGTCCGGCGTGTCCAAGTCGAACAGCTGCACTTTGCCCACCGAATTGCCCAGGGCCAGGCGCTGCGGGATTTATGGGAAAGAAATTATAATTGATATTTTTTACTAGAGCAGCCATGGCGGCCTAGCAACCTGAGGATTTTCGAGTAGTGGACTAGCAACCTGAGGATCTTGGAGAAGTGGCCTAGCAACATGAGGATCTTGGAGAAGTGGCCTAGCAACATGAGGATCTTGGAGAAGTGGTCTAGCAACATGAGGATCTTGGAGAAGTGGTCTAGCAACATGAGGATCTTGGAGAAGTGGCCTAGCAACATGAGGATCTTGGAGAAGTGGTCTAGCAACATGAGGATCTTGGAGAAGTGTTCTAGCAACATGAGGATCTTGGAGAAGTGTTCTAGCAACATGAGGATCTTGGAGTAGGGGCCTAGCAACATGAGGATCTGGAGGTGTGACGGCCTAGCAACCTGGGAGATCTGAGAGCACAACCTGAGAATGTTGTAAGCTTATTACCCATTAGCAACCTAAGAATCATGAATGATAGCAACTTAACAAACTGAGTATGTTGTTGCAGCCCAACAAGTCAAAAGAAGTTGGCTGCAGCACTCACCTTAGTTGGCAGATGCAGATCAAACTTAATGAACCAAATATCGCAATTTTTAACCTCAAACTGGTGCAGCCTCGATATCGAACTGTCGCTGTGCCTCAAAGGGCCAAAGTCTAAAGATTTCATGCTGCCGGGCTTCCATAGTACAACGCAGGACTCGCACGATTTCGATAGGATACAGTTGCCAAACCAGGCAGCGCAGTCAATATAGTTGCCGTGTACCTGCATTGGCAACACGCAAGTAAGATTGTAGGATTTTCTGCTAAAATTTGTATATCTATCTATCTATCTATCTAAAATCAATCTATCTACCCATGTATCTATCTATCTATCTATCTATCTATCTATCTATCTATCTATCTGTCTGTCTATCTATCTATCTATCTATCTATCTATCTATCTATCTATCTGTCTATCTATCTATCTATCTGTCTGTCTATCTATCTATCTCTCTATCTATCCATCTATCTATCTATCTATCTATCTATCTGTCTGTCTATCTATCTATCTATCTCTCTATCTATCCATCCATCCATCCATCCATCCATCTATCTATCTATCTATCTATCTATCTATCTATCTATCTATCTATCTATCTATCTATCTATCTATCTATCTATCTATCTATCTATCTAAAATCAATCTATCTACCCATGTATCTATCTATCTATCTATCTATCTATCTATCTATCTACCTATCTATCAGTCTATCTATCTATCAATCCATCAATCAATCAATCAATCTATATCTCTCAATGCACACACGAACACGCTAGCAAACGCTAACTAGACAAGCACTCGAACCTCGCGCGTGACAAAATCGGGATGATGCTGCATCCAAGTGGGAAATCGACGCTTTTCAACCTCGTCCGACCAGGTCTCCGACAGCCTGACAGCCCGCTCGAACTCCGGCAGGTCGAGCCGCCACAGCCGCACAGAATGATCCATGCCGCAGGACAGCAGCAGGCTGCAGTCAAGATTGACATCGCCGTGTAGAACCTCGGACCGGTGACCGTCGCAGCCGCCAAAGATGGCTACCTGATGACCCGTGGCCAGGTTCCACGCCCTGATTGTGTAGTCCTTGGAGAAGCTGAACACCAGGGCCGGATCGCGCGGGCTCACCTTTAAATGATTGACGCTGTTGCCGTGGCCAATGAGGCTTTTCAGGCAGGCGGCCATTGAAGGGCAGATCACGCGGATGACGCCGCGCCGGCCGGCTGTCAGGATCACCTGCGGGATTATGAGACAGGCGCGTGATAATAAGGGGGGTCAGCTTTTGTGAGCGTTGCATGATAGCAATGTATGGCCTGGCACACAAAAAGACCCGCTGTCTGACCCATTTTAAAGACCCGCTGTATGACCTATTTAAAGACCCACTGTATGACCCATTTCAAGACCCGCCGTCTGACCGATCTAAAGACCCGCCGTCTGACCCATTTAAAGACCTGCTGTCTGACCCATTTTAAGATCCGCTGTCTGACCCATCTAAAGACCCGCTGTCTTACCCATCTAGAGACTCGCTCTCTGACCTATCAAAAGACCTACTAACTGACCCATTTCAAGACCCGCTGTCTGACCCATCTAGAGACTCGCTCTCTGACCTATCAAAAGACCCACTATCTGACCCATTTCAAGACCCGCTGTCTGACCCATCTAGAGACTCGCTGTCTGACCTATCTAAAGACCCGCTGTCTGACCCATTTTAAGACCCGCTGTCTGACCCATCTAAAGACCCGCTGTCTGACCCATTTAAAGACCCACTGTCTGACCCATTTTAAAGACTCGCTGTCTGACCCATCTAAAGACCCGCTGTCTGACCCATCTAAAGACCCGCTGTCTGACCCATTTTAAAGACCCGCTGTCTGACCCATTTTAAGACCCGCTGTCTGACCCATCTAAAGACCCGCCGTCTGACCCATTTTAAGACCCGCTGTCTGACCCATTTTAAGACCCGCGGTCTGACCCATTTTAAGACCCGCTGTCTGACCCATCTAAAGACCCGCTGTCTGACCCATCTAGAGACTCACTCTCTGACCTATCAAAAGACCCACTATCTGACCCTTTTAGGACCCGCTGTCTGACCCATTTCAAGACCCGCTGTCTGACCCATCTAAAGACCCGCTGTCTGACCCATTTTAAGACCCGTTGTGGACCCATTTTGGACCCGCTGTCTGACCCATCTTAAGACCCGTTGCGGACCCATTTTAGGACCCGCTGTCTGACCCATCTTAATACCCGTTGCGGACCCATTTTAGGACCCGCTATCTGACCCATTTTAAGACCCACTATCTGACCCATCTAAAAATCCGCTGTCTGACCCATCTAAAGACCCGCCGTCTGACCCATCAAAAGACCCACTGTCTGACCCATTTTAAAGACTCGCTGTCTGACCCATCTCAAGACCCGCTGTCTGACCCATTTCAAGACCCGCTGTCTGACCCATTTGAAGACCCGCTATCTGACCCATTTTAAGACCCGCTGTCTGACCCATCTAAAGACCCGTTGCGGACCCATTTTAGGACCCGCTGTCTGACCTATCAAAAGACCCACTGTCTGACCCATCTAAAGACCCGCTGCCTGACCCATCTTCGACAACAGAGCTGCTCACCTGTTGCCTAGTGATAGGATCAACAGACCAGGCCAGACAGCAGAATTCCTCCTCATCGCCGGCGGGATCAGCGTATGCCTGCAACAATTCGATAACGCCGTCGGGAAGGCAGGCGTAGACGGTGACGTAGCAGGCGCCGGCCGTGGCAAACAGACAGGGCTCGCCAGCGTTGTTGTTGTTGAATTGCAACGCGTAAACTGATTGGCCGTGGCCTTCTTTCAGACTGCAGGTCTGCTTGTAGTTCAGCTTGGGACTGGGCTTGCCGCCGCCGCCGCCGCCCATGCTCGACATCGAGACGCGACCGCCGCCGCCGGACGTCGCTTTGCCAGATTGTCGGGCTGACGATGACGACTGACCAACGGAGACTCGTTTGCTACTGCGCGCCTGCTGCGACATGACTGATTGGGCAATGACGATTCTGCAATTCAATTCCATGGAGCTGGGCTGCCTTGTCGAATTCTTACAAATCGGATGAAGGAACGATTCTTAGAAACAGACATAAGTACGTTTCTTAGAAACAGACATGATTATAATTCTTATAAACAGACACGAGTACGAATCTTAGAAACAGACACAAGTAAAAATATTCATAACCAGACATGAGCGCGATTCTTAGAAACCAGACATGAGTACGATTCTTAGAAACAGACACAAGTAAAAATATTCATAACCAGACATGAGTACGATTCTTAGAAACAGACACAAGTAAAAATATTCATAACCAGACATGAGTACGATTCTTAGAAACAGACACAAGTAAAAATATTAATAACCAGACATGAGTACGATTCTTAGAAACAGACACAAGTAAAAATATTAATAACCAGACATGAGTACGATTCTTATAAACAGATACAAGTACGATTCTTAGAAATCGACATGAGTACGATTCTAAGAAACGGGATGAATACCCGATTCTGAATTTGAATTTGGGTTTAGGCACAGTTATTAGAAACTGAAAAGAAAAATGATGCTTAGAAACATGGCATGATTATGATTCTAAGAAACTGGATGGACTTACTTTCTTATTTTGAATTTGAATTTTAATTTGGGGTTAAGTAAAATTCTTAGAAAGTGAAAAAATTCAATTCTTAAAATGTTTGAATGGGCAAGAATCCTAGAAACTGGAAGATAATACGATTCCTAGAATTATCGGCTGAGTGGGATTCTTAAAAAACAGATTATTGTACGGTTCTTATCCTAAAAATGGAATGAAAACTATTCTAACAAAATGCATACATTTGGTTTTCATATTAGAATAAGAATTAAAAAACTTTTTAATAACTCTCAAGGGTGCGATTCTTAGAATTTGCCTACAGTAAACAACTTTTAGAAGTCGGAATACTGGATGATTCTTAGAAATTTAAGAAGCTTAATAAAATTTTAAGTACACGTACATATAGTTTCCAAGAATCGAAACTAAACCCAGTTTCTTAGACTCATACCAATATCCAAAATCCAAGAATTAAAAACCTTTTATCTCGTTTCTTAGAATAATCCGAACAATAGTGTTAAGGACGGACTGTTGAGGTTAGTTACAGCACATAAAATTAAAACAAATAATCAAATAAAAATAAAACCAACACAAAAGCAGACATTCTTTGTCCACAATTGACGCGTCTCGAAAAAGAAACAACTTCCGTTCACGATTGTATTTAACATCAAAGCAGGTGCATAGCATCAATAATATTAGTACAGACGGAAGAGACAACGTCGCAACCAATTGTCAAGCCCACAAGATCATGTTCTTCTTTTTAATTATCTTTATCAAAGGATTACCTTTTAAAGCTGTCAATAAGATTTCCTTAAAGAAAAAACAACAATTTAATTTTATTTAAATAAACTTAGGCGTCAGTTGAAAGGTAGTAGCTAAGACTTGTCTGAACGCCCACAGTAACACGAGATAACTCCCGGGGAACAAACATATAGTTAGAATAATTATAACAGAATGGATTAACAAACATAACCCAAACATAGTAAACGAGCGATCTACATGCATATTTCCATAATTAATTTATCAAATATTAGGATAACCAGGAAAAATAAAGCATAGACAGACGGCAAGACTAGAGAGAGAGAGAGAGAGCTAGGGAAAAGGCCATGATTAGAGATAATTAAATTGTAAGGCAGTTGTCCCCCTAGCAACTGTTTTCGTACCGATATGTAGCGTAATTTATATTAATCAAAAAATACTTTAAATAATAATGGAGATGACATTATAATTAATGCCATCAGTGATTAGGAAATGGGATTAATAATTTAATCTTATCCCGTTATTCGGAGGAAAAAAGAGTTTGTTCCAAGCGTGCACAAAATAAACACAAGCGTAGTAAGTAATATTAAATTTAGCAATAGCATAAACTAGAATCCCACATGAAAATAATATTTCAAGCTGAAGACAATAAAACGTTAGAAATTGGTGCAACAGGGCTGCAGGCACTTGTCTCAGAGAGATGAGGCTATTCAGGAATTTTGCAGCAAAAAATAACGCATCAAGAAATGGGGAAAAATACGAAGTGGGCGTTTCTAAGAAATTAAAATAATATTACGGATCCTACTGGCAAATTGTTAAATGTGCTGGCTTGAAAAGATAACAAAGGTTGGTTCTCCGGAAACAAATTAGTGATTCATCTATTTTTATAAACTTAAAGTTCTCCTAATCATTAGAATTTAAAAGTACTTCGAAGTCCTTAGAAACTTCATAAAGCTTCATCCTTATTAACTAATTTTCTAATATTACTGTAATTTTCCTAAATTAGCTATAAATTAGAAGACAACTACTTTAGTGCGATTATAACAAACAAAACTTTGTAATATTCTAAGAAAGCTAATAATAGCGATTATTTTTTAATAAAAAACGTCCCAATGGATCAAAATTTGATAAAAAACGAAACCAAACAAAATTAAAAGGGAAAAAATAGGAAAATAGAGACAGCCAAAAAGAAAGATCGAGAGCGGAGACGCAGGGGAGAACAATAGTTAAATACATGGCAATACTTTAATTCGTACACGGTACAATCAGGGTTAGGAGACACTTCAAAAACGTAAATCCCACATTCAGCAGGGAGGATGAGTGAGTACTACAATTACTACTATGAGTAGCTGGCGAAATTATCATTGCCTCGGACCGCCAGACGAAGAGCCGAGAAATGTTTGACCACCGCTGGAGCCACTGAAATTGAAGGCGGTCGGCACAGCCGTCTGGGAGAACGTGTAGCCACCCGATTGGCCGATCTTTTTCGATTGTTTAGCGTTGATTCGCAATTCGGCCATCTGCAGCACCTCGCGCAGCTGGCCTTGCTGCTGCTCCGTAGCTGAGCCGAGCAGCTGGGCGTAGACCTGCAGTGGGACAACCGGCATGAATAAATTGAAATGCTTGAGGGGCGATTCTGGGACTGGTTTGAGGGCGATTCTGGGACTGGTTTGGGGGCGATTCTGGGACTGTTTGGGGCGATTCTGGGACTGTTTGGGAGCGATTCTGGGACTGGTTTGAGGGCGATTCTGGGACTGGTTTTAGGGGCGATTCTGGGACTGGTTTGGGGGCAATTCTGGGACTGGCTAGGGGGCGATTCTGGGACTGGTTTGGGGCGATTCTGTAACTAATTTGGGGGCTGATTTGGGGGCGATTCTAGGACTGGTTTGGGAGCGATTCTGGGACTGGTTTTAGGGCGATTCTGGGACTGGTTTAGGGACGATTCTGGGACTGTTTTGGGGGCGATTCTGGGACTGGCTTGGGGGCGATTCTGGGACTGGTTTGGGGTCGATTCTGGGACTGGTTTGAGGGAGATTTAAGGATTTTATAAGTCTATTCCCGAGTTTCATGTGGCAATGACACACATGCATTAAACACAATTTAATGTATAATACCTGGCTTTGGCTAGCAGCCAGGCCTTCCAGAGTGCCTTTGAACACGGCGTACTCGTCCAGCTCGCAATCGTCCTCGTCTAGTTTAGTCTCGTACATCGGATTCACCAGATCCTCGTCCTCGTATTCCTCTTCGTCGTCGTCGTCGTCTTCGTCGCCGTTGTCGGCGCCGCCGTTCTGGCCGATAGATTTGTCCAGCTTCTTCAGCCTGGCCACGTACTCCTCCTGCTCGGGGTCAACGTCGTCCTCGTCGCTGTCCAACTCTTTGCTATCTTCGTCGGCTTTTAGCGACGCTTTACCGTTAGAGCGGCGTTGACTGCGCGATTTGCTAGCGTCGCCGCTGCCGGTTGAATTCTCGGCGTTGTCGTCGTCGTCATCGTCGTCGCCGTTGTCGTCTTCGTCGTCGTCGTCTTCCTCGTTCTCTAGGCGACTCTTCAGTTGGTAGGCGGCTTTCAAGCCGTGGAACAGGGCGAGAAACTGCGGCAGCAGGCTGGGCAGGGCGGCGGCGAAGCAGGCGGGCATTCGGTCTGGCGGACAGGTCAGCAGAGTGCAGAAGCCCAGCACGCACAGCTTGCGATCGTGAAGACTCAGGAAGCAATCAACGTCCGAGATCCACTGGGCTGCAGGGGTTTGGTTGGCTGAGTTCTTAGAGGCTAGTCTGGCGCCCTGCTCTACCTTCTTTAGCGCCCTGTTCTACCTTCCTTGGCGCCCTGTTCTACCTGCCTTGGCGCCTTGTTTAACCTGCCTTGGCGCCTTGTTTAACCTGCCTTGGCGCCCTTTTTTACCTGCCTTGGCGCCCTTTTCTACCTGCCTTGGCGCCCTTTTCTACCTGCCTTGGCGCCTTAATCTAACCTGCCCTGGCGCCCCTTATCTAGCCTACCCTGGCGCCCCTAATCTAACCTACCCTGGCGCCCCTTATCAAACCTACCCTGGCGCCCCTTATCAAACCTACCCTGGCGCCCCTTATCTAACCTACCCTGGCGCCCCTTATCTAACCTACCCTGGCGCCCCTTATCTAACCTTCCCTGGCGCCCCTTATCTAACCTACCCTGGCGCCCTAAACTAACCTACCCTGGCGCCCTAAACTAACCTACCCTGGCGCCCTAAACTAACCTAGCCTGGCGCCCTAAACTAACCTACCCTGGCGCCCTAAACTAACCTACCCTGGCGCCCTAAACTAACCTACCCTGGCGCCCTAAACTAACCTACCCTGGCGCCCTAAACTAACCTAGCCTGGCGCCCTAAACTAACCTACCCTGGCACCCTAAACTAACCTACCCTGGCGCCCTAAACTAACCTAGCCTGGCGCCCTAAACTAACCTAGCCTGGCGCCCTAAACTAACCTACCCTGGCGCCCTAAACTAACCTACCCTGGCGCCCTAAACTAACCTACCCTGGACCCCCTTATCTAACCTACCCTGGACCCCCTTATCTAACCTACCCTGGCGCCCTAATCTAACCTACACTGGCGCCCCTTATCTAACCTACCCTAGCGCCCTAATCTAACCTACTCTAACCCTGTATTCTGGCTGTAACCTATTTTAGCAATTTGTAGCACGATATTTACATTACTGTACGAGCGGCAGTTTCTAAGTGCTGCGACTCACCCAGGAATCTATCGAACAGGCCAGGCTGCTGGCACAGCAGCTGCAGGGTAGCCTCAGGCCAGTGCAGCAGGGCGGCAACGCCAACTAGCAGGCACATGGCGCGCAGCTCCGAAGTTTCCGGCGGTTTGTGACCGAGAATTCGGCTAATAGCGGCGTGCAAAATTCGCGGCACCAGGGCGTCAATTCGGCCAGGGAATTGCAACAGCATCACCTCCAATAGTTTGGCCGCGTTGTATTCCGTCTCCTCGTCGGCGTTGTCGCCTTCCAGCACGCTGCAGCACATGCGCAGGACAAGGTCAACCCGGCTGGGGTCGGCTAGGAAGGCGTCCGGATCAACGGTGACGTAGCAATACAGCGGGTTCATCATGTCGCTGAAATAGTCGGGGCCGTCGCGTTCGAAGCACTGATAGAGCAGCGGCAGCACCGCCCACATCGGGTCGGAGACGCGCTCGCAGATTAGACTGTGGGCTAGCGAGATGGCCTCTTCATAGTATTCCACTATGCCTTCGGTCAGGATGTACCTGGGAGGCCGAGTCGGTGGGAGCTCAAATTAGCCTTTGTAATAACATGAACTTTGCGCTTGTCTACCTATTCATCTACAGTATATGTAAATCTAACTATCTTCCCAGCTTTTCATCTAACTAAATGTCTAAAACTCTATCTATCTATCTATCTATCTATCTATCTATCTATCTGTCCTATCTATCTATCTATCTATCTATCTATCTATCTATCTATCTATCTATCTATCTATCTATCTATCTATCTATCTATCTAACTAACTAACTAACTGTCTATCTATCTACCTATCTATCTATCTATCTATCTATCTATCTATCTAACTAACTAACTAACTGTCTATCTATCTACCTATCTATCTATCTATCTATCTATCTATCTATCTATCTATCTATCTATCTGTCTATCTATCTATCTATCTATCTGTCCTATCTATCTATCTATCTGTCTATCTATCTATCTACCTATCTATCTATCTATCTATCTATCTATCTATCTATCTATCTATCTATCTATCTATCTATCTATCTATCTATTGATCCAATCATGTCTATTTATATGCGATTTAGGCATCTATGCATCTATGTAGATATTAACCTATTTATGTGGTTATCTATAGATTTCTATCAAACTATTTATCAAGGCCTATGGATCTATATACGATCTATACATCAGTCTGTTTATTCATAGCTCATGCTATGAATCAACGAATAGCAGCTCACCTAACCAGGCCAATCATGATAGGCTCCAGCTGGGACATAAGCTGACTGTCCTCTTCAAGCACGCTGGCAATGGTCTCCAGTGTAGTCAGGATTCCCATAGCCAGCACGGCGCTGTCCTCGTCGTCTTCGTTGACAGCAACGCCGGCGCCGCTGTCGTTGGGGCCCGACGCGTTGGGTCCAGCGTGACCGGTTGACTTCAACAGCTGGACAAAGGTGTCGGACAGTTGCTGCACGATTGATTGGGCCAGCGGGCCGATCTCCTCGCGATATTCCAGGAATACCTGCGAATGACAAACATTTTAGATTAGTAGGACATTTCTTTTGGAAGAGAATTTCGAAGATTTTACTTTGATTCTAAGGGCGATTTTCAGAGTGGATGTACACCGATTCTAGGGGCGATTTTCAGAGTGGATGTACACCGATTCTAGGGGCGATTTTCAGAGCGGATTTTCACCAATTGTAAGGGCGATTTTCAGAGCGGATTTTAACCAATTGTGAGGGCGATTTTCAGAGCGGATTTACACCAGTTTTAGGGGCGATTTTTAGAGTGGATTTTCACCAAATTGTAAGGGCGATTTTCAGAGCGGATTTACTCCAATTCTAATAGGGATTTTTAGAGCGCATTATAATCTGTTCTAAGGGTGATTTCTACAGCGGATTTTACACCGATGTTTAATAGGTCTATCGAACTAGAAATGTCACCTTTTGCAGCACGCTATTGAGCTCATCGTTGCCGGTGAGTCGCATAGTCTCCAGCAGGGCCTGCAGCATGGCTGGCACGTGAGGCTTGACAATCTCGGCAAATTCGTCCTGATCGTTGATCAGATCCTGCAGTGCTAAGGCGGCCTCCATGCGAACTGGCAGCTCTTTCTCTACGCACAGGCCCTGCCTGACCAGTTCGGCTATCTGTCTGAGCGCGTCCGTCGACAATTTGGCCTCGGAGAATCGTTGAAACAGCCAGCAGGCCCGAGCCCTGAGGAAGCCATGCGGCGACCGGGTCTGCGGGAACACTTTGTCGCATAGGAATCGTTCGATTTCGCGTTTGTACATTCGCTTCTTAGTTAGGAGGTCGGCAACCACGCCGACAATATGCAAAGCGCCGTCCAACTCTCTAGGCGGCGTGGCGTCCCGATTAATTAGTTCGACGCAGAATTGCATGCATTTGCCTAGCACCTCGCGGCGCTTCTGGCTGGCCGTGTGGATCAGATTCTGTGCCGAGATGGCCGGGCTGCTGAATTCTTCGAATACGTCGAACTTCGTCTGGGGTTAGGCGGCAGTGGGGGTTAGGACTTTAATTGGTGTATGAAGATTCGAAAGTGTGCCCTAATTATAAGCTGGGGATTAGATACCTTTAATAGATTTAGCTAACATGTCCTAAATATCTTTAATAGATTCAACTCCCCGCTCCTAGATATCTTTAGTAAATCTAACTACCCGTTCCTAGATATCCTCAGTAGATTTACTTAACTGTTCCTAGATATCCTCAGTAGATTTACCTACCCGCTCCTAGATATCCTCAGTAGATTTACCTACCCGCTCCTAGATATCCTCAGTAGATTTACCTACCCGCTCCTAGATATCTTCAGTAAATCTAACTACTCGCTCCTAGATATCCTCAGTAGATTTACTTAACTGTTCCTAGATATCCTCAGTAGATTAACCTACCCGCTCCTAGATATCTTCAGTAGATCTAACTACCCGCTTCTAGATATCTTCAGTAGATCTAAGTACCCGATCCTAGATATCTTCAGTAGATCTAAATACCCGCTCCTAATTATGTTCATTAGACCCAACTACCCACTCCTAGTTATCTTCATTAGACCTTACTACCCACTCCTAGTTATCTTCAGTAGATCTAACTACCCGCTCCTAGATATCCTCAACAGATCTAACTACCCGCTCCTAGATATCCTCAGTAGATTTGCCTACCCACTCCTAGATACCATTGATAGATTGATTTAGCCTCTCCTATTATAGATTCTTTCAGTAGATTTAACTAGCGACTCCTAGATATCCCACAGCAGACGCAGCACCCGCAAATCACGCACTGCACTCACCTTGACGTACTCCACGGGATCGGACTCCCACAATTCGGCATCGGCCTCGCTGTGACACATAATTGGGAAGCAGACCCGGGCGATAACCTCCTGCATGTGAGGCTTAATGTAACGCCAAGTGTGCGCATAGGGAACAGCAGTGTCCAAATAGCTCAGCATGTGATAGAGCAGTTTCGGGGACAGGTACTCGGCCCGACTGTACCTATCTAGCCATTCGAACACCACCTGGAGTACGGTGCCGGGCACGGCTTTGACGTACCAGTCGCCGAAGCTGGCGTCGCGCTTAGACAAATCGTCGTTGGGGCCGAATTTTTCGAACCAGGCCTGTTGTTAGGCATTTTTTAAAGCGATATATAAACTTTGATCGGAAAACACTGGTAGCTATTTGATTTTACTGACCTGCAGACAGTGCATAGACCATTTCTTAGCTTTCCACCAGCACAGTTCCGGTCGATCCTCGGGATCTACGCCCTGTTGGCATTCTTCAGGCACGGGACTGCGCAATATGCGGGTGATGGCCTCGGACCACACTAGCACTAGCTGGTGATTGGTCTCGAACAGTGGCGGCAGATAGTTGCTGGTGTAGGCATAGAATATCTGTTTGGGTAGATATGTAGCTTTGCATGCGCTGCTTGGTTCTATGCAATCCATCAAATTTATACATCAAATTTATATTTCTATGCAATACATCAAATTTATACATCAAATTTATATTTGCATGGATCAACAGGACAACTGCCCCATACAGTTTGATTTAAGAAGATCTAGGAGGCTGGTGGCCAAAACCAAACAACAGCCTGAGGATCTGGGAGGCTGGCGGCCCCAACCAACCAGCAGCCTGAGGATCTGGGAGGCTGGTGGCCCCAACCAACCAACAGCCTGAGGATCTGGGAGGCTGGCGGCCCCAACCAACCAGCAGCCTGAGGATCTGGGAGGCTGGCGGCCCCAACCAACCAGCAGCCTGAGGATCTGGGAGGCTGGCGGCCCCAACCAACCAACAGCCTGAGGATCTGGGAGGCTGGCGGCCCCAACCAACCAACAGCCTGAGGATCTGGGAGGCTGGCTGGCGGCCCCACCAACAGTCTGAGGATCTGGGAGGCTGGCTGGCGGCCCCACCAACAGCCTGAGGATCTGGGAGGCTGGCAGCCTAACGAGCAATCTGAGTATCTGTTAAGCTGGGAAGAGCAGTGCTGCAGTGGGCTAAATCTAAGAATCTGGGCCACAAGGAAGCGACTTCATTCAACTTTGATAAAAAAGGGGCACTAAAAGCGGCAAGCACAGACAGACAAACCTTGAGCACGAGTTTCTGCACCAGCGCGCTAAACTGAGTCGGCCCGTCCGCCTCAGCCTGGGCCAGACGCTGCAACAGCAGCGGCAGCAGACGAGACATGACCTCATTAACGGAGCCGCGCTGTTCCGATTTAGCATACTGGAACGCCTTGGCAAAGGTGTAGGCGGTCGTGAGCGCGCCCGGCAGCAGGGTGTGATTATCGGTGGCAACCACCCGGCAAAGCTGGTCGGGCAGCTCGGCGCCCCATCTAGCCGGAAAATCTTGCAGCATAGTCGTCAGACAGACGCGGAGCTGGTTGAGAATCGCTTCCGGAGCCTGCACCATGGCGTCGATGATGGTTGCGCGCAGACTCACCCGGTCCGGCTCTGACAGGCTAAACACTGGCGCAGAATTTTTTTCCTCGCTGCTACTGGCATCTTCGCCAACTGGCCGCCAGAATCGGTTGATCGTGTTCTTCAAATAGATGGCGCCGGCCTGTCTGGTGGGGCCTTCCAATTCGGCGGACATCACTAGTGACAGCAGGCCGGAGACGAAGCCGGGCGTTGAACGGGCCTCGTCTAGGAAGGCCTCGGCCTCCTTCTGCTGGTCGGGCTCTAGCGTGGCTTTTAAGGCTTGCACAATGCGGGCAGCGTCGGCCATTGTTTTATTTGTTAGTTTGGACTTATGTAGCTTTCTAATACCGCTTGGAGCTGAGCTTATTGAACTGTTGAAAAACTCTAATACAGTTCTAACAAGGCTTGCTGTAACCTGGAGACTGGAAAAGTATACATTGGTGGCATAGGATTTGGAGTATTGTGGCTGGTGCAAACAGCAGGAAATTTACTAGCTAAAATCTTTATTTTATTCTTAAAACCTTAGAAAATAATTGAGCAACAGTTATCAAATCACTACATAATTATTTTGTTGAGGACAAAATAAATTAGACCCACTAAGCAGTGCCATGCCTTTTTAACTTCTTATTTGCAATAATAACTTAAACTATTTTTAAAAGAATAATTGCTTCTAGAAAACAGCATGTACTCCTACTCATTTAATTATTCTATTGATTTTAGTTTATAAGTATAATGCATATATATAGGCATGCAATGACATACATGGGTATGCAAAAGGGGTTTATGGCATGGATTACTTAGCATTCAAGATATTATTAATATGGTATGCACATGGTGAAAGTAAGAGTTAGAGACCATTTTCTATCTATTTTGCACAAATTATTGGCATGCATAGATATATAATTGTTGAATTTTTTCTGGCATGCACCTACTATAATCCTAAGACTAGAATATAGCTAGGCTTTCAAGTTATTTTAAAGTTACATTACTTAGGCCTATATAATTTTTTATGTATATACAAAAATCAATTGCTAGGTATAACATATAACAAATTGGTTTTCTATTATTACTATTATATATACATTATTGTTGATATAAATTACTAAAGCACAAAGTATTAGGGATGCCAGTTGTTTTGGTCTATTGTGATTTAACTATTAGGTAGATAAAGTGGTATTTACTTTGCAAAGATTTTGTTTGCTTATATTTACCCATTTTTGGATTATATATTAATGGATATGAAATTCCAAAGATGAATATTCAAAAAATGCAAAATAGTAGCATGAAGATAATTTAGGCTTGTTAGCCCACTTGCTAAAATCCTAATATAATACAAATATCACTCTTAAGAAATATCATCAATAGTTATATTTATAATACCCAGCTATCTAGCAGATCCATTTATTAAATTATTTTCTCAGTGTTGAAGTGATTCTTAGGATTTAAGAAGTCCAAAAAGCTATTATTATAAACATACATGCGCAACCTCCTGAATCTTACCCGGCCAGTGCGACATTGTTTAGTGTAAGTGCAACATTGTTTCTGACCAAAAGTGCGATGTTGTTCAGTGTAAGTGCGACATAGGTTGTCAGTGGAAAAATTGGCGACTTAGTTGGCCAAAAATTTTGAAGGACCAAAAAAAAAAGGTCCCGCGAACAATTCTTGCCTGAATCTTCCCGATTCTTCTCCATTTTGCAACTTACCCCCTTGTTTTTCACCAATTTTGTGACTTACATCGGCGAATTTTCGACTTACATTGCCGATTTTGCGACATCCCTTGCTTGGCAGGCCTGTCACCCAGCCAATTCAGCTGGGTTGGCCGGGTGTTGCGCATGTATGATTATAAATATAATCTATTTTAAATCTATATTATCTATTTATAAATAGGCCTAATGACTAATATTTATAAATAGATACATTTTGTCTATCAATAAAAATTAATGCTTTTTTATTTCCTCTTTAGTTCAGTTGATTGATATTGGTTGCATAGCAAATAAATGGTTAAAGACTATCTTAGATTAGGCTAGATAACTAGCCCTTTGCCTAACAATCAACTAAATGAATAATTTAGACATTATTGGCCTTGTGCCATGCAGATAGTATCAGACTTATTGGCAGGGAACCATGGGAACAAGAATTGCCAAAAACTTTTAAACATAGCTAGCTATAGGCCTAAATGGCTAGACTAAGAAAAACTTAGGAATAGGTCAAAGTCAAAGTATGGCTAGGACTATTATTTGTCATATTTTTATAAACTATCATATACAAAGGCTATATCCTTGTTAACCAAACATACCTAGCAGCTAGTAGAGTAATTTAATTTTGTTATTATCTATAGGCCAAATTGTAAAACAACTTTTTTAAAACGGAATGTATAGGGGGCATAGGCCATAGGGTGCTCAGGGAGACAAAAAGTTTACTTTAAGCCGTTAAATTTTTCAAGACTGATAAAATACTTAATATAAATTATGCTAGACGATTTGTTGTCTTCGAATAGAAGTTTATGTTGACTGGAAACTTGTCGCTTTAATCAAATGGCTAAATATTGTAGATATGTCCTAGCGTTTACTTTGAGTAAAAAATAAAAAAACATAAGCGACGAAATTAAGTAAATTTTTCCAGTACAAAATTTCACCTCTCTAAGAAAAGTCAATAATAGAATACCTAGACACTTTTAAGCACTATCACGCTGCGCGTCACTGATGGAGAGAAGGGGGGTTAAAAAAATACGTATCATGCAGTGTGACATAACAATTCTAATGACAAATAACCGTAGTAGAATAGTTTAATTTTATTTTTTAAAGAAAAAATCGACTCTAACTTGCAAAATTCAAACTGACTTTCATGCACTAGGCATGCACTAGGTTATTGTTTAGTCGGGGTTTGTCTTTGAAATCAGGATGCCTAAAATCGTCGCTTAAAATTTGGACGCTATTTAGGGGGACCTGATGGCATTTCTATTATTTGGCGTCCAAGAAATTCTCGTACGCACGTTTGCGTTTCACAAACCTGAAAATTCACAGTGGCGAAAAACATGCTTGCAGGCCCATGGCATGACTTAGTAGCGGTGAAGTACATGTTGTGAAAGCTATAGCGCTAGATATATTTAAGCACTACAGTTACCGATCGTCTCATTTAAGCATCATTGTTATGTTGGTAGGCGCAAATGTGCGACTACAAACATTTCAATCCACTGTTACTACCGTTTGATTTAATTATCAATGTGATCAATGCACATACATGCAATGCAGATAGATGCACGTAATTTTGGACTTTCAATTTGTAGCTCATATGTTACTTTATTCTTTCAATTGAGAAATAACGTACGTTTTACGTTTTAACGAATTAGTCCGAATTAATATACTGTTTGTGTGACGATGACGATTAAATTCATAAAAATTGCTTCAATTCAAAAAACAAGCACTGCACTGTCTGTACTCTGAAGCACATTCGAAATGTACGCTCGCAGTTTTAAAATTAAATGATTGATAATCCCTGCTTTCAGATGTCCCTAATTAAAAAATGAATAAAAATTAAACAGCAAACTACGTTCGTATCTTCGCTTTAAATGATAATAAGTGTGTATGCAAATATTACATTTCAGGCATTTATTTTTTTACTTCTCGAAAATTTCTAAATAAACACTCCGCCTTTAACAGCGATGAATGTCAGTAAGTCGTCACACCAAATGGGCTGCAAAAAATACAAATCAACGAATGCAATTTGCACCTTTAACTGAAACTATATCGGGCGACAGACAGAATGACTTATCGTTGTTGCTTAGCTGGCTTTACAAATCAAAATACTGGCTACAGAGAAAAGACACACAAAAATTACAAACAGCAATTACATATAAATGGCTTACAGAGAAGAAAAATTACAAAATAATAACACGTGGCTTTTGCAAAGCTGCAAAAAACCAAATTATAGATTTTAATTTAGTCATTTAATTTTGAAAAAATCAACTAGCTATAAAAATATTTATCCAAAATAAATTAAGACAAACAATCATCAGGTTAGCATGGAAGCCACAGTGCCGATCAATAAATAGAAATCTAATCTACGGACTGGCAAAGATAGCTAGTTAAACATTTTTATGAAATAAAATTTTAAATAGAAAGTTTCATTAATATTAACAAAAGATATGATACGTGTAGACCATATTTAAAAAAACAGCAAAGTAAACTGACAGTTTTGTGATTAACTCTGGCTACTTATCAGACAAAAAAAAAGTTAACTTGTGCTTATTAAATAATGAAAAAAGAGGAAAGCAGTAACAGTTTAGTGATGCTATTTATTTCTAAATGAGCACCCTCAAGTTCAGCTGTTTGCAGAGCTTTCAGACCAGGTTAAGATGGCACAATAAATTTATTGGTTAAAATGATTATCCGCAAATTTTTATGATCGATTATTTTACTTGCCTTGTCTACTATAAGTAGCTGGCACGCGAATATTTATATTTCTTTGCAAAAGGAAATGAATCGGGTGAGGATTCGGTATGGCAGTAAAAATCCCCTTGTGACAACTGATTGACGAAGCGTACAAAGATTCAAACAAAAAATATATTGACGTCAGAGATGTAACCGCATTCACAGAGATATGCTAGGTTAAAGAGTATTTTTTATAATTAGTCAAATTAGAAAGACCAGCAAATGCAAGTCAAACTAGACAGGCAGACGGACACAGTGTGGCATCACTAGCGACGCTTTTAACTAATTATTAAATCATCGATTATTAAAAAATGATTTTCTAATAGAATTTGCTAAACAAAGGAAAGACAATACAAAATTAACAACAGCAAGGCTAGATGATAAAAAGCCTATACAACAAAAAAATCTTCTAACTTAACTAATGTTTTCCCCCGTTCTAGGAGGC